>LPNX010794967.1:0-28961 GCA_001517045.1 Pseudotsuga menziesii | reverse complement strand
GAGAGTAAAGGGGAGGGGGGCGGAGGGAGGTAGGGAGATGGGGTGAGAGAGGAGGAGAGGGAGATAGAGGGAGAGTGAAGTGAGGGGAGAGAGAGAGAGACAGTGGGAGAGGGAGGGAGAGGGAAAGTGAGAGTGAGGGAGAAGGAGAGAAACTGAGAGTGAGGGAGAGGGAAAGAAAGGGAGGAAGATAAAGAGAGGGAGGGAGACATAGCGGGATGGAGGGAGATAGAGAGGGATTGAGGGAGGAAGAGAGAGAGGGAGGGAAAGAGCAAGGGAAGGAGTGAGAGAGGGAGGAAGAGGGGAAGAGAGGGAGACAGAGGGTGAGAGGGATGGAGAGAGAGAGAGAGAGAGAGAGAGAGAGAGAGAGAGAGAGAGAGAGAGAGGGAGAGAGGGAGAGAGAGAGAGAGAGAGAGAGAGAGAGAGAGAGAGAGAGAGAGAGAGAGAGAGAGAGAGAGAGAGAGAGAGAGAGAGAGAGAGAGAGAGAGAGAGAGAGAGAGAGAGAGAGAGAGAGAGAGAGAGAGAGAGAGAGAGAGAGAGAGAGAGAGAGAGAGAGAGAGAGAGAGAGAGAGAGAGAGAGAGAGAGAGAGAGAGAGAGAGAGAGAGAGAGAGAGAGAGAGAGAGAGAGAGAGAGAGAGAGAGAGAGAGAGAGAGAGAGAGAGAGAGAGAGAGAGAGAGAGAGAGAGAGAGAGAGAGAGAGAGAGAGAGAGAGAGAGAGAGAGAGAGAGAGAGAGAGAGAGAGAGAGAGAGAGAGAGAGAGAGAGAGAGAGAGAGAGAGAGAGAGAGAGAGAGAGAGAGAGAGAGAGAGAGAGAGAGAGAGAGAGAGAGAGAGAGAGAGAGAGAGAGAGAGAGAGAGAGAGAGAGAGAGAGAGAGAGAGAGAGAGAGAGAGAGAGAGAGAGAGAGAGAGAGAGAGAGAGAGAGAGAGAGAGAGAGAGAGAGAGAGAGAGAGAGAGAGAGAGAGAGAGAGAGAGAGAGAGAGAGAGAGAGAGAGAGAGAGAGAGAGAGAGAGAGAGAGAGAGAGAGAGAGAGAGAGAGAGAGAGAGAGAGAGAGAGAGAGAGAGAGAGAGAGAGAGAGAGAGAGAGAGAGAGAGAGAGAGAGAGAGAGAGAGAGAGAGAGAGAGAGAGAGAGAGAGAGAGAGAGAGAGAGAGAGAGAGAGAGAGAGAGAGAGAGAGATAAGAGGGAGTGGGAGAGAGGGAGGCAAGGGAGAGAGGGAGGGAGAAAGGGAGAGAGTGAGGGAGAGGGAGGGAGGGAGAGAATGATGTAAAATTTCAAGATGTTTTTAACCATAAACTTGCATGTGAAATTTCAGGTTAAATATTCATAAACAAACTTAAAGATTACAAAAATTAATGCTTTAAAACATTCACATAAGAAAATAAAAAAATATATGCAAACATCAAAATGAAAACAATAGTTGATAACAGAGTGCACCCATCTTGGGCTACATCTTTGAGCCACTAGAAATGGGTGTTTTGGAAATACCTCTATTTTCTGTTAGACATAAACATAAATAAATGACACCACTAAAATCCTCATGAAATTCTTACAAAAATGAGCATAAAGTTGACTATATGTGCCTGAAGCCTCCTCTGGCATGTAAAATGAGAAAATCTACATAAAAATAAGACAAATAGTACAAATTGAATGAATTTTTCCTCATGATCTGTCCCATTAATGGCCTTTTTACATCAAGATCTATGCTTATACCATCTCTCAGTCTCTGTGCAAAGTCACATTGTTCTATACTTCCAACTCCTAAACTCTAAACTCGTTGGTGGAAATCATGGTTTTTATATAGTTTTAAAGTAATTTTTTTGTGGTTATGGGCTATGGGCCATGCACTTGTTTTAGAACCCCAACCTTCACTCCAATATTTAATGAAACATTCTTGATCCTTATCATGGATCATCGCGATAACATGTTGGTTAAAACATGGCTGGGGTGTGGGGCAGAGTTCTCGTGGTCAAACCCATGGGCCTCTCCCCTTTACATGTTTTGGAATGGTGGCACATATACATATAACCACATTATAATATACAGTTTAACATATTATTTGTTGGCGTGTTTGATATGGTAATGGATCCATGTTATGATATGGTTTCAATATATGGTTTGAATTGGATATGGATAAAGTTCCACCATATGGTTTAATACATGGTTATAATTTGGTGCTATAATACAAATTAAATGGGGGCCTTTGTGTCAGCATGGGGTTGAGGGATAATCCATTGACCCCTCCCCATTTTTTCCAGAAAACAAAAACTCAAATTTTTATTTATTTTTTCCCATAACCCTATCAAGGACCATTAGTGGGAAACTTGGTTAGTGGAACCTGGTGAGGGCTTGGGATATAGGGAGGCGTTGGGTTCAAATCCAATAGAATCCAACCAATTTTAGCATAACCATTTTTTTTTCCTTTTTCACAAATTTTCACCATTCCTATCAAAACTTCAACTCCTCACAACTTCTTCATCTAGAGGCTATTTCACACGAAACAAACATTGACAGAAATATTTCGATGATCTATTTACCATGGTAAAATTTATTTATTTGTTTGAAGATTTTAACTTTGATCAATCTTGAGAAGATACTCTTGGATCAAACCTTCCCAGCGTGAAGCTTTTGGGACACCAAAAGCATGAAATCATTTAGAAAATAAGTGAGTCTATATCTCCCTCACTCTTTCAGTCTCTAACCACATTTATTTACTTGGACGCATTCCTTTTATCCCTACATGAAGAAACTCGATGTCTCCTCTTCTTGAAGATATGACCTTCTGTGTCTAGTATTACATATTCCTAAATTTCATTGAGATACTCATGACAAATGTAGTGTACCCCTTATACCTCGATGCTTTTATGTGTGGAAAAGGGGTAGATTTTCTTTTTTTTTTGTTTCACTGTTACTGCAAAAAGGGTCAATCATGATAGGGTCAGACTTTACGTGGCATTTCTAAAATGGCATATCTAATCAAAGGCAATAATGTCAAAATCACATGCATTGTACATGTTCATTCGAACAATTTACATCTATCCCAATCATCTGAAACCAAACATGCATATTATTCCTAATAGCTTTACCTGGTTATGTATTCCTTCTAATGGCGGAACAATTTAGGCTATCATTTGATAACACGCTCAACTTTTTTTTTAACGACAGTGTTATATACATTAACTTCGATGAACATAAGGATGTCTTACGAAAATTGCATTCATTACTCGGGTAATTGATCTTAGCCACAGGGTATCCATCACCAAGGTACTTGGTTATAGGACTACCCTCCTCTCAAGTAAAATTTGTTATTTCAGGAACTACTCATTGTTTGCTTCTAATTGATAATTCCCATATTCATTCATATCAATGACATATTTGTACAACATTTAAACCGGCATATGACAAATTATTAAATGTAATTTCCTCAAAAATATTATTCATAACTATGAGCATTTCATCATCATGCTACTTCGAAATAGAACGTGCCAGCAAGTAAACATCAAGACAACAATAACATTCCCTTATCATTCTTTTTAAGAGGAATTAGTCAATTGACAAGGTTTTAAATCAGAATGATAAGCATGTAAACAAATAAGGAAAACAAGACATTTAGACATACACAAAGAACTCCCAATATACATGGTTCACCCCATCTTGGGGTTACGTCCACCCAAGTTTGTCACCTTTTTATTAACACAAAAATGACATAAGATCATATACAATGCACATCATACCTGATGTGTTAATCTTTCCACATTCTCAGTGTCTCTCTATACTCACAGAGAAAACTTTACTTTATCAATGTACCCATACATTCACATTTTTACCAAGGGTCGAAATTAAAAATAGATGATGTTACCGAAACCAACATAATTATCCATATTCACATCCTTCCCAAGTGGTTGATGTTAACTAGATGATGCTATCAATATAATTTTCAGCAGCTTAAATTTAATAGATGATGTCACCTAAATCTCTTGGAACACCTAACAATATAATTATCTTTATTCACAACTTTCACCATTAGTTGATGCTAAATAGACGATTATAAATAAAGGGTGCTACCAAACGCCCAATGACAATACCTATCATTATATACATGTATTATAAGTAATTTTACCAAACCCCAACTAGAATTTGCTCCCTTATCTAGTGCACTCAAGGGTTAATAGTCTATATTAATACTCCAGCATTAATGAAAGTTGCGATCATAATGAAATGATCGAAGACGCCTACCAGGAGACCAACACCCAATGCTCTGTAATTTTTCAATACGTTATAACTCGTGTACTTTAAAACCCAAAGAAAAGCATGGGATCAGAGGATTAATACTATGTGAAGTTGCAATAGGGGTATCATATGTTGTAACTACCTCAGGTCTGGTCTTTATAGGCAGCCCGAGTGAACGCCCCCCTTTTTAGAAAACAAAAACCAACAGCAGTAGTGGAGGCCGCGATCCACATCATACAAATCAAGTGCACCTTCTACAAGAAAACAACTGTAGACTCAATACCCTAACCCTCATATCCATCCAGTAGAACTGAGGAGATACATTCACATATGAACTCGGCTTCGGGCATACAAAAATGTTTGAAGTCCAACAAATCCACAACGAGAGGTAGCGCAACCTGGTAAACGATACCAAGCGGGTTTGGACCCTACGCAGGCCATAAGAGTATAGGTTGGCAGGCTGGAAAAACAATAGATCGATGGAGAATAAACCCAACTATCCTTACAATGAAAAGGTAAACACAGGGAGTTCATAATGCAGGTAGGTTATGCATGCCAACGGCAACGTTGTTTGAAGGAAAAATATTCAGACCCAAAAATATTCCACAACAAAGTACATGCAGGAAGGGTTCAAATCACAGCATACTCGGTAGTAATAAGAATCGAGGCAATAAAAAATAAAGCATAGGTGTACAGGCACCTAAATCCAAATCATAAATCATTCATAAAAAGAACCCCGGTATAGTTTTAGAACTTCTTACTTCAAATGGAGGCGAACCAGATGCACCCAGTATCCCGCTGTGGAGGAGGTGCGCAGACTCGGATTCATGACAGAGATCATAACTCCAAAAGCCATGTATCCAATAGGTCCATCCGAGCGTTGGTTCCCCGATCTCGTTTTCCTGAGTAGATGATATGCCAAGTTTCCCGCCCCCCCTGACTTCCTGAGATAATACTGCTATATGTATTTTTTAATGACAGAGCGATCTCCTTCTCCATCATATTGTCCATGATAGTAAAAATCATGATCTCTCTGCTTGGGAATCTTTCTTCAGGTAACGGTATTGGCTATTGGTCTGTCGTTTTCCCATTCCTTTAGTTATTTGGTGAGGGAAATATGGTAATTGGTCTCTCAGCTAACGGTCCTCTTTTTCTATATCGGTCTATGTAAGAGGGTTGATCTGTCTTTCCGGTTAGCAAACCCCTCCTTTGTTTCCATTAATGAATGTGCAATTCCCTTCCGTTCAAAATGATACCCCTGTTTTTTCTTAATCGATAACTCTCTTAGAGGACAGAGAAAATGGAAATTTCCAAAAGACAGAGTGGTCCAATCTCAAAGAAAAAATCATATATCCATCCCACATTCTTCTTTTCTCTCTGTTTTTAACTGTAGTGGGCCCTTGCACTTATGTGGTAGGGACGTTTCTTTTCTATAAAAAAAACGTTGAGCTCCCTTATGCCCAAAACATCTAGATTTTTTCCTTCCATAAGGAGCGTTGTGCTTCCAATAATCGTGGCGGTAAGTCTGCGCTTAAATTTTGCGCAAGCTTTCTACCCAAAATAGCTTTTCCTTTAATGTAGAAAAATAAAATATGCCTTTGACTAGATACTCTAATTAATGTGGTCTGTACAAAGAGTAACCCCCTTTTTTCTTCCGCTCACCACTTAATGGAAAAATCTTAAAACTTTTAGCAATGGTTACTTTTTCCCATAATTAGAGATTTATTTTCCCTCTCAATATTTCCTAATTACTTAATTAATGATTATTCTTCCAATAATCATTTTAAATCCTCAAGCCATTTTCACCCTTTTAAAGGTTTTAGAGGATAGTTATTCTTCATAAGATTTATTCTTAAATCTTTTAAGAATGACTTTACTTGGCCATGTGTGTGTGTGTGTATATATATATATATATACTTATAACCGAGAGGTAGAGTTTCATTACTTATTTTTATAAAGGATACTCTGTATACATAGGGTTGTATATAGTAAAATTTGTGTCTATGCTGATAACGGTAATCCATCCTCGTTAAGGTATTATCAACACCTTTCGAGAATTACTCTTGTAGATGAACCTTGTCATCTTTTAATGATTTTTTTTAAGATGGATATGATAGTTTTCTTAAGGTGAACTTTTTGGTACTTGGTTTTCTTAAGGCGTATTAGGTAACAGTTACCCTTAAGGCCCAAAGGTGATTTAGTCCACTTAGGAATCACCTCAAACGATGATGACACTCTTGGTCGTTAAAACATCTATCCATCTTACAATTACCACAGACCCAGTCGTTGTTTCGAGTTCCCCCCCCTACTGAATTTGGAGTTCTATCGATTTAGTTGCTTCAAACCCTTGAGTCTACCTAGGCAGTTTATATATTATCCAGGTCTTGCTTCTGGTGGGGCCTTGGCCTTGAGCTCCTCACCAAAAACAATTACAATTAATTATTCATAATCACAAGGTATTCGGGGGTATGTAGGAGGGACATTACATCCTCCTTCCCTAAAAAAAACAACACCGTCCTCGGTGTTCATGACTTCGACCAGTCTCCTTCTCCTCATGAGTCATCTTTTCTTGCTTTGACTTTCCTGTTCTGACCTTTCCTGGCTTCTTCTCATGTTTGTCATTGTTCAATACTTGCAATTTTCCCTACGACAAGTTTGGGTCTAGCCTAGTATTTCTTCAGTACAATATAATTCAACTAAAACTTATTCCATAGATCCCTTTGCCTCGTTATAATATGCAATTTTTTTCTAGTTTCCATTAGTGCCATAATACGTAATAATTTTCATAACAAGATCTATTCATTAATAAAGCATGATTACTATCCTTTTATTGTTGGTTTTATCTCCAACATTTGGCCAATTAGGTCGTCCTCTACCTGAGGAACCATTTTTCACATTAAGCAATGTAACAGTCTTTTGGAAAAGTCATTTAACATGTTTGTATGCTTGTCATGTTTTTCCAAACTCCCTTTGAGTTTCTTTTTCCTTTTCTGGTGTGGACTTACAATAATTCTGAGGTTACTCTCTTCAGTGACATCAAATAGCGTCCTGTCTTTCGAGATGTCCAAATTTTTGCCTAGGTCTTTTGCCACACCCCATTACTAACACCAATGTGCTCACGCGGAAATCACTTGCCTAACACCATTGTGCTCCTACAGGATGTATTCCTAACACCAGTGTGCTCACGCGGCAATCACTTGGCTAACACCACTGTGCTCATGCAGCATCCATAATTTTTCCTTGTTTGTATTTCTATGAAATTTAACCTTGATTATAGCAACGCACACTCCATGGTGCTTTCATGACTTTATTGTCATTGTCCTGGTCCATGCATCAACTTACATAGTCGGTCAAAGAGTTTATTGATAACCCAAAATTGCAATAATCAATTTTCATAATTTGCATCGATTTTTAATCATCATTTACGAGTTACATATCCTTGTAAACAAAACAAAAAATTACTCCTTACTCCTTTTCTAAGTAATTCAGTGCACCTACACATGCATAATGCACATCGGTTGTAGTAAGAGCCATAATCCTGGCAAAGCCTGCATGGTTAGTATGTAAATAACATCATCCATAGTTAGGCTGTAAAACTTGAGATCCAGCAATTCATATCAAACAACACTGGTACTTAACTTCATTATCTACGGCAGTAATTACTTTTCAAAACAGTCCACTTCGACTGATAGTGTTCTTGGCATATCTTGCCAGGTTAGCATATAATCTTAAACAGCATTCACCAACTCACTTATCAATATATTTGGATAATCAAATCCCTATAAGATCTTAAAATGCCAATCTCATATGACCGAAGCAAAATGCTATCAAATTGTCAATGGCTTTAATCCCAAGATTACCAATAAGACCCTTTTTTTTAAATCTAGCTCTAGGATCAATGTTAGGGTTCTTACTTGAATCTTCAAATAGAAAAATGACATCAATACACATCCCTTCAAACAATTAGTCTGCTAGATCAATACCCAAAATGAAAATGTCATCCGTGAGCTAAATCAAAACATAGTTCAAAATCAAATTCTAACCCAAGCACAAGAATCCAATTCTAGACATTCGGCAATAAGAGCATGATTCTAAGAATTCATTTACTTAGAAGTTAAGAAGTTGGTACTTGTAACTATACCAATACCTTTCAAGATGTTTAACATCATTTTCCAATATCAGAAATAACCCTAGCATGATCTACATGGATCAAGAATTATATTTTCCAATTAATCTCTTTAACGATTTTACCGCTCAATCCAGCACTATCATGGGCATAAAGAGATAGTGCTTGACTTATAAATATATATATCACCATCAATAAGGTTTAACTTTAATACCTCTATTAATGGATTTATAACCACAAAATCATTATCAACTTTCATCCTTCATTTTCCTACCATGTCAAACCTTCTTTAAGCATTAAATCAATCCTTAGTATTCAAATCAAAGGACTTCACCAATAACCAGATTTTAATTTGTAAAATTTCAGCAATCAACTACAAACAGGTTCAGAATTGATGCATGTGTCATCGATTTAATTTGGATACCAATTAAGGGTCTAAATATTCAACCAAAAGGTTAGCAGCAATCCAATGTGACTTAACCAAAATTCCCACAGGTAGTGAACCCAGACCTGAAGCAATTGATACCAATGTTAAGTGCAAGATTGTTGGAGGACTGATGACATCCACTTTCAAGATTTATAAACTCGATGATTTTAAAGAAATTCTTCAACAGTATTAATGCCCAAAGAGATTACACAGGAATCAAGCCTCCCAAGGTAAAATAAGCCTATTTTTCAGATGTATGACATGGTTTTCATTAAACCACCAAAAGTTACAATTCATGGGTCAAGTAACCAATGTTTATGTCAGTGAACTAGGCTATAATATTAGCATTTGGTTTTCATCAAATATTTAACCAGAATCTTAGGCTTGTTGAATAATTACGAATATAGGCAGTAGAGGATGTGACTCATTAGAGTATACTGGAATGCTTTAACCAGTGACTTCCAAATACAGGGAAAACCCGCCAAGGCTTGTGTTGCAAACGCAAGTTTTAGCATGGCTACCACTTTACCAGTTCTTAACCTCTTGCTCAAACCATTTCATTATAAGTAAAAGTCTGTGGCACATATATTTTTTTTTGAGAGTTTTCAAGGGTAACATAGTTATTCCTAAATCATCATTCAAGCTCCCATTTTATAGCTATATTTCTATCCCAAGGAATTTAGGCAAGTTGTGTATGTATATTTACAACTACACATATCTAACCATATTTTCTTACACAATAATACTTCTAGGACTCAGGAGTATACTCACCTGAGCCACTTACCCCTTTTATTATTATTTTTTTTATTTTTAAAGAATCCTATCTTAGGTTTAGAGAACTCATAATCAATACTTGATTCCCATTAGGTCTTTAGTAGTACTACATTCCACTAAGTAACCTTCTTAATGCCATCATACATCATGTTGTTAATAATGATTCAGTTCCTATATTATTATGGTAGAATTACTATAGTTCCTTCACCGACCATGAGTTTTTCTTGAAAGATTCTGGTACCTTTCCAAGAATTTTCTTATGCAATCTAAATAAAGATGCATCAATTGCATTAGCCATTCATAAAACCTTTTGAAGTAAAATAAAGGAAATAACTAGATACCTCTGCACTTATGTCATTGGCATAATGTGGAAGTGGGAAAGGTAATGGCCATATTTATTGTGATCTTGAGAAGATGTTCCTCCTTCTCCTGCACAATTACAAGGTCAGAACAATTTGCTTTTGGCACAACATAAGGTACCTAGATTGGCCGAACAAGGTGAACTTGTTGATTTTCTGTTATCACAAGCAAAATTCAATCATTAGTTAAAACCAAATATGTAGAAACATTTTTGAGCCCAATAGGCCCGAGCCTTTCAACTCTTGCTCTGATACCATATGTAGTGTACCCCTTATACCTCGATATTGTTATGTGTGGAAAAGGGGTAGATTTTTTTTTTTTTCACTGTTACTGCAAAAAGGGTCAATCATGATAGCGTCAGACTTTACGTGGAATTTCCAAAATGGCATATCTAATCAAAGGCAATAATGTCAAAATCACATGCACTGTACACATTCATTCGAACAATTTACATCTATCCCAGTCATCTGAAACCAAACATGCATGTTATTCCTAATAGCTTTACCTAGTTATGTATTCCTTCTAATGGTGGAACAATTTAGGCTATCATTTGATAACACGCTCAACTTTTGTTTTAACGACAGTGTTATATACATTAACTTCGATGAACATAAGGATGTCTTATGGAAATTGCATTCATTACTCGGGTAATTGATCTTAGCCACAGGGTATCCATCACCAAGGTACTTGGTTATAGGACTACCTTCCTCTCAAGTAAAATGTGCTATTTTAGGAACTACTCATTGTTTGCTTTTAATTGCTAATTCCCATATTCATTCATATCAATGACATATTTGCACAACATTTAAACCAGCATATGACAACTTCTTCAATGTAATTTCCTCAAAAATATTATTCATAACTATGACCATTTCATCATCATGCTACTTCAAAATAGAACGTGCGGGCAGGTAAACATCAAGACAACAATAACATTCCCTTATCATTCTTTTTAAGAGGAATTAGTCAATTGACAAGCTTGTAAAGTGGAATGCTAAGCATGTAAACAAATAAGGAAAACAAGACATTTAGACATACACAAAGAACACCCAATATACGTGGTTCACCCCATCTTGGGGTTACGTCCACCAAAGTTTGTTGCCTTTTTATTAACACAAAAATGACATAAAATCATATACAATGCACATCATACCTGATGTGTTAATCTCTCCACATTCTCAATGTCTCTCTATACTCACAGAGAAAAATTTACTTTATCAATGTACCCATACATTCACATTTTTACCAAGGGTCGAAATTAAAATAGACGACGTTACCGAAACCAACATAATTATCTATATTCACATCCTTCCCAAGTGGTTGATGTTAACTAGATGATGCTATCAATATAATTTTCAGCAGCTTAAATTTAATAGATGATGTCACCCAAAGCTCTTGGAACACCTAACAATATAATTATCTTTATTCACAACATTCACCAGTAGTTGATGCTAAATAGACAATGTTAAATAGAGGGTGCTACCAAACGCCCAATGACAATACCTCTCATTATATACATGTATTATAAGTAATTTTACCAAACCCCAACTAGAATTTGCTCCCTTATCTAGTGCACTCAAGGTTTAACAGTCTATCTTAATACTCCAGCATTAATGAAAGTTGTGATCATAATGAAATGATCGAAGACGCCTACCAGGAGACCAACACCCTACGCTCTGTAATTTTTCAATACATTATAACTTATGTACTTTAAAAACCAAAGAAAAGGATGGGATTGGAGGATTAATACTATGTGAAGTTTCAATAGTGGTATCAGATGTTGTAACTACCTCAGGTCTGGTCATTATAGGCAGCCCGAGTGAACGCCCCTCTTTTCAGAAAACAAAAACCAACAGTAGTAGTGGAGGCCGCGATCCACATCATACAAATCAAGTGCAGCTTCTACAAGAAAACAACTGTAGACTTGATACCCTAACCCTCATATCCATCCAGTAGAACTGAGGAGATACATTCGCATATGAACTCGGCTTCAGGAATACAAAAAGGTTTGAAGTCCAACGAATCCACAACGAGAGGTAGCGCAACCTGGTAAACGATACCAAGTGGGTTTGGACCCTACGTAGGCCATAAGAGTATAGGTTGGCAGGCTGGAAAAGCAATAGATCGATGGAGAATAAACCAAACTATCCTTACAATGAAAAGGTAAACACAGGGAGTTCATAATGCAGGTAGGGTATGCATGCCAACGGCAACGTTGTTTGCAGGAAAAATATTCAGACCCAAAAATATTCTACAACAAAGTACATGCAGGAAGGGTTCAGATCACAGCATACTCCGTAGTAATAAGAATCAAGGCAATAAAAAATAAAACATAGGTGTACAGGCACCTAAATCCAAATCATAACTCATTCATAAAAAGAACCCTGGTATAGTTTTAGAACTTCTTACTTCAAATGGAGGCGAACCAGATGCACCCAGTATCCGGCTGTGGAGGAGGTGCATGGACTCGAATTCATGACAAAGATCATAACTCCAAAACCCATGTATCCAACAAGTCCATCCGAATGTTGGTTCCCCGATCTCGTTTTTCTGAGTAGAAGATATGCCAAGTCCCCCCCCCCCCCCCCCCCCGACTTCCTGAGATAATACTGCTATATGTATTTTTTAATGACAGAACGATCTCCTTCTCCATCATATTGTCCATGACAGCAAAAATCATGATCTCTTTTCTCGAGAATCTTTCTTTGGGTAACGGCATTGGCTATTGGTCTGTCGTTTTCCCATTCCTTTAGTTATTTAGTGAGGGAAATATGGTAATTGGTCTCTCAGCTAACGGTCCTCTTTTTCTGTATCGGTCTATGTAAGAGGGTCGATCTATCTTTCCAGTTAGCGAACCCCTCCTTTGTTTCCATTAATGAATGTGCAATTCCCTTCCATTCAAAACGATACCCCTATTTTTTCTTAATCGATAACTCTCTTAGAGGACAGAGCAAATGGAAATTTTTAAAAGACAGAGTGGTCCAATATCAAAGAAAAAAACGTATATCCATCCCACATTCTTCTTTTCTCTCTGTTTTTAACTGCAGTGGGCTCTTGCACTTATGTGGCAGGGACGTTTCTTTTCTAAAAAAAAACGTTGAGCTCCCTTATGCCCAAAACATCTAGATTTTTTCCTTCCATAAGGAGCATTGTGCTTCCACTAATCGTGGCGGTAAGTCTGCGCTTAAATTTTGCCAGAAAGTAATTAAATAGGGCAATCTTTCTACCCAAAATAGATTTTCCTTTAATGTAGGAAAATAAAATATGCCTTTGACTAGATACTCTAATTAATGTGGTCTGTATATAGAGTAACCCCCTTTTTTCTTCCGCTCACCACTTAACAGAAAAATCTTAAACCTTTTAGCAATGGTTACTTTTTCCCATAATTAGAGATTTATTTTCCCTCTCAATATTTGCTAATTACTTAATTAATGATTATTCTTTCAATAATCATTTTAAATCCTCAAGCCATTTTCACCCTTTTAAAGGTTTTAGAGGATAGTTATTCTTCATGAGATTTATTCTTAAATATTTTAAGAATGACTTTACATGGCCATGTGTGTGTGTGTGTGTGTGTGTGTATAATTATAACCGAGAGGTAGAGTTTCATTACTTATTTTTATAAAGGATACTCTGTATACATAGGGTCGTATATAGTAAAATTTGTGTCTATGCTGATAACGGTAATCCATCCTCATTAAGGTATTATCAACACCTTTCGAGAATTACTCTTGTAGATGAACCTTATCATCTTTTAATGATTTTTTTCAAGATGGATATGATAGTTTTCTTAAGGTGAACTTTTTGGTACTTGGTTTTCTTAATGTGTATTAGGTAACAGTTACCATTAAGGCCCAAAGGTGATTTAGTCCACTTAGGAATCACCTCAAACTAGGATGACACTCTTGGTTGTTAAAACATCTATCCATATTACAATTACCACATACCCACTCGTTGTTTTGAGTTTTCCCCCCTACTGAATTTGGAGTTCTGTCGATTTAGTTACTTCAAACCCTTGAGTCTATCTAGGCAGTTTATATATTATCCAGGTCTTGCTTCTGGTGGGGCCTTGGCCTTGAGCTCCTCACCAAAAACAATTACAATTAATTATTCATAATCACAAGGTATTCGGGGGTATGTAGAAGGGACATTACAATAAAACTCATCCACATAAGGTTCTTGACCCTATACATATTGTTCTATAATCATAGGCATCTCATACAATTTCAAGTTTTCAACATTAAAAACTAAATACATTTTCATATAGGGAGGAAATTCCAACCAAAATTATTATTATTGACTTTGTCCAAAATTATAAAGGGTCCATATTTGATCAGTTTCAAATTTGTACATTCACCTTGGAGTCTATATTTACTAACATGAATCCATACTTGATCACCAATATCAAAATGATTATCTATATGATGCTTATCATGTCATTATTTGTATTTGGCCTGACTTGATGCTAACTATTTGTGCAATTCTTAATGAATTAACTAGATCTGCTGAATAAACTTCCAAGCTTTATCTACGTCCTTTTTTGTACACTCCACCGTATCTTTCCCAAAAAAAAATTCTATAGGAGACTTTGGAAAGTACCCAAAACATGTCTCGAATGGACACTTCATAGTAGAAGAGTGTATAACTTTGTTGTAGGCATGTTGTACATAATGCAACTATTCATCCCAAAGTTTAGGATGCTTACCACAATACCCTCGAAGAATATGTACCACATTTCGATTGACCACTTTTGTTTGACCGTAGATTTGTGGATGAAATGTTGTGCTTTTATTCGTCTCTGTTTCCATAAGCTCCCATAAAGATGACCAAAATTTCCCAATAACGCGGGAATCTAAATCTGAAATAATCGAAGTAGGAAGTCCAAAATAAACCCATACATTTTGAAAGAACAAATGAGTATACAAATTTTACTAAATATATCCACAACAACATCCAAATAGTTATTTCATTTTCTAGACATTGGTAAACCTCCTCCAAAATCCATTGAAACTCTTTTCCATGGACGAGAAGGAACTAGAAGTGGAATGCAGAAGTGTAACTTTACATTAAATGGTTTGCTTGTTGCAAACATAACACAACCTTCTACATATTTGGACATTGTATCAATCATTTGAGGCAAACATCAAAACTTTTTAATTTTGATACTGTTTTACCTACTCCAAAATGTCATGAAATGAGAGAAGTTCTATCTTATTTTATAACATGCACTCTTTCACTTTGTCGAATATAGATTTTACCAAGATGATACAACAACTTGCAATTGATATGATAGTTCGATTATTCATTTTGATAGCCATGCCTTAGTGATTCATAACTTTTCTTTAAAATACTCATCCTTATTATATCGTTCAACATAACTTGCATGAACTAACGGACTTTGTTGAATGACAATAAAAGCAATTTTTGGAGGTCTAGATATCATATCTACAAATTTGTTTAGGATTTATTTATTATACTTAATAATTAAATGAAATTGTTGTAGAAAACCCATCCATCTGAAATTCCTTGATTGTTGTAGCTTAGTTTATGATTGTACATATTGCAGTGGTTGATAATCAATATGTATGATTGTTTCTTTACCCATTAGGTAATGTTTCCACTTTTTAACACTTTGTACTAATGCATACTACTGTTTTTCATACGTTGGATAGTTGATTATTTTTGTACAGAAAGTTTCAAAAGGATATCATATTGGTTTTTTATGTTGCATTAATATTGCCCACATTGCATAACCACTAGAATTAGTTTCTATTTAAAATGGTTGTTGTACATCTCAAAGTGCAAGTACCGGATGGTTCACCACCCTGATGTAGGAGCTGACATTATAGGATAGTTACAACTTTGTCCTCCTCACTTGACGCATAGTGCAATTAACAACACACATAACAACATTAACAATAGATTCCATCAAGAAGGAAAGAATCAGGTGATCAAGAAGGGATGCTAGTTACTAATTGACCTTGGGAAATAGTATAGTTTGTATAATTGGAGACTATATGTCTCAATGGTCTATTTCACATTCTAAATAGATATTTTTTAATTCAAACTTGGGGATTTCAAAGGATGGAACTCCTTTCTAGGGCCTCTTTCTGGTAATTTCAATTTGGGAATATATTGAGTTCGCATCTTGAGAACTGTTTAATGTATCATACTTTCCCATGTCTTGGACTAGGAACAAACATAGATGAGCTAATTCGATTCGATCGGTTGACAAATTTCAAATATCCATGAGGGCATGGGCTTATAGATCCATTAGTGATAGACATCCATCCTTGTTCCATCCTTCTAAATGACTCAAAAAAAGGTAGATGAAGGTTGAGGATGAAACGAATCTTGCAGCCATTGAACAGGACAATAAGTGTTTAAGGGAGATGTGATGGTGGCTTCCTTTTCTTTTGGTATTTTCAAATGTAATAACTTATATATTATACATTGCAGTATTCCACTATATACTATGTTGTATCTATGTATAAAGAGGTGGTGTATAATCACTAATTAAAACTTGGGTAGTTTTATATTGCCTTTTTTGTTAGAAAATAATCCATTCCTATTTATATAAGAAAGCACCTTGAACATTCATCATGGACGCTCAAGTAGCACCTCAAAGTGCTCTTCCTATCAATGGCACTTCCTACCCAATACAAATCCACATAATCTTTTGATTTGCCTCATACTTGAGCCTATAATCAACTATATCCTTTAGGTACCTCACTACATGCTTTGCAACCATCAGGTGAACATGTCTCAATGTGTTCATAACAAACCAAATATCTAGTTTCGTATTCATCAGGTACATCAAGGAACAAATCATTTGATGATATATCATGGCATCAACTGTCTCTGATGAAGCAACACTCAATATCTTCAGCTTTGATGCCATAGGTGTGGTCATGGCCTTGCATTCCATCATTCTGAACCTCTTGAGGATCTCTACTACATACTTCCCTTTTCCACACCTACTTTCCTAGAATGTAGTGCATCAACACATAACAGTACCATCATTGGTCTTCTGCCTTGAATATTGAAGCAAAGGTTGGAGTCCACTTTACTCTCAATAAAGCCTAGAGTCATCAGTAATCTATCCATCCTGTCGTACCATGTCGAACCTCCAAATATTCTGTAGTCACTCCTTTTGAAGCAGAGCATCATTCTCCCTCTATATTTTGTACTCTATGCACTGAAACATTCTATACCAGAGTGACAACTATATTCCTTTGCTACTAATATTCTATGTATCCATCTAGGATCACTAGATAGCAAGATCCTCTATCTTGAAATTTTTCAGAAGTTCTTCTCACACACATTTGTGAGCTTGTCATCCTCTACCAACCTTATAGCATAGGTTTAGATATTTATCAAGCTCATTATCTATGTGTTATCCCAGGATGTTTCCATCTACTGCATGATGCAACTATGAACTTCTCTTCAGGTCTCGACACTGCATCCCAGACATCATTCTTCTTGAACTGGTCTTCCATTTCTTCTTGGTTACTTCTTCATAGCTGGAAGGTTCTTTATTAATTATGTCGATGCATTCATCATATTTATTCTTCATCTTGAGATGTCGCCACTTGTTCTTTGGAACAAGTTTTGTCCTTCTTTGCTTTTAGGTGATTATGTATGCGATCTTTCCTACAAGCCAAATGAATTTGTATGGTTAGAAACATTTCATAAGGAATATTCATACTGGAAATTTCTTATGCATAAATATATGATCATGCAACTACTTTATCCAATACAACATTCATCCATATCTCACTGAAACTTTCCAGATTCCTTCCATCTCTACCAAGACAACATTGAGATTATGTACTAAATCAATATGTCAGCAAAGAGGTTTCATTCTAGATAAGTAGCAATGGAGAGTTGTATAGAACCATGAGCTACTTACCCATCACATGCATATTACTAGTATACTACCATTAATGCAAACATCCTATCATGCATAATACATCAACTGAATATAAAAAAATGCATAACAAAACAATATCATGAAATGACAATTGAATACTTATTTTTATTTGTTTCATGGGTAGACTCCTTCTTGAGCCTTCATCTTCATCATCGTATTCATTCATAATAGCATCATTTCTTATCCAAATGATAAGTTGGATAAGAGTTTTTTCAGGATTTGAGTCCTTCATATTCCTCATCGCTTGAGGGATCTTCTTTGGATGGTGAGAGCTTGATCTTTAGTTTCTCCCAGATTCTCTTATCTTCTTATGAGTCGAGCTTCTTCTTCTTCCTAGAGTCTGCTAAATTTAATCACTTCCTTTTGGCACACATTCCTTGCATGAATGAATTCATGATCCTGGGAGGCCATTCAAGATGGCTATCACTACTTCTGCATTCTCCATTTCTTCTTCTACTGCCTCAAGTTGTTCTACATCCGGGATCTTCACGTTCTTCAACTGTTTTCTCAAAGCCATCTTCTAATTTATGTTCTTCCCTTCAAATAGCTTGGTAAAGGAATCAAACATCTTCGATGTCTTTAGTAAAGACACTTATGGTACAATTTGATCTATGATTGAATCAACAATGATCTTCTTGGCCTTGACTAAGTTCTTCTTGTGTAAGGCTTCTAGCGTCATCTCCCTTTGGAACTGGAACCTCTCTACTTCTGTAGGTGTCCAATTCATTTTATTTAGGGAGATCATATGCTTCCATGCTTGGAAGTTGTCAACTTCATTTTTAGAGGAAATTTCAACTCAACATGGGCCTCTTAAAAATAATTAATAAAATAATAGTTAAAATAATAAAATAATATTTATTAATTTTGGAGAAAGAAAAGAAAAAAACTACTTTTTTGTTTGTATGTTTGACATATATCCCCATGTTTTTACTCAAATTTCAATCAGGAGAGATCTCTGGATGCAGAGTTAAATGCCTCATCCAACTAGTACCCACCTGGCATACTTTTGACAAACCCCTCTATCGCAAAAACAAGAAATACTTGAAAAAATAGAATGATGATGTCATCATTCCATTTTTTCAGGAATTTCCTATTTTTGGGGTAGCGGGGTCCATAAAAAGTATTCCAAGTGGGTACTCATTGGATGCAGAATTTAATTCCACATCCAATGAGGTCTCCCAATCGAAATTTGAGTTAAAACACGGGGAGATATGTCGAAAATACAAACAAAAAGAGTAGTTTTTTTTATGATACCTATCCCCAAATTTATATTAAAAAAGTGTTTAAGAACTATACGCTATTTTAGATTTAAAGAAATTTCATTGGATAACACATGATGACATGGAATTTGAATCAAAGTTAAGAGGCCAATTTTGAGTTGAAATTTCCTCTAACGTTAGATCTTACTAATTTGAGGTGTCCGTCCCGGTTCCGGAGCTGGCTGATCTAGGGTTTGTCAGAGAAACTCTAATTTTCAAAAAATGGAATATTTTATATCTGATTGGATAGAATGATATATCTCTTCATGAAAAGTTGTCTAATAAATTCTTTTTCTGAAAACAGTGGAGGGAAACTCTTGGAACAAGAAGCCCTAGTTTTCAAATTTCTTCTCCAAAAATTCTTGTTACTGTTTTTGTGGTATATCTGAAATTGATACACCTATATGTCTAAAAATTTGTACAAAGGTATCCTAGCCTATCCATTATTCAACACCATAGGTTTCATCAAAATTGGTTTTACCAATTGGGACTTATGATTGTTTTCCCAAGGTGACCTGTTAGAGGACTATTCAGAACAACGAAGTTACACAGACTTCCATGCGTCACTGGTTCATCTTCTGAGTCTGAATATTGGACCACAATAAATTATAGTCCATTCCATTTCTATAACATATTCATAAATTTCATTTGGAGCTTTGTAGCCCAAGATATAGAAATTCTCCCCAGGTGTCCTATTTAGGGATGAATCCTGGAATAGACTAGAACCCTAAATTGAAGGGATCATATCTCCTATAATATAGTGAAGCTGAGGTGGAATTTTGGAAATAGTGTAAATCAAGATTTTATATTTTTCCTCTACAATTTTCAGGTCGTCAGACTTTGCCAATATTGGGATGTACTGAATGTACCAAAACTTGGCAGTTTTAGTATTCAGGGTTTTTTCTAGCTCGGGGTCAAACTAGGTTTTGACTTTCCTCGAGTTTCACCCGATAAAAAATATTGAAACAGGTCTCTAAACTTTGATTTTTATGAGGATAGAAATCCTATTCCCATCTCACTCAATAATTCCTCTTCTGTAGAAAGCCCTAATTTCCGCACCAAAAACTGAAAATGCTCAGAATCGAATTCTGCTTCGACATAAAGATGCGCCCTTCAATGGAGAGTCATCCTAGCATACTTTTGCCAATGGATTGTTGAGAGGGACCCAAAAAATAAGAATCCATATCTTTTGTAGTTGCACAAAGTCTTCTTCTCAGGTTAGCTCTGATACCATGTTCAATTTTTATCATTCAAGCCTAGCATTATCTTAGGATCTTTAAATGAGAGAATAGCATGCACAGAAATAAACACAGGAGACAAGAGACACAAATAATTTTCCTTGAGGAAACCATAAATGAGAAAACCCTGCAACTTCCTCATAGATAGAATGAGCACCAATGGTAGTACTAAAACTTGAAAACATAAAGATGATATCCATAGCTTCTGTCTCTCTCTCTCACAATGAGAGAGATTCTCCTCTCTCACTCATGCGCCCCAATGAGTGAATGTGTGTGTGATAAATAGAGAGCCTCACTCTCTATTTATATTCTTTCGTTGACTTGAAACCCACTCCAACATGTCATCCTCACTTAACAAGTACTTACTAGAGCTGACATCTCTAGGAGTGTCTAATAACCCTAGTGCCCGACAACTTGTGGGGAATTTTCCCTCTACTTAACAAGGAGGCTTAACCTTCACTTAGATGGTGGGGACTATCGCCCTGACTTACAATGACTCACCTAGGCTTGACTTCACTGTGATAGTCTAATAACCCTAGGGCCCCACAATTGCAGGGACTTTAACCCTTGACCAATAGGAGGTTTACCCATAATGACTTGACATGACTAATTTACATTATAGAAACTTCCCGATCAGAACATGGGGGCATGACATGACTCAATTACATTATAGACACATCGTGAAATAAACATCGGGGTACAATACATAATATATACGGATGAATACATTCCGAAGTTACAAATATATCAACAACATAAACATAAACGAAAATACAATACCACATACAAATTGGGAACACATTCACAATAGGCATAATTCCAATGCATTCAATCTCCCTTCACATCCAGAAACTCAAACCGAAATTCCCCTATCGAGAGTGAGTTACATATATAATAGATTCCCAATGGGAAAAAACCATGGATCAAAGATTGAATTCTCCTAAAGTGTAGACGTTATGACGTAGTCCCAAAATTCGGAGATGCATCACGGGTCTCTTCCTGTAGGTATGCAATGTGTTTAGGATAGGTAGGAATCAAAATACAAGCACAACCCTCTTTAAATAAAACACACAGACAGAAACCAAAATTCCCCGAGAATGCATCTAGACAAGGCAGGCCAAAACACCAAACGTATTGCACATTGTATCAACAATAAGCATATCAAGTGTATCCATTGGATGTATGGGAGGCGCACACTCCCCATTATGTATTTGGTAATGTATTAAGTAGATATATTAGATATTAGTATAAATAATGAGCAGCATTTATTGTGCTTGTTTTGGCCTCATCAATGAGGTCCCTTTGTAATTGTTATGAAAACGCATCCAGCCTCCTAATGAAGCATTCAAATTTTATTGTGCCACTCTAGTGTCTTACATGTTTTAAGGTTTTATGAATATTTTTTTGGTTCTGAGTGTTCTTTTAGGTTTCTCCATTGAGAGGTGAGGCTCTCCTAGCCTCACCTTCGATCTTTGCTACTAGATCTCACCGTGAACAACAAATCAATTGGAATCAGAGTAGTTCGCTCCTAGACCTAGTTTTTAATTAATTTATTTTTCTTGCTTTCGCTATCTAATGCTCATTTTTCTTAAAACCTATTTCTTGTAGTTCTCTGTTTATTTTTTTTCTGCTTCTAGTTTTTGCTTCCAATTTTCCATCGCACCCCTCCCCATGGCTGCGATATGGCCCTAATGCTAATTTTGAAAACCATTCATAGCTAAAGAAATTACTGTCCTCTAATCCCCATTTTCTACAGACCATTTTCATCGTTTCACGCATTCCCTCCTTCCAACACACTGCCAATATTTTCTCCACTTTTGTTGCTTTTAGGCATGCTTCTACTAACACACCCTCCATCATTTGTGCCTCCACCATTTTTCATCTTCTCTCCATCATTTGCTCTCCATCATCTATGCCTCCATCATCGCTGCAAATACCTTACTCCACCCCATATCCTTGTCCATTATTGCATATCCTCCATCTCTATTGCGCCTACCCTCCAACACACTCACCCTCAAGAGTCTTACCCCTCTCCTTGATCAACATTGCCTTCTCCTGCTGCTCATCCCCAAAATGAAGCAGCGGCATTGTTCATTGTTTTGTGTGTGGGAGTTGAAGACTCCCTTTAGTGAAAACCCTAATCTTGTGAAGACTTTGTGAAGCATGTGAAAAATTTTGGATTCATATTTCTCTCTGCAACTGTGCAAAGTGCAAATGAGTTTGCTGATTGGGTCACCAAGGTACATGAACAGCCTTGTCAAATTATTTGTTTTCCCAATACCCTCATTTCCCATTCCATCCAACTCATGTTGAAAAGGGGAAATGGTCATTTAATCTGAAAGGGGGTCGTGAGTGTAAAGAAATGATACCTTTATTTGTGTGGGAAGTTGTCACTATTTGTAATACTCAGGAAGTTGTAGCATATGTCATTTAAGTGGAATACCATCCATATTTCGATTTGAAGGTGCTAAAGAAAATCTCCACTGAATAACTAAATTTCTCCATATGATATTCCATTCTGTATTCCATTTTCATGGTCTTCTTTGCCATCCTCATATTTATGTTCCTTGGTTAAGTTGAGAAATCCAGTACAAAATTCTGTTGTATATTGTGTGACCAGCATTTGCCCCTCCCTGACAACGCACCATAATATCATAGCGTTGTGCTAAAATGTCAACAATATTTCCCTTTTCTTCATCACCCCATTGAGTTCCTATCACTGCACATACTTGACTCAGGGATCTAACAAGATCTTCCATTTTCTCTCTCTCCTCAATAGCCTCGGTCTCCACGATGTAGGCATTGCATTTTATCCTTCTACTCTACTGTGAAAACCCTAAATCCACTTCATCTACACAAGCACAGACCTCCACCATAAGGCATAGCTTATGCAGCCTGTGAAGTGCAGTTCTTATCAGAGGAAATTTTATCACTATCTTTTATCAGCTAAAGTTCATAGGAGTTTGGAATGGTAAGTTGACTCACACTAATCTCAATCACATTTCTTCTATCAACAGAAATTTAGTCATTGGTAATGACAACTTGAGGAAATATGAAAATGAGGTTATCCCTCTTCTTTGTATCATCATAGCTAATTTTGAAAGTCTATGGATATTCCTCAGCCTTTGGGCTTGTGGGAATGATGCACACTAACAACTCGGCAGTTTTGCTATGCACATCTCGATTCAGGTTCAATTATTGGCACATGTCTAGCACATTGTCCCTATATCAGACTATAGAAAGGCCGGGGATACCTAATAAGACTATAATACTCAGGATGGGAGATGATATGGCATGCAACTCTAGAAATAGCTATCCTTCTCAAGTGTTCAACAATGAGAATCATCAACTTAATCTATATTGCGATAATGTTGAGGTAGATTACAGAGGATATGAGGTGACTATTGAAAAATTCTTAAATGTTTTGACTGGGAAACATCATCCTGTTGTTCCTTGCTCAAAGCACCTCTTGAGTGATGAAGGTAGTCACATTCTTCTTTATATGACAGGACATGGGGGTGACCATTTTCTCAAATTTCAGGATTTTGAAGAGATTCAAATCGATGATCTAGCTGATACAATTGAACAAATGTTAGAGAAATGCATATATAAGGAGTTGTTGATACTTGCCAAGCTCCAACACTATATTCATATCTTTACTCTCCTAGTGTGTTGGCAATTGGGAGCAGTTTGAAGGATGAAAACTCCTATTATCATCACCTTGATTCTAATGTTGGTGACTTTGTAGTGGATCATTTTACTATTTTACACCGTGTATTTTTTCAAGAAATTGGACATGTATGACAACTCATCACTAAACAGTCAGTTTTAGTCTTACAATCCAAAATTTCTGATGTCAAATACATATTATCGACTTGATTTGTATCCTCGATCTTTAGACAAGGTACCATTTCCAAATTTTGTTGGATCAGCGATAGAAATAATTCATACTGACTCTACATATAGACTGTTTACAGGAAAAAATGTTAAAAAATTAGTTGTCTCCTCAGTTCATGGTTCTCTAGTTGATCAGATTAAAATTTCCAGATCTTCACCTGCTGAGGTTGACTTCAATGACACAATCACCAAATTTTTGAAAGCTGAACATAATATGTTTATCCACTTGTGGCATCATCTGGAACCTTCACTAGATGAGCTTGGAGACACTGATATGCAAGTTCAATGTGGTGTTCTCAGACTTCTATTTATTTTTATAACATCCTCATGGGTTTTTCTACTAAACTTTGTGGGACTATTAATTACATCGCTTTGTACAAAAAAATCATGTTTGTACAACAACCTTTCCTTCTTTTGGATGCCACCATCCATCATTCCTATTAGTATTTTACAACAGTACCTCATGGCTCTTCAAGGACTATTTTCCATGACATGTTGGGTTCTGTGTGCCTCCACAACAGTTAGAAATGCTCAGCCCCATAGTAGCAACAACTATCGCTCACCAGTGAGAAGCACTCTCTAGCAAAGCCATATTCAACATGGCATATTTGACAATTGGCAGCAGTTCATTTTGCATTCTCGAGCAAGCCATATTCAACATGGCACAGGATCCCACAACCTTTCCATAGGGATCCATTCCCCTTAGTCCAAGCCCAGTAGTGATCTCGCATTTTTGGTTCAGATTTACTTTGCAGTAGTATTAGTTCTCTTTTCAGTGGGTTCTCTTTCAATTCATTTTTTGTAGTACTTTACAACACTTTGCACATTTTTTTTCCATTTTTGTTATTTGCACAATCCTCCAGCAGTACTCTACAAATTTTTATTTACAGAGAAGACCTTCATGGAGTGCGATGTAGCTAAAATATTTTTGTATCAATCCAAATCACACCCTTGTGAGGGTTTCAGTATCAGTTCATTTTTGAGTGGATACACATGTCTCCTAGCCTGAAGGGTGCATAGATATCCACCACCAAGAAAGCAGGTTCACAGATCTAAATCAATATAGATCTCTCCCTCTAGTTTATTTACAATAAAGATGGCAAGAGTAGCATCATGGGAATCCCCCACCTGCTCACATCTTAGACCATCTACACACTGTCCAGATCTTCATCAAATTGAAACAAATCTCAGCACCTCTTCATCCTTTTCCATCTCCTCTTTGCAAGCATGGATTCCAACTTAAATCGGGAGGCAGGAAAGTAGGGACACTTTCCACTTAAATCAGGAGGCAGGAAAGTAGGGACACTTTCCACTTAAATCGGGAGGAATGGGCTATTTGGGAGGCCCACACTCCCCATTATGTATTAGACAATGTATTAAGTATAGATATTAGATATTAGTATAAATAATGAGTAGCATTTATTGTGCTCATTTTGGCCTCATCAATGAGGTCCCTTTGTAATTGTTATAAAATGGCATCTGGCCTCCTAATGAAGCATTCAACTTTTCTTGTGCCACTCTAGTGTCTTACATGGTTTAAGGTTTTCTGAATATTGTTTTGGTTCTCAGTGTTCTTTTAGGTTTCTCCATTGAGAGGTGAGGCTCTCCTAGCCTCACCTTCAATCATTGCAACCAGATCTTGCCAAGAATGATAGATCAATCCATACTGGCAATCATAAATCAGAAAAATTCAGATACAAATATCTACTCCAATACGGAATCAGAAAGCAAGAAGCAATTATTCAGCATAAATGAAAACACAAGA
This sequence comes from Pseudotsuga menziesii, assembly GCA_001517045.1. Taxonomy (NCBI): domain Eukaryota; kingdom Viridiplantae; phylum Streptophyta; class Pinopsida; order Pinales; family Pinaceae; genus Pseudotsuga; species Pseudotsuga menziesii. Next base: position 2,959 of record LPNX010794967.1, on the reverse strand, counting down.
AGCCATTCTTCATTAGAGATCAATAACGCATGGAGCAATTTTTGAGCAGAGGTAAGAAAACATGCAGCAAAAGCTCCTTCATGGGGTCTTCCTCTCCCCAACACTACCAGCCTCCACATCTAAAAGGCATACAGGAATGAAAACTCCTTCTCGCCATGCCCCCCCCGCCCCCTGAAGAGAACCGGTAATGCCATTAAAAAACCCACGAAGCAAATGATTACCCAAATGGTGCACATAGAATCGAGTAAGTCTTTGCACTAAAAATGTCGTTGTTTTTGCTGAGGTAGACTCCCTATTTCTGGAGGTGTAGTAATTAATTAGAGGCATGCGCCATCCCAACGCTATATTTTAGTAAAATACCACTTCAAATTTCTCTTACTGCAGTAACATTCAATGTTTTTTTACTCTATAATTAAATTCTATTTTGGGATTATAAATACTTTCGATGTAATTCCCCCTAAATTAATAACGGTAAGATTTCTATTTATAGAGTTATTCCTCCCTTGATTCTAAAGAAGTCTCTCTCTTGAAATGAGAGTGAAATTTTATATTATCAAGTATTTATAACTCCTTTTTAATCATTAGTTTACTCATAAGGGAATTTTTAATATATGAATATATACTTATCCATGTATTAAAATACCTTATTGGCAATTTTGTGTAGATCAGTTTTAGTGGAAAAAATATCCTTGATGGTAATTTTCTTCAAGAGGAGCTTTCAACTTCTTAACTAAAAATTATAGGGATGTCTTCTTGGCACTTAATTGCATAAACAAGTATTCCAAAATTAATGAAAATGTCTTTGCTTTGATACCAAATGAGGAACATACTGACCCAAAACTTGTTAGTGGACAAATCAACCTATTTGCGAGTTACTTCATCTTAGGATGACCCCATCAGGCTTAGTTCATCAAGGGAATTGTTATTCTGCATATAATTCCTGAGGATTCACTTGTCGTTTTAACCTTCCCCCTAGTAAATTCGTCCCCAATCATTCTTAGTCGCATTAATTTCCTAGTCTCCTAATGCTATCAAACATATCCATACTTTTTTATAAGGTTAGGATGGATATTTACAGTGGCATTTTACTTAAAGTATGTGTAACAAACCTAAATTAGTAAAATGAAATTAATTCTTTTAATTTTGAAAAATCACTTAAAACTTCGAGTGACTATCTTCACGACTGGTGAGAGATAGCAATATACACTATAATCGTAATGCAAATCCATCAACAAAAATTATTATCCAGGAATAGACAACGTGCAATACCCAAAGTATCAAAATTTTACTATACTACAACTTACTATTACAATTCTTCCTAAGATTTATAACAACTCTTGCTTTCAAGGCCATTTTAATTTATCTAACAAATTATAACCATCAAGTAATTGATCCTCCTTTGTATTTAAGGCAACCTGTGTAATTGCGATACAACTACATGAACTACTGTTAATACTTTCGTCTAGAACTCAGTCTTGCTTCCAAGGTATACCTGCACACCTATCAATTACACACATTTTTTGGAAATCCATATAGTATTAAGAGGATATTTTATGCATTTTTATTTCTCTAAATTGTCTTTGATAAAATTTATCAAAACAATTATTTGCCAACTCGTCAGCCATTTTGTTTCTTTCCCTACAAACCTGAGTTGGAGTTGGAGCATTTGTGTTGCTCCAACTCATTTGGTTTGGTATCGGGTATTGATATTCGTGAGGAAGGGTATTTGATATTCATTTAAAACCGTGAAGGACCACAATGTAAAGTATATTTGGTTGATCTTCCTTGGCGCAAACTTGGATATCATTTTTTATTTGACGGTTAAACATTTTCTTAAATTTCTAAATTTATATAAAATGTTTGGTTTAATTTACACAATTTTCATCTCTTAATTTCTATTTCGTTTTAATGTTACACGTTTTTAATTTATGAAAAGAGGTTGTAAGTGTCTGCAATTTTTTGTTTTTAATTTTGAGAATTTGTATTTAAATGTTTTTTTAATAATCTTTTAATGTGTGTGTTTTTTTTTATGATATTTATGTTTATTTAATTAAGAAAAAATAGATTAATGGATACATTTATAGAACATGCACGAATCCAATATTTAGTGTTTTTTTTGCCAATTAAATTATTTGTATTTTTAATAAATGTTGTGCTCAAAAATGTTTTTTCGATAATGTGTATTCAAGTTTATTTAATTAAGAAAACATACATTAGAGGATACATTTATAGAAGATGTAAGAATCCAATATTTAGTGATTTCTTTTTGTTAATTAAATAATTTATATTTTTTTTACTCTAAAATATAAATGTTTATTTATTAAAGTTATTGATGTGTTTTATATGCTATTTAATTTATGTTAGTTTTATATAAAGATAATTATTTAATATAAATATTCATCTCTATATAAAAATATTTTTTTTTGCTTTCAAATTTTCTTTTCATTGCATTGTAAATTTACTTGTACAAGGGACACATCATTCTTAATGTGGGGGTCAAGCAGCTACCTTAATCTCTATTATAACATTAAGCAAAGGAGGGAGAGCGAGCGCAAGAAGGTAGTGCATGAGGAAAGGAGGGAGGTATGGAAGGGAGAAAGAGGGAGAGGGAAAGAGAGGTGGGGGATAGGATAGAGATTGATCCGGGGAGATAGAGAGAGGGAGAGTGATAGAGGGAAAGGGAGTGAGAGAGTGTTAAGGAGAGAGAGATATATGGGGACAAGTAGAGGGTGGAGAGAGGGAGAGGGTGAGATGATGAGAGAGAGAGAGGGGGAGGGAAAGGGGAAGAGAGAGAGAGAGAAAGGGGGAGAGCGAGAAAAAGGGATAGGGAGAGCAAAAGAGAGCGGGAGGGGAAGGAGGGAAAAGAGCGGGAGTGTGGGAGTGAAAGGGTGGGAGAGAGAGAGAGAGAGAGGGAGAGGTGGAGGGTGGGAGAGATAAATAGGGAGGGAGGGAGAGAGAG
>LPNX010794966.1:533337-571462 GCA_001517045.1 Pseudotsuga menziesii | reverse complement strand
TCTCTCTCTCGCGTGCGCCCTATGTCTCTAGTACCCCTCTCTCTCTCCCTATGTCCCTAGTACCGCTCTCTCTCTCTCTCTATCTCCCTATGTCTCTAGTACCTCGCTCTCTCTCTTTGTCTCTAATACCCCTCTCTATGTCTCTCTCTCTCTCTCTCTGTCTCTAGTACCCCTCTCTCTCTCTCTATGTTTCTAGTACCTCTCTCTCTCTCTCTCTTGTACCCCTATCTCTATTTCTCTAGTACCCCTCTCTCCCTGTGTCTCTAGTACCCCTCTCTCTCTCTCTCTCTCTCCAGTACCCCTTCCTCTCGCTAGTACCTCCCCCCCCTCTCTCTCTCTGTCTCTAGTGCCCCTCTCTCTCTCTCTCCCTATGTCTCTAGTACCCCTCTCTCTCCCCCTATGTCTCTAGTACCCCCCTCTTTCTCTAGTACCTCTCTCTCTCTCTCTCTCTCTCTCTCTCTTTGTATGTCTCTACTGGCCCTCTATCTCTCTCTCTCCCCATGTCTCTAGGTACCCCTCTCTCTCTCTCTCTAGGTACCTCTCTCTATCTCTCTATGTCTCTTGACCCTTTCCTACCCTTATTAAATATTACACATAGCTTCCCTTGACCCTTCCCACCCCTATACAATATTAGCCACAGTTTCCCTTAACCCTTCCCCACCCCTATTAAATATTAGCCATAGTTTCCCTTGATCCTTCCCCACCCCTTCTAAAACATTAACCAAAGTCTTTCCTACCCCCTCTGAATTATTAAAAAATATTTTTTATGTTTTCAATAACGCGTGCGCGTTTTGGTTCACTATAATGCTAGCGCGTTTTTTTCACTATAACGCGAGCATGTTTCAAAATTCTATGAGCGGGAATATTTTTTTGAATTCAAATAAAACGCGCCATGTTTTTTAGAGTCAAAACCAATCCGAATCACTTGGTCACATGTCAACCTTAATCCTATGTGTATGGTTTGGTGTTTGCTTCGGTAATACCAAACCTGTGCTATGGTAATCATGAACCAAAGCTAATTGGGTGTTTCTTCCACTAAAGAAACCTGTGTTTAACCACTCTTTACAGTATGCTACACACAATCATTTTTGACGAAATCTTAAACACAAATATGGTTTTTTTTACAGATTCCAAATATGTAACTTTTATTTAAAATTATTAATTTTTCATATTTTTCTTCAAATTCTTTTCTCTCCTACCTCCTTAACTCATGAAACACACTGTTAGTGTTTCTTCTATAACTTTTTCAATTCTTGATCACTTCAAACAAAAATTGTATGGTGCACAAGTAGACACTAACCTCTACGTTCTATCAAAACACTATTTCATGATTTTTGCATTAAGACCTTCAAAGGCTGCACCCACAAAACACGTACCATTTTCGATGTTCTCTCACTTAGACAATTATAAAAATATTATAAAATTACTAATTTAATTTTCGAAAAATAATGCCGCACTAGTGCTATGGGTTCTCTACATGGATGTCAATTTTTGTAGCTTGATTCGATCATTTAGGCCCTCAAAGGCTGCACCCACAAAAACATATACCTTATAATTTCCCTGAAAAATAAAAAGTGCCTGTTAGGAAAAATGAAATTTGACATAGCTATGCAAATTTTCGATACATAAAAGTTATATATTCAGAAAGGTGATTCAATTTCCTACATTTCATGTTTTTTACTCAATGCAAGATATTTTGCATAAGTATCTCAAAAAATCCAAGTAAGTTGAGGGATGCCTGATTTTTCAGGTTTCTATTGCATCTAACGCGCCAAAAAGGTCCCTCATCTTCTTGCACAGGCCCATTAAAGACTGTAATAAATTTCTACCTAAAAACCTAACTTCAGAAATACAATTCGACTCCTTAAATATGGAGAGACATGAACTCTACTGACTCTAAGTGAGTTGAGAGTCAACGCAGATGTGAGATGTGAAACACATATGCTTATAATTAATATTTCCAACACCCAAGTAAGTTTTCTTACACAATAAATATTTGAAATATAAATTAATTAAAAAAAATAATATTGAATAAGATATGAATATTATATTACAATGATAAATAGCGCTTTATATGATGACTATTTTGGATATGTTTTCTAGATAACTTTAAATTATAAATGTTTATTATATTGTTATTTATTAATGTTAATAATATTATATTTGTTACATTTCTTTATAAATGTTTTTTCTTCAAAGCATATTGATGTAGAAGTGTTACATCTCTACTTTTGTTTGTAATTGTTGTAGCATTTTTCTATGTTTTGTCCAAATTGATGATATGAGATGATAGAAATTATAAATACCCAAGTAAAAATGTTGCATCATTTTACAAATGGTCTCCAATTCCATCAGCAAAATGTCTCAAACTCTAAATCTCAATGAGAGTGTTGGGATATAATCCATTAGAATTACTTAAAAGGTTATTTGGAGATCTTAATCTCAATGAGGATGTTGGAATCTAATCCATTAAGATTACTTGAAGGTCATTTGGAAGTCCAAATGACCTCTTGGAAACAGGTCATTTGGAAGTCCAAGAGGTCTCCTCGTGGAAGACAAACAGAGAGGCATTGTCCTGTATATATTGTACATTGATTGGGGAGAATTAATGTGCTTTCACGCTTTTCACGCTATTATGCGTGTCTTTGTTGTGCATTAGTGTATTTAGTTGTGTGTAGGTTCATCCATTCCACCATTTTCCCTATAGGGGTACAGTAGAGGGAATTTAACAGTGGTATCAGAGTGAGATTTATGCGATGGTTGATAATATGACATAATTGTGATGGTTGAAGAATGTGGATAGTAGTTTCATTCAATTCTGAATTCACTACCAGGAGAGGTGATGTTGGTGAATTTCAAAGCGGAATGAGGTGAAATCGATTCCCTGATTCATTGTATCGTGCACCATATTGTGTCTTCGGTTTATTGTAACAAAAAGGAAAAAAGAAAACTGCGATTTTTGTGTCTATCTTCTGTGATATTCGAAGACCCCATTCCATTAATGCTCATTCCAATTTAGGCGCTACTTCAAGCTCCTAAATACTGAATAAAATGCTTATCAAAGGAGAGATCTAGTTCTCTAACGAAAGAGATAGCACCATTAATTAGTCTGCCTCTTTCATCCCTCCAGTATAGGCATTGCCTACTCATTTTCCGACAAACTCCTCACTCTCCCATCAGAGAGCTCCTCTCACTCGCACGGTGCACCCCACCTCAATTTTAACCACAAATAATAAAAACGAGATTAGAGTTGTTCTCGTCTCGGTGAATTTTGACAGCGGGATTCATGTTCACTATACAACGTTCAATGCAGTCAACCGTCATTGGATGTAATACAAACGTTAAACTAAAACCGAGTCCATATTATCTCCATTGCGCTAAGGAATGAAACATCGTAGTGAAAACCATGTTGTCTTTTGCAGTGCGGTGGATCTGGAATTCGATCCAAGGTTGGAAGTACTATGAAGTACTACGAAGCTGTGATACTCGGTAGTGTAGCTTTACTGCACAAAGATACAACAACTTGAATTGTCTGAACATTTGAAGGAGAACTGTTCTACAAGTCATTAAAAAACCAAAATGCCAAGTGCTTGAAGACTGTTTGCGCGCTTTTAATCAGCTCGCTAGTCCATTGAGTTCATGCAAACAAGAAAACCATGCACCTGACCGCACAAAGCTGCCATCTCTTCTTTGTCTACCGAAATTTGATCTCGCGGCCTCTGATCGAAGAACAGTCACAAGGTTGTTAAGCGTGGTGGAAAGTGAAATATATGCATCTTAACCGGTGCGCTCCCTTTCAATGCAAGAAGCTGCGACCCAAGCCGCATATTTGTAAAGTGATAGAATGGTTGAGCACTTTATGGAGTTGATAAATACTGTCACTAAATTCCAACGGCTGGTAGTTTTAATCGAGCGCTCCTCCAAGGTTCCAACGGTTCAGATTCTTGGCTACAATTCCTTTGACTGGTCCCTTGCGATCCAAGAACACAATTATCACAGTCATGTCATCGTGAACATCTCTCATAGTCGTTTTGCAAGCCTTCGTAGTTGATACATTCTCACCTTCTGCGGCCTTGTCAAGATCACCTTGAACTAACAGCTGATCTCTGTAGCTTCGTTGAAATGCTTCTGGAGGCTATCCGATGCAAATATTATGAATTCAGAGTCTGCTTTGATTTCATGCCAAGTAGCTACAGATAAAAGGAAAAGGGGTTATCTCTTTGGGCTCTCCATATATCGAATTCTTGTCTTTGTGAAAGACACGCTTTCTTTAGACAGTGGTATGTGCTCGCGCCCCATGATGGTCATATATTTTATTCAATGGCTTGGTTTTCGACTGCTTTCTCAGTTAAGAGTTGTATTCAGAACGTTGTATTCAAAGTCTTGTTTGCATGCGTTGAAGTTGTGACATCTTCATTCGCCTTCTCTCTCCATCCTCTGCGTGCTTGTGTGTGCTAGAATTGGGGGTTGATCACTCCAGTGTGGATCAATTCCACGTATTGCCCTCAAGTGAAGGCATTTACCTATGCTCTGGTGTCATCGTGGACTATTGATATGACACCTATGAAAACAACGATTGAAACGGTCGGTCTCCTATCAAATAAACAACTTTGATGTTGCACGGAGGGAAAAATTTAATGGAGGAAGAATGATGGAAAGTGTTGTGAGACTTGAAACCTGGAAATTGGACGCCCTCTCCATCTGGTATTGAGTTTAATATTGATCATTGCTCTCTTTGTAACTGCGTGAGCACCAACGAAAGCGTGGTGGTGCTTCTTGGTATTTGTGAACTTTCCTAAAAGTGCATATTGGTCACTGCATTGGGCTAAGCCGGATCGTGGTGATACTATTGTTGTTGTCTATGTCTCTATTGAGACAATGAAATCCACCATCAATAACTGACTTGCGGACTCAGCCAAACCAATAAACATATCGTTGAATCAAAGGCTCGATTATTCGATTTGTTTGTGAGGTGACTTATGAGGTTTGCGTGATTGTGGACGGTCGAAACAATCATAGACAATCTATTGCAGAATTACAAACGGCCGTTTTCTTTTGCTTTTACTTGTGACTTTTGGGGCTGCTACACACTACCTCCTACCTTGGAAACCCCACATTACTTAGGCGAAAAAACTTACTACCAAATTTTTTGCAACAAGATACACTTTTAATAGACTTTCTCCATAGACACCTATTTAACCGCGACATAACTATGTGTGCCTAAATAAAACATGCATTTGAACCATAAACTATGGATTTATATATCTTGTCGTGACATAACAAAGAAACTATAACCGCAAATACAAACTTGGAAATTTACATGGATGTTTCGACTTTTACAGAGCTTCGGCTCTCAACACTTTCCAAAAACACAGAGCTTGAGCTCTTGAACTCTCCGGAGAGTTTTTCCTTCTTATCATTTCTTTGCACACTTACACGCTTCTCCTTTCTTTCTTTTTTTCTTGTTTTTTATTTTTGTTCTTCTACATATATAGAGACTAAAAATTCTTCTCTTGGAAGCTATCGACTTACATTAAGAATTGTAATTATTATCTACCTAGAAACTTATCTTCAGAAATTTAATTAGACTACTTTATTATATGAGAGACATGAACTCTTCGTTATGTCAGACTGTCTGACATAAGTTGAACTGTTACAGACTCTGACAGAGTCGGATCAAACCTGATACGGATTTGCGATTAATTAATATTTCCAACACTCCCCCTTAATTATGAGAAGATAGGGATCTTTAAACAAAATTTTACAAAATGTTTCAAAGCTGAAACTTGCTTTGTTCATGACAGAATTCACTGAGCAGAACTTGTCTTTCCTAAATAACTTTGCGGATACTCGAATGTATTCCTTGCCAATGGTTTTGTAAATATGTCTGCAAGCTGATCTTCAGACCTGCAAAATTCTAAACAAATTTCTTTGTTGTTCACCAATTCTCTTATAAAATGATACATTTTATCGATGTGCTTAGTTCTCTTCTGGAACACGTGATTCTTCAACAATGCAATGGTTGAATTGTTGTCATAGAAAATGGTTGTTGGTTCTACGGCAGGTCTTTTAAAATTCTTCGCATCCAAACAGCTTGACATACTATGTTTCTGCTGAAGACAGATTTACAATGGGTTGTTTCTTCGAAGCCCACAACACAACACCTATACCAAACTGAAATGTGTACCTAAATGTGCTTTCATGTCATCTGTGTTGCCTCCATTGTCACTATCAGTGTATCCAATGAGTTTAAAATTTTCTGAGGTTGAATACATTATGCAAAGATCCTTTGTGCCACTTACATACCTCAAAAAAAATTTACCTTCCTGCCAATGAGAGTCTTTTGGTGACTCTCTGAATCTTGAGACCAGACTTACACCATACATGATGTATGATCTTGTCGCACTTAAATACATAAGGCTTCCAACCAGCCTTTTAAACATCGTAGGATCTATAGTTGATCCATCTTAATCCTTGCTCAATTTTAAACTTGTTATTACTGGTGTTGGGGTTTTCTTGCAATTAGACACATTGAATCTTTTTAAAACTGCACTTGCATACTTCCATTGTGATCTAAAAATAACACTTTTAGACTATTGGACTTCAATTCCGAGGAAAAAATTCATAAGCCCCAAATCAGTCATTTCAAATTCACTTTCCATGACCGTTCTAAATTCTTTTATGCCAAAAACACCAGTAAATAGTAAATCATATACATACAAGCAGACAATTATCATGTTACCTTGCTCATTAGCTTTGGTGTATAGCGTCAATTCACTTTCACTTCTGTGAAATCCATTTTGGGTGAGATAGGAATCAATTCGACTGTACCAAGCTCTAGGATCTTTCTTCAAACCATAGAGTTCATTTTTCAGCTTGTACACTTTGTGCTCTTGACCTAGAACTTCATAACCTTGTGGTTGTTCCACATATACTTCCTCCTCCAGATATCCATTCAAACATGTCGATTTAACATCCATTTGAAAAACATGTCATTTGTTTTGTGCAGTAATGGCCAGAACTACTCTGACTGTATCCATGTGTGTGACTGGTGCAAAAGTTTCATTGAAGTCTATGTCAGACTGCTATGTGAACCCTCTTGTGACCATTCTTGCCTTGTGCTTTTGCACATTCCCATCAACGTCTTGCTTGGTCTTGTAAATCCATTTGACACTTATTACATCCTTATCTTCTGGTACATCTACCAACTCCCATTTTGATTCTTCTCAATGTATTATATTTCTCCATCCATGGCTTGTGACCATACTTCTTATTCGACAGCTTCCTCAAATGTTAGCGGATCATCTATTTGAGAAAATAATGCAAAAAAGAGAGAATGAATTTGGTGTACCAGATTCATATATTTCACGCAGACTTCTTGTCTTCGTTGGATCTATCAATGTCGACCTCGACGAACTGCTTGATGGATTCTGATGTCCTCTTGGTGTGCTTGTTGGCGTAGCTTGAGCTGCGACTTGTGTTGACGTTCCTTGTGCTAAACCATGTCACAGTGTCATGGGAGTCGACAGTGTTGTGACCGGTTGACTTACATGTGGTGTTTGAACCACTTCCTCCATCGTGTCATCATGCTCGACATTGGACACGATCTTGACATTCTTCTCAATGGTTCCATCCCATGATTCATTCTCAACAAATTGAACATCGCGACTGATGATTAATTTCCTTGCGACAGGGTCGTACAACTTGTATGCTTTTGTGTCTTCAGAGTAACCAACAAAAATACATTTATGTCCCTTATTGTCTAGTTTCTTTCTCAACTCATCTGGAACATGAACATATGTGACACAACCAAAAAAATTTAAATGAGAAACGTTGTGATTCATACATGTCCATGCTTCTTGAGGAACTTTGTTCTTCACACTCTTTGTCATACATCAGTTCATAATATATACAACAGTTGTGATTGCTTCAGCCCAATATGCATTTAGCAAATACTTGGCTTCCATCATGTTGCACACCATTTCCATAATGGTTTTGTTCTTTCTCTCTGCAACATCATTCTGTTGAGGTGTATACTGCGCAGTGAATTGTTTATGTATGTCATGGGACTTGCAAAGATTTAGGAATTCATTCGAGACATAGTCATCGCCTCTGTCTGTCCTTAAGATTTGGATCATGTATCCACGATGGTTCTCCATGTTTGCCTTAAACTACTGAAAACAACTAAATGCATCATATTTATGTTTTAGAAAATATACCCATGTTTTTCTTGTGAAGTCATCAATAAAAGTAAGAAAATAATTGCATCCACCCATGGATTATGTTTGCTTTGGGCCACAAATATCAGAGTGCACAATCTCAAGTGGTGTGTGTGCTCTGTATGACATTCCAACTGGAAAAGTCTGTCTATGTTGCTTGCCAAACATGCATCCTTCACAAACTCTCTGTGGTTTGTCAATCAATGGAAATCCTTTCACCATATTCTTTGTGTGCAATAGCTTCAGCCCAACAAAATTCAGATGTCCAAATGTAAAATGCCATAGCCCGAATTCCTCCTGAACTTCTGTTTGAAATGTTGCTTGAAAATAAGCGTTGTCTTTTTCTTTCTTGTCGTAGTGCTCACCTACTTCTTTACTTTCTGCCTTGAATGTAGCCCCTGTATTTTTCCTTCCTTTCATGTATGGAATTATCCTCAATGGAAACAAGCAATTGTTTTTCATTGGTACTTTTGCTATTAGTTGGTTTCTTGGACGTATGTCTTTAATCACACAATGGTTTTCCTCCATGTAGACTCTATAATCTTTTTGTATCAATTGTCTAATGCTTAATAGATTTTGTTTCAGTCCTTCAACACAATAAACATCAGGCATAAACTTTTGCTCCCCCTGTTTGGTTAGAATACCAACAGTACATTTTCCCAAAACAGTGACTTGGACATTGTTTCCAAGTGTGACGTCAGTTTGAACTAATTTATCTAGACTGGAAAACAAATTTAAATTACAAGTCATATGATTGTTGCAACCTGAATCTAAATACCATATGTCACATGGAATTTCCTGAATCTAAATACCATATGTCACATGGACTTTCTTGTACAACATTGCATTCAATTAGTGATGCACATGCCATTAACATTGGGCTCGACAAAGTGTTGGTGTTTGTCAACTGGTTCTGGCTTTTCCTTCCTTGGTCATACTACTTCTTCCTGCATTCATAAGCATAATGACCCAATTTCTTGCAATAATGACATTGAATTTTTTATTTATCAAACATGTGACCACTTAGTTGACTTGGGTTCTAATTTTTTCCTCTACCATCGACATTCGCGGGACTACTGCTGTGTCCTCCTATGGAAGAACTTCTTCCTCTGCCTCTAGAATTATATATTCCCCTCCCTCTTCCACAGCTTATGGATGATTGTGTAGCAAATGCACATTCTAATTTGATATGTTTTATCTGTTGATTCTATGTTCATGATTGATGGGTGAGGCTTGTAACTCATCAATGGTAAACTGCAACATGTCTTTGTTTTCTTCCAAGGTCATGACCAAGGATTCAAATTTTGGGGGAAGACTCCTAAGAACTTTTTCAACAACCCTTATGTCTTCTATGTTTTCTCCATGATATTTCAGTTGATTTATCATACCAACAACTCTAGTGTAGAATGAGTCTACTGACTCTGTATCTTTCATTGACAGAGATTCAAAATTTCTTCTAAGAATTTGCAACTTGGAAGTCCTTACCTTTCCCAAGCCTTGATAGGTCGTTTCCAATTTATCACATGCCTGCTTAGCAGTATTTATTGTCGCTGCTCTTGGGAGTATGCTTTCACACATGGCTTGGTGTATGTAGAACATAGCATTTCCATCATTCTTCATATGTTCCCTCATGGCATCCTTCATGGCTTGCGTGATATTATTATATGCCGCCTGATCTGCTAGTTTTGTATAGCCATTTTGAACTAGCTCCCATACATTTTAACCTTTGAACAAAGCCTTCATTGTTAGAGACCAATACTCATAATTATTTCCTGAGAAAATTGGAGTTTGTAAGCTTGACATATGTGCACCAGAAGTGGAAGCCATTTTTAATTTCAATTTTCTTTAGAAAATTACTTATTTTCTTTTAAGACAATGTTTCTTTCCTAAACCTGCTCTGATACTAGATATTGGGAACGACGGTTGACTTGAGTTACCGCACAGTCAAAATTTTATTTTCATTTTAACTTTGACTTTTGGGGCTGCGACACACTACCTTGGAAACCCCATCTTTTAGTTCAACAGAAAAAACTTGCGACAGGATTTACTGCGACCGGGTTTTATTGCAACCAGGTTTTACTGCGACTATAATATCCGTATCCGGATATTCTTAATGATTACTCAATTGAATAATCAACCAATGGAAAATAACTCCATATTGAAAATATAAATAAATATTAAAGATTAATGATGATAAAATATTACGAAGTGAGTGCCATATATAAATTAAATGTAAAGGCACTTTGGATACCGTCCATGAAAGGATGCATCATTTTAGAATAGTTTACTAATAACCATTTATTAATTATTAATTATTAATATCAATATGTCAAATGGATGTAGCTTGGGTGGTTGGGAGGAATGAATGTTACCCTCCCCACCCAGGTTCTAATCTTGTAAGTGACATGATGCTCTTGTGGAGCCCTTTGTAATAAATGTTGTGAATGATGAGCTGACCATACCTTGATTCAGTTTGAATATCAGGTATTGGGATTTTCCATGGAGTAGCCCTCTAACAAATGGTGAACCACATTTAAAAAAAAAAAAGAAAGGGATTCTCTTGATTGGAAATGGTGTAATGTACATACTACTGCCATCAATGCAAATTATTTAAGAGTTGGTCTAAATGGACTTAAATCATCAGTCATAAGAGGCATCCTTTTTTTCTCTGCTAGGGTTTGTCGTTAATCCAAACCCTACGCAGCGCTCAGACGGTCCTTCTTTTCATTCTATGTTCTGACCCTGATTTGCAGCAACTCGCCCAATACTGTGTGACAGCATGGCATCTACATCGGGGGGGAAGCGGGTAACCCTGGCTCCTCTCTGACTCTCCCATCAAATCCGAGTTCAGAGAACCTCACAATCCCCAGCAGTACTTTAAAAATTGGTTCAAAGGACATCCCTATCAGGCTGGAAGTCAAAAAGGCCATCAGATCGTCAGCCACCGACCCCAATCTGGAAAAAGGTAATCATCATCCTTCCAAAGCTCATAAATCTTGTATTTTGTGCTCAGCTGAGCGCCCCTGTTTAAACCTACCGACAGAAAGGATTAATGCCAGAGCTCAAAAAATGAAAGACCATGCGCTTATCAGCAAATTTATGGGATTCTAGCCAACAGAACAAGCTCTTCGTGGATGGATTGCTGCCAAATGGAAACCCAAAGCACATTTTGACTTACAGCTAGGATCCAAAGGCTTTTTCACCATCATCTTTCATCATCTGGAAGACAAGGCTCGAGTGGAAGAAGGAGGCCTTTACTTTTTTAATTCTGTAGGCTTATACCGCAGAAACTGGATCGAACGGTTCTGCCCAGAAAACGAAGATTTCTCCTGGGCCCCAATTTGGATCAGAATGTTCTCTCTACCGTGGGAATATTGGGACGAAGCTACTCTTCAAGATATTGGTAACACTCTGGGATCCTTTGTTAGAACTGCTGATCAGACTCGAATGAACAAATTCACCTCATATGCCAGAATCTGCATTTTCATGCACATCGCAAAGGCTCTACCTGATGCGATCTGTCTTTCCCATGAAGACACCGAGTGGATCCAACCCCTTGATTATGAACACATCCCATTTAGATGCAGAAAATTTCATGAACATGGGCATTTTTTCCGTGAATGCCCCATGAATAAAGCTCCTGAGAAATCTAACCCTCCTACCACTGATAAGCAAGGGTTCCAACCTATGATCCGAAGGAAAAGAAGTCACAAAAGACCATCAGCAAAAAAGCTTCCGGAGCACCCTGCTCCCTCCTCTAATAGTTTCAGGTTCTGGACGAGGTCTCTATAGAAACTGACAAGACCGTCAATGAATCTATTTCGAATCAGGAAGTTCCGATCCAACTCCAGGTGCCAAAAGCTACGGAAAACCCGGCCTTACAGCAATCGGAGAAATATTCAGGTAAAACTCCAGAAAACCCTTCTGATCTTCAAGAAAAAAATGCATTCTGATATACCCATGCCAGATCACAATCTGGAAAACCTTGAGGAAGAAGATATGACAGATGGGATACCAGAAGGGCTGGATCTCATTGGTCTGGAGGATGCCTGTAGTAGAAAAGCTTTCAAGACGATTCCTCCCAATTAGATTCAGCTTCTGCATAAAGCCCTTATTAAAGCAAATCTTGGAGTCGCTACCTCAAGCCAAAAGGAGAAACAAAAAGCCCACAAAGATCCCAAGAAAAAAGGAAGAAAATCGGCTCTCCAAAGAATCAATCGTTTAGGCACCGCTCTGGTTGACTCTAGCCAATACGCCCAGCTTGAGGAATTCTTCACCTCCCCCTCCCTCTCTGTTAACCAATGAAGCTCATCTTCTGGAATATTAGAGGTCTCAGCGGTCGTTCTAAACAAAGAATGTTGAAAATGAAGCTTCAAAAAGATCCCCCTTCTGTCCTTTTCCTCCAAGAAACTAAATGTCCAAGTGAATCTGTCTCTGATATCATGGCTCGTATCTGGAAAAACTATTCCACCATCGCCATTGATGCGCAGGGTGCCTCTGGCGGCCTCTCCATTAGTTGGAACCCTCACATTATCTCTATTAATGTTGCCCTCGCTGCGAGGAACTCTATCTCTGCCTCCTTTCATCTTCTTGGCTCCAGCATCAAAGGTTATCTAATGAATGTTTATGGACCTCAGATTGCAAGCGGGAAAAAAAATCTTCTCAAGCATATTGATTGGTTCAAGACCTTGCACACTGATTCTCCGATCATCATAGGTGGAAACTTTAACATGATCTCCAACTTGGAGGAAAAAAAAGGGGGCCTCAGATCTCTCTCAGGGGAAGATGAAGCCTTCAATTCGATGATAAACATGTGTGAATTGGTTGACATTCAAACCTCCTCTGGTTTTTTTACTTGGAACAACAGAAGAGGTGGACCCCATCAAATTGCCAAACGTCTGGACCGTTTCCTTGTCTCAGAATCTATCCTCACTATGGGAGGACTCATAGATGCAATGGTTCTTCCTACAGTAGGGTCGTACCACTGGCCCATTGCCCTCTCCTGGCACAGTCAAGGTCAACCTCTTCATAAACCATTCAGATTTGAGAAATTTTGGCTCTCCCACCCCAAGTTTCTAGATTCTGTCACCACCTGGTGGAATGATATGTCGGTTTCAGGGAGGTCAAAAATGGCTATCATGCATCAAAAACTAAAACTGCTCCGTAGCCATCTCAGGAATTGGAACAAGAATACCTTCGGGGACATTTTCAAAGACAAAGCTGCTATCTAAGAAAACCTCGAAATTCTCCAACGCCAAGCAATGGAGAATGGTTTCACCCCTGAAACTAAGCTACAAGAAAGAGAACTCCTCCATCAGCTTAATAACAGATGTGATCAAGAAGCTATCTACTGGAATCAAAAACCAAGAATCAAGTGGTTGAAGGATGGTGAACGCAATACATCATTTTTTCATAAATCCACCATCCAACACAAAATGCAGAACAAGATCAGCAAGCTACATACGGAATCTGGAGATATGTTGGAAGAACATCTCGACATTTCCAAAGAGCTAACTCAGTCAGCTCCTCTCAGAACCTAACCACAATCAGCTCGAATAGATCAACATGGTCACCCATTGCATCCCCCCCTTAGTGAACAACGACCACAACCACTCTCTCATGCAACCCATTACTATGCAAGAAGTTGAAGTGGCGGTGGAACAAATGGCGGACGGCACTTCTCCCGGCCCGAATGGATTCACTATTGACTTCTTCCGCCGCTGTTGGGACCTGCTCAAGGAAGAGGTCCTGGAAATTGTAAAAGAATCAAGGGAAAAAAATGGACTTTACTAGCTCTGAACGCCACCCATCTAGCTCTCATTCCCAAAGAAATAGGTGCTTCTCATCCCGGTAAGTTCTGCCCTATCTCTCTCTACAATGTCATATGCAAAATTATCTCTAAAGTCATGGCTAACAGGCTAAAACCCCTCTTACCTCTCCTCATCTCACCGGAGAAATTAGGATATTTGGAAGGAAGATAGATCCTTGACGGTATTATTCTAGCCCATGAGGTGGTCCACTCCCTGAAAACCTCCAATACCCCGGGAATGATCCTAAAGCTAGACCTGTCAAAAGCCTTTGACAAAATCAGCTGGACCTTCATTGAAAAAATTTTGCTGGCTTTTGGCTTCTGCCAAGATTGGGTCTGTTGGATCCTCTCGCTTATCTCCTATGCTTTCTTCTCCATCCTGGTCAATGGTTCTCCCTCCTCCACTTTCTCCCCCTCACAGGGTGTTGGACAAGGTGACCCTCTCTCCCCCTTTCTGTTCATTCTCATGGCAAAGGGCCTTGGACAAATGATCCAGTCAGCTCTTTCCAATCACTCTCTCAAAGGCCTCTCTCTTCACAATGGCCCACCTATAGCTTACCAACAATTTGTGGATGACAATCTCCTTTTCGGTCACTCCTCTGTGCATGAAGCAAGGAAAATCCATTCTCTCTTAAATACCTTTGAAGCAGCTTCAGGAACCTCCCTTAATCTGGAAAAATCTCAAATCTTCTTTTTCAACACGAGTAAATCTACCCAGAAAAATATTTCTCGGATCCTTCGCTTCTCTGTCTCCTCTTTACCCACCAAATACCTGGGAGCCTCGCTCTTTGATGCGGCTCTCAAGCACTCTTCCTGGAAAGAACTCCTAAACAATATCGAGCTCTGCCTTTCCTCTTGGACCTTCCGAACGCTTAATCTTCATAGTAGAGTTGTCCTGCTTAAATCCACGTTGCAATCCATCCCCCTCTACCTCTTCTTTGTCTTGGCAGCCTCGAAGTGGGTTCTTAAAGCCATTAAATCTTTGCAAAGATATTTTCTGTGGGGTTGCAACAACAACAATAACATATGGGCGCTGGTCAGTTGGGACACGCTCTGAACAAAAAAATCGGAAGGAGGACTTGGTATAAGGGACCCCAGTCTAAACAACCAGGCTCTCTCTGCCAAAATCTGGTGGAATTGGATCTCTAAGAACAACATGCCCTGGTCGCTACTATGGAACAACAAATACACTCCAGATTATCCCACGCACTCGCTCGTCATATTTGACGACGAAATTCCAGGTTCACACATCTGGAAAGCGGCCAACTCGCAATGAGCCATCATCCAAAAGCACAGCTTCTGGGAAATTAATGAAGGTAACTTGGCTCTTTTCTGGGAAGACTCTTGGCAACAACTCCCCAGTCTTAAAAATCAGGCTCTTGACCCGGACTTCCAGAATTACATCTTCATCAACAGGCACCTCAAGGTCAAGGATTTCTGGTCCTCCTCCTCTAACGGCTTCTGCAGGTGGAAATAGTCGGACCGTTGGGACTCGGTCCCAGATAAAAAAACTCTTTGACATTATTTGGCCGGAGCTGTGCGCTAGACAGATCAAACACAGGTAAGGGTCGGATATCATCCGTTGGGGTCACCATCCTTCAGGCAACTTCTCTGTTAAAGAATCTTATAGCATCATTTCAGCGAACCCCATTAGCCAGATTACTCTGTTCTGGTCTCATCTCTGGTCTTCCCATCAATGGCCTAGAATTACCCATTTCCTTTGGCTTCTCCAGCATAGAAGAATTCTAACCTGGGAAAATCTTGCGCGTAAAGGATTCCATGGTCCATCCAGATGTAGTCTTTGCATGTACCATCAGGAAACCATCGATCATCTCTTGGATGCCTGCCCTTTCATCAGTCAACTTTGGGACTTGGTGGCCGGGGCTTTTAGATGTACCAACCATGTAAAAGGAAATATCACTGAAACTCTCAAAAAATGGATGGACTATCCCTTTGAAAGTAACATCCTCAACCAGCTCTGGACTTTTACCCCTGGCTTTGTCCTTTGGTCTACCTGGAAAGAGAGAAATAACAGAATTTTTAAAAATACCTCCTCCTTTCCTCTAGTGTTGTGGAAAGATATCCTTAAGAAACTTCATGAAACTCTTCACTCCAAAGGCTGGTCATCTACCGACCTTCCCACCTCTCATAAAGAAAAATGCATCTTACTCGCTCTGAATTTTGATATCTCCATTGTCCCTGCTTTCTACAGCAATCCCACTATGCATCCGGACAGCCCCTCACACTGGGACCCTCCGCCAGAAAACGTGTACAAGCTCAACTTTGATGGAGCATCAAAGGGTAATTCAGGTAATGTTGGTTTTGGAGGTACTATCAGAGACCATCAGGGCAATATCATCATTATTTTTTACGGTAACTCCGGTTTCAACTCCAATAATGCAGCAGAACTGGACAGCCTGATAGCCAGACTATCCCTAGTCAAACAGAAAGGACTCTTGCCGATCATTGCGGAAGGAGACTCTGGCATCATCCTTTCCATGGCCTCCAAGCTTCTCCATGGCTCACAGTTTTCCAAGGTTTCTACCAGCTGGCGCTTGGCTCAGGGCGTTAGCAGTCTAAACGCCCTCCTGCACAACATGCACGCCATCACCTTTCACCACGTGCGCAGAAAAGCCAACTCCTTAGCTGACTTCCTCGCTAACGCAGGAGTTAATTCCAACCTCTCTCTGGTAAAAGGATCCGCTAGACGAGAAAATCAAGGCCAAATGCCTCCAACTTGCCTGCTCTGATCTGCTTAGCCCGGATGCGGGTGACAACACCAAGGCCAGCTGTTCTGCGGGCGCCAGCAACACGTGTCCACCCTTACAACCGTCGGCGTTTGCTGCCAGCTTGGAATATCGGCGTCTGGATCAGAACAACTCCACCGGCGTTACTTCCTTGATGATCCTTGCTGACACTTGTCGTGATCTCTGCATCCTAGGTTCTGTCAGTGTTATGACGTGCGCTCACCTCCCAGCTCATGTACGTCGTCACTCTGCGCAGGATCCTTCGAAAGTTGAGGATTATTCTCACATCTTGTCAAAGCATGCGAACAGAGCTGGAACTGGTACCTCGTCCCAAGCCCATTCAAGACCCATCCGATCGGATTAATGGTGACTGACAGGAATTTGATGCAAGCTTTCTGCGCGCATTATGATATGGAGGATAGTTATATCGGCTACGAGTTTAGGGTGGTTTATCATAGTCTCTCTGTTGCTACTGTTAACTCTGCTGGTGGTTTTCATTCCGGAACCCGTGAAGGAGTGTTCTCCCCTCTGCATTTTGGTATAAATATTAAGTCGACGGCCATGTCCCACCAATGTGGTACTCCCAGACGTGCCCACTCGAGTCGTGCGAAACCCCAAAGGAGTAGCAGTGTCCCTGTTCCTGAGGACTATGAACCTCATATCTCTGGTCGCATTCGGGTGCTGGTTGAGGCATGGGAGAATAAAGTTTTGAACAGGAAGTTTTCGACAGGGGAGGATGGCAGTCGCATCAACCACTACTGGATGGTTAAAAATATGCTTTGCAACCTAGCGGAAGACATGCTCAGCAACTGGGCTGAAGCTCGAATGGTGGTCCACTCCATGAAAATGAAAATTGTGGAGATTGACACTCAGTTGATCGAATTGGACAAAACTTTCTCCTGGAAAGGAACAGCCAGTATTTCCAACTTAAACGTCCATATGGTGGGGGCAGATGCACAAGGTGGCGGTGCAAGTGGTGGAGCCAGCGGAAGTGAAACGGGTAGGCGCACCATCACCAGTCTAGGAGGAAGCGGCAACTCCTCCAAGTCACCCCGAGCTCAAACGTTCCAAGTGCCTTCTCCAGTGGAACCCCTCTCCAAACGACTAAAAGACTCGTCTTCCCCGCAGGCTGGTCATCCTCCAGCGTTGTCTCTCATTCCTATGGCAGCCACAAACTCACCCACTAGGTCGCAGGAGGAGCGTTGGGCATGCCCCATCACTGAAGATCCCCCCTCAACTTAATGCGAGCTACACACAGGTCTCTTTCAGGCTTCGCTTAGTGCAGGCCTTTAAATATTGTCTAGGTTTTTTTCTCTGGTTTACTCTATGTCTCTTTTAGTTCTAGTGGGGCTCAGCTGGTTATGCATCCTAGTTTCCCTGCATATCGGTCTTGAACAGGTTATAGAGTTTTTTCTGAATAGTTTTTTAGAAGTTTTATCTACAAATATCAGTATGCTTACACAAAGATAGGTGTCTTATTTTTTGGAAATGGCTCTGAAGGAGACACAGTCTCCTTCAAACCCCTGTCAAATCACGAGTTCTCTGATGTAGTTTTTTTGCCCCTGTAATATAATTTACTGTGCAGCTTACAAACAATATATATATATATATATATATATATATTGTTTGTTGTTGTTATCTAAGTTTGTTACATTGTCTTCCGGTTCATGATGCTTTGTCCTCAAAGCATATTTTATAAAACTAATTTATAATTTAAATATTGTAAGAAAACCCATGGGCTATTTCACTTTTTTTTTAACTTTTCCCCTTTTATTTCTTTGTTGATAATTTTTTTCTTCATTTTTCCCTCTCGTTCTTGCTTCATATTTGGAGTGGAATTAATACTTCTTCAATGAAATCCAAAGGTCAAAGACCAATTTTTGGTCAAAACCCAATTTTTACCAAAGAAACTCTAAATATGGATGGCTAAAAGCCATTGTGAGGTCAAAGACCTGAATTCAAGGAAACCTTGATCATTTAGGACAAAAGCGAGAGAATCAGCAGAAAGGAAGGGCCGGCTCTGATACCAATGTAATATGTGTATCCAGATATTCTCAATGATTACTTAGTTGAATAATCAACCAATTGAAAATATAAATAAATATTAAAGATGAATGATGATAAAAGATTACAAAGTGAGTGCCATATATATATTAATTGTAAGGCACTTTGGATACCATCCATGAAAGGATGCATCCTTTTAGAATAGTTTACTAATAACCATTTATTAATTATTAATATCAATATATATTAATATTAATAATTAATATTGATATTTAATATATATATATATATATATTGTTTGTTGTTATTATCTAAGTTTGTTACATTGCCTTCAGGTTCATGATGCTTTGTCCTCAAAGCATGTTTTATAAAACTAATTTATAATTTAAATATTGTAAAAAAACCCATGGGCTATTTCACTTTGTTTTTTAACTTTTCCCCTTTTATTTCTTTGTTGATAATTTTTTTTTTATTCTTCATTTTTCCCTCTCGTTCTTGCTTCATATTTGGAGTGGAATTAATACTTCTTCAATGAAATTCAAAGGCCAAAGGCCAATCTTTGGTCAAAAACCAATTTTTACCAGAGAAACTCTAAATATGGATGGCTAAAAGTCATTGTGAGGTCAAAGACCTAAATTCAAGGAAACCTTGATCATTTTGGACAAAAGCGAGAGAATCAGCAGAAAGGAAGGGTCGGCTCTGATACCAATGTAATATCCGTATCCAAATATTCTCAATGATTACTCAGTTGAATAATCAACCAATGGAAAATAATTCTATATTGAAAATATAAATAAATATTAAAAATGAATTATGATAAAAGATTACAAAGTGAGTGCCATATATATATTAATTGTAAGGGCACTTTGGATACCATCCATGAAAGGATGCATCATTTTAGAATAGTTTACTAATAACCATTAATTAATTATTAATTATTAATATCAATATATATTAATATTAATAATTAATATTGATATATATATATATATATATATATATATATATATATTGTTTGTTGTTATTATCTAAGTTTGTTACAGCAACAGACTGCTCTGCGACAAAACTCAACTTTCCACTTTTTGGTCGAGACACTTTTACGACCTTTTCACCCGACACACTTTTACCTCAACAAACACCTACTTAACTTTGACTGGCTTTTACCGCAACACACTTTTGGTTGCGACCAACTCCCACTTTGACCGGACAAATTTTAGTCGAACTTAATAAAAAGATATTTCTCAATCTAAATACTTATAATATGAAAAACATTTTTCACCTACCGTAACTTGGGATAAATCGCGACACAACTATATTGCAACAGACTCACAATATCATATAACCAAATAAAGGAAGACGTGTGTTGAGCACTCTGCGCATAAAAACTTAAACTTTTACACGATAAAATATTTGTGGATTATTTGTGTCTTTCACTAAATGGTACATGTAAACAACATTTACTCAAATAATTATGGAGAAGATGTGTGGCTAAATAAAACATGCATTCAACCATAAACTATGGATTTATATATCTTGTTGTGACATAACAAAGAAACTATAGCCGCAAATACAAACTTGGAAATTTACAAGGGTGTTTCACCTTTTATAGAGCTTCGGCTCTCAACGCTTTCCAAAAACACAGAGCTTGAGCTCTTGAACTCTCCACGGAGTTTTTCCTTCTTCTTCTCCTCTCTTCGCACACTTACACGCTTCTCCTATTTGTTTTCTTGTTTTTCACTTTTGTTCTTCTACATATACAGAGACTAAAAATTGCTTCTCTTAGAAGCTACCGACTTACATTAAATACGGTAATTACTATCTATCTAGAAACTTATCTTCATAAATTTAATTTGACTGCTTTATATATGAGAGATGTGAACTATTCATTCTGTCAGACTGTCTAACAAAAGTTGAACTGTTATAGACTCTAACAGAGACGGCTCAGACTTGATACGGATCTGCGATTAATTAATATTTCCAACAGTATTTGTGGTATATATACATATTACTCTCTCCTTCTGGCGGGAAATGCGTAGAGTGCCCTTTGTTTTGTTGATTACAAAATTGTTAGCTTCTCTTTAAAGTTCCTTGGAAGGCCTACATTTTAGAAGAGTAAAAGAAACCTAAGCCATGAGAAAATTTCGAAGAGGATATGAGATTCATTTTTTTTTACTATATTGCACAAGACAAATACTTACAAATTTAAAACATTTGTTGTAGTGGCAATCCATAAAGTGATATGTAGAACATGTTTCAAAAATTTCTACTGCAGAGACAGTGATAAAATAAATTCAACAGCTCAACAACGTCGTAAATACATTGGTGGCCGTAAATACATTGGTGGATTATTTGTTGCATGAGGGTGACACCAGATCGTAGCAACAATCATCAAATCGAATCAGAGGTAAAGCATTCCTTCAATTTTAGTAAACAGTCATCGACTTGTACTTATCAAAATCAAGGTGAATTTGCATTATACTAATGTGCATTCTCAGCTCATACCAACACTCATCCATCTTATGAGTCAAGAATTTTAATTGTTGAGTATTGTTTGTAAAAGGTCGGAGTTAAAAGAAGCCCTTCTCCATTTGAGTGAGTTTTTTTAATCACATGGAGAGATTAAATAGATTGGTAGAGCTAGTGAACACTATATTGCTTTCCTCTATCGACAACAATGTAATGGTTGACAAGACCACCAAGCTCACTCACATTCAAGATTGTATAAAAGAATCACAATACACTCTTGAGTTCCTGCAACTTGAGTTGCAGCTTCAAGAAGAAGAAACACATTCTAAACTTGTTCATGTTCAGAACATTCCTCTTCATGATTCCATTCTGCCTCCTGCACAGAATGACGCCACTTCAGAAGCACATAAGCAAATCCGTGGCACCCCATCAGAAGCGAAAGAAAAAGAAGATGAAGATATGCATACAAAGGTTGTGCTTGCTCCTCCTTCCAATCCCATCATCATACCATGGGAAGAGATCAGCCATAACAAGCATAGAACTGATCTTGGATACGACAAGGAAGTGACAGTTCACATTCCTGATTTCTCATATCCCATCCAGTTTCAAAGTGTTGGATTCCTCAATGAGAGTTCATCTTATTCCACATTAGTTCAGAGTTAGACATGCACACTATGATCGAGTTGAAAATATGAAATATCATTGTTTTGATCTTCATCCTTGCAAGAAGTGTGGAAAACACACTCGTTCTTTAGACGGATGCTTCTTCTAAAGAAACCTGCAAGAGAGAAGGTTCACTATGGGTGGATCGCTTCTAGGCAATGGTATTCGACAGCCAAGAAGATATATATGTCATACCGGAGAGTTCATTCACGAGAATCAACACATTGCAATTGAGACATCTTCTTCTCCTCACATTGTTCTAGACAGGGGGGAATGATAAAACAGTCATAACAAGCAAGAGAGAACAAGCAAGTAGGAACAAGCGATTTTGCATCAAATCAGAGCCTTGATCCTGCCACACTCAAATTTGTAGTCAGATCTAGAGCCAAATTCGTGATTATCCATTTAGTAGAATCGAGTTCTACTAACCTTTCGAAATGTTCCAAGAACCTCCGAGCCTTCGAGCCAAGTTCAAGAGTTTGTGGTCAACTTAAAACCACTTATTTAGTAGAAGACAGACAACTTTCTACTAGTTTTTCAAAATGTTCCAAGAACCTCTGATCCTTCAAGCAAAGTTCCAAAGTTCGTGGCCATCTTTAAACAACTTTCATGGTTCATTTTCTAGCTACTAAGATCAACAGTTTATGGTCATCTTAAACCACCCACGTAGTATAATACTTTAGCGTCTGATATCCCCCTTTGGTTGGTGGTCAGCCATAACCACCACTTCAGAGAGCACATGTACTTAGCAAGAGAAGTCAGCTTTTGCTAACTTGCTTAGCATAGTCGAATTGTCAAGCCTTTTATTCAGGTCTTTATTCTTGGAATCATAGGCATCCCTTCAAATTAAGGGGGGTTTGTTGGAATTTAATTTGTTAGGGTTACTGAAAGGTCATTGGGAAGTCCAAGAGACCTCTTGAGAGATGAAACCAAGAGGCATTCTCTTGTATCTATTTTACATTGATTCATGATAACTATTGTGCTTTTATGCTATCCTACTTCTCTTTGGTGTGCATTAGTGTATTTGGTTGTGTGTATGTTCCCCATTCCACCATTTTCCCTAGAGGGAATTTAACAGAGGGCATTTAGTCCAAAATTTGGACTTATATATGGAATCCAAATTTCTTCAATAAATACGAAAATGCTTCAATAACTTCCTTTAATATCTTCTTTTTCCCTTTTTTCCCAAAATAATAGTTTTTTCCTTGGGGGGAGGTAGTATAGGATTTTAATAGGGCTTGAAATATAATACAAATATTAATAATAATAATAATAATAATAATATATTATTATTATTATTATTATTATTATATTAAATGGATGGAGAACTAAGGTTTGGAGAAAAATATTATAATAATAATGATTATTTAAAATAATAATATTATTATAATATTTTTCAAGGTTTTAACCTGGATGGAAGTGGATAGGAAAGAGGCGGAAAAATGGAGAGCGTGCCGAGAGTGTATGGCAACGAAGGAGGGATGGGGGAGGAGTGGTTGGAATGGAGGCACAACAATGTTGGTGTAGGATAGAGTGTGAAGGGAGATGCTAAGAGTGGAAGCAACTTGGTGAGGTGGGCGTGTTGTTTGTGTAGACGTGTGGAGGGAATGATTGGGAGACGAGTGTGTAGGGGATGAGTTTGAAGGTGGCAAGGGGTGCGTGGATGATTTGCAAGAGAAATGGGGAGGAGCGTTGGTAATGAGGGAGGGGGGAGTTGCAATGTGAGTGAGTGTTGGCAAATGGAGGGTGGTTTGGTCAATTGTTTGGTGTGGTGCTGGTGAATCGATGTGGCATATAGCATGGACTAGAGTGGGAGGGATAAAGAACCATAGAGGGGGGTGCAAATGTGAGAAGTGGGAGTGTGGGTAGGTTGCATGATCTAGTGGGGGGGCGTGGAATAAGGTGAAGAGTGGCAGAAAGCGTTTGGTTGTGTGGATTTGGAGGGTGCGCAAGACGGGAAGATGAGGAGCTGGTGGGAGTGAGGTCTAGCGCTTAGATGAAACACATGGAGTAAGGGAAGGGCAGGGAGTTCCTGATTGGTGGTATCATTGATGTTGTAAGGAGGCACAGGTGTGAAAATTTCTAAACCAGAACTCCAATTTTTTTTTCTTGGATGGGAAAGGCCTAATTATGGTCAAAGACCTAAAAATGCATAGAATCTCTGAATGAATGGGTGTGGCCAACAGTTGGGATCAAAATGGCTCTGATACCAAATGCGTCGAACAAAGTTTCTCACACAACAAATATTTGAAATATAAAATAACTCATAACATGATAATGTATAAAAATGAATATTGAATAAGATATGAATATGATATTACAATGATAAGGTACACCGAATATACAGGCCTTACATGATGGCTATTCACTTAAGGATGTCCCTTTATTAATGTTAATTATTTAATATTATATTTGTTACATTTCCTTCCTCTTCATAAATGTTTTTTCCTCAAAGCATATTGATGTAGAAGCATCATATTTCTACTTTTGTTTGTAACTATCGTCACATTTTTATTATCTTCTGTCGAAATTGACGATATGAGATGATAGAAATTACGAATACCCAAGTAAAAATGTTGCATCATTTGTGAAGTGGTCCATTTCAAGTTAATTTTCATCAAGACCTTTTGTTGATTGATTTGTTAGATGGGACTTTTCGTTTTCTGCTTCCATTCAGTTTGTTGATTTTTTCTCCATTCTGTTTTGAAAATGACAACTCATTTGTTTATGTTCGTTTTGACCTTGTCATTGGTCATAATGCTTCTTCTGATTTGGATGATGATACGGTATTCTAATCTTTTTTATTGTTGCTCATATTGATTCTTATGATTTGGATGATAGTTAGGCATCTTAATCTTTTGTGATATGTTCCATGGAACCATCCATTTTTTATTTTTGTGGTAATTTGCAAATATAAACATTCTTCTGAATTTGAGCATCGCTTGTGTCTATGTTGGTTCAACTTTGTGTGTTTGAATTTGAGCATCTGATGGCTTCTGTATTGAGACAGCCATCGTTTCCTTGTCGACAATTGATCCTTTGCGATCTAGCTCTTCTTGTAAAGATTTCTTATCATGTTTTAGCTTCTTAACTTGTATAAGTAAGTCTTGATTATGTCTCCTTAAGCGTAAGAGTTCTTCCTTATGGTTTGATTTGTCAACTTTTTTTGAGTATTTTTATTCTCTTGCTCTCTTTCTCTCAACATTCTTACTTGTTCTAGGAATTCCATATTAACCTTTTTTACGGAGGAATTTTCTTCGTTTTTTCTTGATATTTTTTTATGGAGACCTTGAATCTCCTCCTCTAACTTTTAATGGAAGTAATTTTTTATAATGAACTCTTAGACAAGAGATCTATTTATCTTGTTCATGTATGTCCTTGTCAAAAAAAAATTCATGGTTTTAATTTTCTTAATTTGTGTGGTGGCCTCCTGAATACGACCTTTTAATTTAGAATTTTATGCCTTCATTAAACCTAAGAAATACTTCACTTTGTCATTTGCAAATTGTAATTTTTTGTTGTTTTCCTTGCAATATCATAGTTCATCTTCCCATTTTTGTATTTGCAATTACAATTGAGAATTTCCTTGATATCCTTCCATAGTAAAATATTTGCTACATATTAGACAAGGGCGATTGCAATTTTTAAAAACTAACACATACTCAAACTCTAATTCTCAATGAGGGCACTTAGCCCAAAATTTGGACTTATATATGGAATCCATAGTTCTTCAATAAATACAAAAAATGCTTCAAAAACTTCCTTCAATATCTTCTTTTTCCTTTTTTCCCAGAATAATAGTTTTTTGGGGGGAGAATGTTATAACAATATAATTAATAACTGTANTATATATATATATATATTTTAAGTGGATGTAGAACTAAGGTTTGGAAAAAATATAATAATAACAATTATTATTTAAAATAATATTACTATTATAAAGATTTGTTTGAATTGCATAAATTTTAGGGTTTTAACCTGGATGGAAGTGGATAGGAAAGAGGCGGCGAAATGAAGAGCATGCAAAGAGTGTATGGAAGCGAATGAGAGATGGGGGAGGAGCGAAAGGAATGGAGACGCGACAGTGTTGGTGTAAGATGGAGTGTGAAGGGAGATGCTAACAGTGGGAGCAACGCAATGAAGTGGGAACATTGTTTGTGCAAACATGTGGAGGGCACGGTTGGGAGACAATGGTGTAGGGGATGAGTAGAAGGCGACAAGGGTTGCATGGATGATTTGGAAGAGAAGTGGGGAGGAGCGTTGGTAATGAGGGAGGTGGGAGTTACGATGTGAGTGAGCACTGGCAAACAAAGGGTGGGTTGGTCAATGGTTTGGTGTGGTGCAGGTCAATCGATGTGGCAAGCAGAGCAGGAGGGGTAGAGTGTCGAAGCGGGGGTGTGAATGTGAGCAGTGGGTGTGCGGGTAGGTTGTATGATCTAATGGGGGGGAGTGGAATAGGGAGAAGAGTGGCAACAATCGTTTCGTTGTGTGGAGTTGGAGGCGTGCGCAGGACGAGAAGATGAGGGGGTGATGGGAGTGAGGTCTGGCTCTTAGATGAGACACAAGGAGTAAGGGAGGGGTAGGGAGATCTAGATTGGTGGGAATGTTGATTTTGTAAGGAGGCTCAGGTGTGGATTGTGCACAAGTGAGGCCTGTAGAGGAGAAAAATGGTGATATGTGAGGGCACAGAGCTGCATGGAGTAATGGAGGAGGGTGGGGCAAAATTTTGAACTAGAACTCCATTTTTTTTCCTTTGATGGCCAAAGGCCTAATTATGGTCAAAGACCTAAAAATGCAAAGAATCTCTAAATGAATGGGTCACCAACAGTCGGGATAATAATGGCTCCCATACCAAATGAGTCTAACAAAGTTCAATCACACAACAAATATTTAAAATATTGAAATATAAAGTAACTCATGATAGGATAATGTATAAAAATGAATATTGAATAAGATATGAATATGATACTACAATGATAAGGTATCCTGAATATATAGGACTTATATGATGACTATTCGCTAAGTGATATATCCCTTAGTTAACGTTAAATTATTAATGTTTATTATATTATTATTTATTAATGTTAATTATTTAATATTATATTTGTTACAAGAAACGTCCTGAGCAAGTAGGAAAGGTAACCAGTAGATAAACTAACCAGAGGGCAGACTTCCACGACTAGCACACAACAGGAGTTATGGGGCACTCTAATATCACTGTCACAGTCAGAGACAACTCCCTAATGATTTTGTTGATCATGGATGCTATATTTATACAACAAATATGATTGTTGGAGTTCATATTCCAACCAATCCGTTGGGGTGTAGGACTTTATCTTCTATTATTGATTTACACATTTTTAAAAACTTGAATCCAATCGTATTAGGTTTCTAACAAAAACTAATTATCTAAATGAAAAAAAGGTATAAAAAGATTTAAAAATTTAAGGAAGCTTTACGTAATCTTAAAAATAGAATGTGAAGTCTTGAATTAGAGATAATTGTGCTAACCCCAACCCTTAAAAGTTGTCATTGGACTCACATGCATATTAGATTGTAATAATGGATCTATATTAAAAACTCTATTGGGGCTAAATTGTGTAAACACGGATGCCTCTAAAAGGAGCATAGTACTAATACACCTCAATTCAGTGGAGGCACTGTTATACTTCCATAATAATTTGATCTTTTAGAATTCAAATGCATCTAAACACATAACTTTACCACCCTTGTTCGCGAATCATGACCCTTACGATTGATCAAAAAAATCATATTACTCTTAACTATAATATCTTACACTTTAATGTATATACATGATAGAATAGTTGGAACCATATCAAAATTTTGAAGAAAAATGGCTTCCCTATGCGCATATTTTCTAGGACGTTCTTGTATTTGAATCCATTATTTAAGAATCATTATCCTTATTGTTTAAAGTGCACACAGTGGTGGATGACTCATTTCCATGTCAAGGTTACTTTTTCTCCATGGCGTAGGTAGGAATCACTAGACCATTGAATTTCACAATAATCATCACATGTAAATTAACACAAATTTCTTGAATCACTTTTACTTTGAGTTCCAAAACTATAGATCCATATGGAGTTTCTTCCTTGGAATCTTAACCAATGTATCAAGGGTAAAGATCTCACTTACAATGTTAGATTCCACCTCTTCTAGGTTAGGCGCCCTCTCAAATGCAAAAATAATTGCATATTGTCTTCACCAAAGATTCATCTTGCATATCCATTAGTCCTAGATCTTCCCACTATGTTTTCATATGGTCCCACAAATTTCCTCTTTCCAAAACATTCAAGGTCACGAATTTTTTCCTTTATCCTGTGTGGCTTGAAATAGGGGTGCCCTACAAAAGTCCCACAATCGATACAACAAACATGTACCTGTGATAGCCAATAATGGAAAGACCGTATATATGCACATCCATTGTCCTTGAGCTAAGACATGGATGTTGTGGACAAAACTGTGGAGTATAAACATGAAAATGGCTTCAATGAGGTTTTAGCAAAGTGGGCTTTCCACCATTGATGTACTTCCTAGTCCTTCATAATACAGGTTGTGCTTACAAATCTCAAGAGGGTTTAAAATATGAAAATGCTACTTCACTATCACAAGAATTATGAGAAACATATATGTTTATATTTACAATTCATTTATAAGTTTTATTGTGTGTCAAGTTTCTGCTACAAAATTTATAACTTGCTTAGGTTCCATTGTTCTCACTAGTCTACTTGTTTTCATTGGAGATGTGTAAATGACACTCTAAAGTGGTATTGGCGTACATGTAATCAAAATCCCACCAGAATTGAGTGGCTTAGAGCATAGTAGAAAGATTCAAATACAATTCAGTATGGGAAAAATACGTAACAAAAAACTAGTATGGCATCCAATAAAAAAATATAGATTGCATTGTAAAAAAAATCATGCATTTTGTTCCATATTTAGAAGAATTCAAGCATTATGAGCACCCAATAAACTAAAAAAATAAACTTTATTTTTATAAAATTTCAAGGTTTTTTTATATTTTGAGGTTCATGGGTTGTTTTAAGAGACTTATAGGTATGGTGTCAAAGAAAATAAACAAAAGGTTGACTGCATCGTACCATATTTTATGGAAAATTCGTTAGATTTCATACTGTTGACGAATTTTTGTACAGCAAAGGCCAATACAGCAAATTCTTGCCACCATGTTTTAGCGTTGTGGTCATAGTTCCAAAAAAACCTTAAAACTAGTAGTTTCTGATCAATCCTAATTTGGTGATTCACAAGATAAACAACACCATTGAACATAGAAATGGACTAAAACCAAAAGACAACATAAAATCCAATATATTTACCCTTACCCACAAAAGATAAAATTGACAATTTTGAGATGAATAGAGCATTCATTGATAGATTGCAACCCTCACAAAAATCTTCAAGCATGGCATAGCCCTCAGCATCAAAAGCTCAAATTTTTGTTAACCAACAAAGCAGTTGTTTTTAGAATCCAAAGCCATCGTAAGGCCTTTGTACACAAAATAAACTTGTATATGTTAAAGATAGTGCAGCTGTGAGACCCATTCTCAGGAAGGATGGTACCCTAGTCAGTTCACTAGGGAAGGGTAAGACCCTAGAAGGTACCCTAGGGCCCCTAATAGTCTCCTGAGGTTATTGGTCTGGGACCAAGCAGGTTGATGCCATGGCAAAGTTCCTAACATATGGTTAGGGCCCCTATATATCTCTAGGGTATTCTGGTCTATGACCATACAGTTTCTTAGACACGATTTCCAAGCAAATCCGACAGGTTGAGACAGAGACTTCCTGGTTTGGGACCAACCAAATTCTTGGTCTGGGACCAACCAAATCTTGCAGTTACATTCCTGGTCAGTTAACCAGGTGGATCTTGGTCAAGTTGACCAAGATGATGATGTGTGATGTCCTCTCTCCTATTCGGTTATTGTTAGGTTGTTTCTCAAGGGACTTTTTGTCACCAAACTTGTAGTTGCCCCTATGAGGTGGATCCAAGAGGGATGGTAGAGGGATGGGAAACCAAAGAGGTGAAACCAAGATAGCCTCGACTCCCAAATGGATGGTTGTCATGCCAATCGAGGCAATCTTCACTTAATGTTGTCTTAGCCTAAGACAACAAAGAGGGAGACCCAGATCTACTCCCGACAAGAGAGATCAGACCAAAACACAAGATCTAATCAATGGAAGTTGAAGTATGTAAGGTGTAAGGTGAAGTAAACCCTAGATCTATGGATGAAGTCACAAGGTGAGTTATGGTTTGGATCAAGACGTTTATGAAACTTGAAATTGATCCAAGGTTTAAATGCAAGTGACTTATGAGTCTTACTACTAGATCTGAAATCAAGGTACCGACAAATGATGACAATATCCACTGCCTTGGGAACCGTGTCCAATGCAGGGACATTAAGAACAAGATTGGGGTTATCTAGTACCACAGGATAGACTTGACGAAAGGTATGACAGTATCAAAGTACCCAATCCTCGGGGATAAGATTAAAACGCAAGAAAATTTGGACAAGTGAGGGGTTGCGCTAGAGTTGAGAGATCAGTGCCTTGGGATTTGGGCCCAATGGAGTCACCTAAGCAAAACGTCTAAGAGGACCCACTTAGGGTTTGACTCGATCTACAAAACCTAGAAACGGTTTGCCAAAAGATCAAGCAGTTTGATCTATAATTTTTTTTATTTTTTTTATTTAGGGTTTTGACAATAAAATAAAGGTGTTAATGGATAGAGATCAAGAAAAGAAGAACTAACATGTGAATCTTACCTGGATAACCTTGCAGATTCATTGATCACAATGATTTATGCCGACCCAGTCTATTTGAGAAATTTGGATGAAGCCTCTATGAAAATCGATTTTCCCAGGGAAGCCAATGTGCCCTTTCTCCTGCACAACAAACATCAACCATATCAGATTTGATGCATCAAGAGAAATGGGCAAATGCTACAGAAAAATAACAAGTTAAAACCATAGATCACAATGATAATAATGATAACCCCCTAATACAAGCGAAACCAAGAAAGTGAGTTGAGGAAGCCCTGCAAAAACGCCCAAGCAAAGTCGCCCTCCTGTAGACAAGACAAAGTTTCCAAAATAATATAGATCTCACCACAAATACTCAAATGCTAGCAAGTAATAGACTTTCCAATCACCATCAAAGAACACCATATGCAAAGGAGATCCAAAAAATTCCACAAAATAGTTTTCTATTATCCAGATCCAAGAGCCAAAGACCCCTTTACAATGAGAAGCTCTCTCCTTTAAATAGGAACGAGAGATACCAAAATCATAACTACTTTTCAAATGGATTGCTACGATTAAAAGATCAAAACAATCTAATCAACGGTTGAGATGAGCTCAACATAAAGTACATGGATCAATACAATAATATAATATATCAATGGACCAAATCACCCTTGGAGAGGGGATCCCACTCAATAAAAATGAATAAAACTCATGGTGGGTCCAAGGGTATAATTAACACCCCTAGTGTGTCTCCATGGCACAATGTGAATAAAATATAATTTAAAATGTAAAATAGTGTCGCTTTGAGGAAATCGTGAGCCTCCAAAAGCTCCAAAAAACCATAAAATATGTTGGAGAGATGGACGTGGGTCCATCCAAGTGTTGAAATTGCTGGAGAAGGAGTGGAAGACATCACACTCATCAAAAATCATCCCATGCCATTTCCTTGCCTCAGTATCCCAAATCGAATTCTTCAGTAGCCATTTTTATTACTTTTAATCTGCCTCGAGAAACGTGAACCTGTCAAAACAACCTCCTGGAGTGTCTATGTTGTCAAACTGATCCCACCAGGCTCTCTGGGAGGGGGGTAAAATGGTAAAAACAATTGGTTGGACCACCCCCTCCTCATACAATGCCCTAGGTGAACCAATCAAATCACTTTTCTACTCTGACAGGCCACTCAACATGGCAAAACTGCATCATAATGGTATACTGAGATAAATCATCACTGTAACTGCCCAGAAATAAAAATAAGTTGTCTCATTGGACTCACGAAGTCCAAATCCACCTAAGGTGAATACTCATACACCCTATAGGTCTCTTCATGATCATCTACAATATCCAATATACCCAGATAGATAAAATAATAATCTGTAAATGACCAAATAATATGACCAGGCCAACATCAATCTGTTGTAGCTGTTTAGAGGCTAAGGCATGCTCTACAAATCATTCAAATTGTTGATGAAATTGTCATTGATGCCAACATGGACTTGTAGTGGCCCCACAGGATGTCATTGATGCCACCAAGTCCCACCTGCAGTCCCTAGACCCCTCACATAGTGGGTTTGCACCTTACAGTGCCTTACAGAGTAGGTTTGTGCCTTGAAGCACCCTGTACCCAGTTGACAAGGTCACTGTACCCACAATCCTGGATCTTGAAGCCACTACTTTGCTGAAGATGTTGAAGACCCTGCTAATGATGCTGAAGACCCTAGAGATCGTCATGAATCCTTGGTAGACGATGAAGAAGCCCTAAATGGCTTGGAGAACCATTAATGACCCATTCTGTGGTCATTTATGCTCTGATGTTTTCATGGTACCCCAAAAGAAGGCTAGCGACCCCACAGGTGATATTTTGAACCCTGGAGGTCTCCTAGTGTGGTTGAGGTGGTTGAAGCCCCTTGCTTGATGAAGAAGCTATAAAGAAGTCCCTTGAAGTTGTTTAACCCATATTTGATGGCTTAATGATCCTAGTACTCTTAATAAAGATGATGTGGGCACTTGGGGTCTTGGAACCCTTGGAAATGGTCCTAAAAAAGACTTGGCACCCACTTATATATGATGGCACTTGGACACTTGCTTGCATGATTGGGTTAATGTGGTCATGATATGATGATGCTCTTATCACTTGTGGTGAACTTGAATATATGGTGACCTTGAAGACAAACCCTAAATGATGATACAATGACATCATTGGATGGCTTAATGAGGTGGAGCACACCCTTAAATGTGGTAATTTTAATGGCATGAACAAAGGAAAACAAGGAAGACATAGAACCCATGTTGATGACCTTGATGCCCTTGATATGGCAAAGAAGATTAAAAAAAAAAATCCTAAATGGTATGGCAAATGTTGGCTTTAAATTGGGCAAATATTTAAAAGAAACACTCAATGAAATAATCTTGTAAAGTCGGTCAGCATTTATGAATTATAAATATTGATTTAAAAAATAAATAAATATACATGACATGTCGGCTCCAAACTTTTATGGCAGACGAGTATAAATAGGAGTGAAAACGTTATTCAAAATATATGGGATTGAGACAATAGCTCTGTGATTTTCGGATGGTTAACTGAGGCAAATTTCGGAGGAGCAATCCAAGCTAAAGAAAAACAACAGTCCTAAAATTTTGTAGCAGCAGTCAAGGAAATTCGGGACTAATGTACAGCAGCAGTAAAAGTTGGACAAGTGGAGAATTGGGTGAAAAAGAGCTCTGAAATTCATGACTTTTTTTGAGGGATTTTTGTGTGGATAAATGTCTGTAGATTGAGGCAGCCCGAATTTCCACAGACCACACTTTACACAGTCCGAAATTTGCAAACTTTTACCACAGTCCGAATTTGAAGCAGTAGACAGAGGTAATTTCGGTGGGGTCTAGACTCTAAACAGTCCCGTTTTTTGTTTTAACAGTCAATTTATAGTAGTCAAACATTTGTATGATCTTTTGTGTTCATCTTGATATTCAGGCATAAGAAGTGTAGAAGAAGTATAGATGTAAATATTTTATTTTCAAGTGGCAAAAGGAGCTAGCAGTTAGGGTTCTTCCACAGAGATGTTTGGGGTCATATAAACAGTCCTCATAGATGCCAAATTGATGTTCACAGCAGTCCAATCTTTGGACTTGCTTGGGGTAAAAATTCTGAGGAAAGTTGAGGTCTTCTACACACAGCCCAAAATTGAATTTTGACATGCACAGATACCTATATACTAC
This sequence comes from Pseudotsuga menziesii, assembly GCA_001517045.1. Taxonomy (NCBI): domain Eukaryota; kingdom Viridiplantae; phylum Streptophyta; class Pinopsida; order Pinales; family Pinaceae; genus Pseudotsuga; species Pseudotsuga menziesii. Next base: position 537,561 of record LPNX010794966.1, on the reverse strand, counting down.
TTGATGATGATATGCATACTTATACTCCTTGATGATGATGTGTATGCTATATACATGTTTGAACAACTTAGATGAACAGTCCTGAATTCTTGTGACAGTCTTCATGGTGATCAGAGTTTTGCAAGGTGTTTGATGATGGTGCATGCTACATGTACACTACAGTATGGATGGACATATACAGTCCCAAGTTTTAAGCTCAACAAGACTTGAGATCTGAGCTTTGATGATGTTTTCTTTCTCCATCAAAATTGAAGATTACACCATGCATAGTGATAGTTTGACTTCAGCAGCCACATGATTATCCTCAGTTCTGGTCATCTACAGAAGAGACATAAGCAGTGATCTATATTGTACAGTGGTAAGGTGTGAAGATTCATATTCAGTGATAATGACATGACAAACAAGTATTTGTGATGTGAAAGAATGATGGATAGAGGTTTGTACTAAGTGCTTGACTGTACGGTGATGACAACTCCTATGAGATGAGTTGGGTTTTTTATGCCTTAATGATATGATAGTACCTTGAACACTATAATGCACACCCCATGATGTTCCAAACTTTGTTGGTAATCTTGGGACCTTGATGACATATACATGCCTTGATGTTCTATGAAGATGATGATGCATTGATCATCAACATTGCAGCAGTAAAGAATTGTAAGCAAAGACAAGGATGAATCACATAGAATGAACAACAGAGTTGACCAACAGAAGAAGGATTGACCAGAGGGTCATGAGCAGCAGTGATCATATGAACAAGATGATCTATGAGCAGCAGAATTGATGAATAGATTGATGAGCAGACCTATGACCAGGAGCTGAGATGATGAACAGATATGATGAGTAGATGAGCAGTAGAGATCGATGTGCAGAGATACTTGAGCAGAGATTGAGATGATGAGAAGTGTTGATGATGAACAGAGATGATGAGTAGATGAGCATGAGCAGAGATAGTTGGCAGCAGATTGAAGAGATAAGTGATGTTGATGTGATTGATGAAATGATGTGACAGTGAGCTTCAATTGTAAAAGCAAGATTGTCAAGCTTGTCTTGCTTTTGAGGTTAGGATACCTCAAGCCCTTCTTAGCAGGGTCTAAGAAAACCAAGCAGGGTCCTGGATGAAGAGTAGGTACTCTTTGTATTAGTAGGTGCTGATTTTACCTTACGGTTGTAGCCGGACCAAAACTAATACAAAAAGATTACAAAATTATATGGTGTTGTGTTCTTTTGTGTTATGGTTCTTGATGATTCAAATACTTATGATATGTGAATGATGAAGTGAAAGATGTTTATGAAATGATTATGAGATTGGTAGAATAATGGAATGATGAATTGGTAGTTAATTGTGACAAGTTAAGAAAAGTTGTAAAATTGGATTTACACTGATTCACCCCCCTCTCTCAGTGTCTAACAATTGGTATCAGAGTTGGCCTTCGTCGCAAGCCTAGCAAGCTTGAAGGATATCCTTAGACACAATGGAGGAAAAGAAAGAGTCATCAAACAATGACGTGCCTATACTTGATATTACAGATTATTTGAGTTGGAGGAGCAAAATGAAGGCTTATCTGAAGAAGTTTGGTATTTGGGAAATTGTTATCAATCCATCCGCTCCATCAAACAAGAAAGGAAAATCAGCTGCACAAAAGGAAGCAAAGAAGGACAACACTACAGCCTTGAAGTTCCTCTTGGATGGACTTCCCAACTCAGTGAAGGAAAGTGTAGGAGAGTACACTTTGGCAAAAGACCTATGGTTCAAGTTGGAGAGTAAGTATCGGAAGGCAAGACCAGAACCCAAAAATATAGATCAGGAATCAGAAGACAAGACCCCAGAAAAGCTCAATCAAAAAGAAGACAAATAAGAAGAGGACTCTAGTAAAGGTATGGACTCTTGTGATTATAATGATAGCTTGTGTGATGAAATTGAGAAGGTTCTTGTAGAAGATGATGAAGGGCTATCAAAGAATGCACATGAGATACATCCCACATTGCTAAATATTGATCTCAGAGCCAATTGGTTCCTAAACACAGTAAATCTGAACGAGAGTGATTTCACAAAGTTCAAAAAGAAAATCTTGGACTCCTTGAATGAATATCAGCAGAAGACCATGTCAATGAAAGTGTTGCTTTTAAAGCTCAAAGACAAGGACAAAGAGTTGCGGGATCAAATGAAAGACAAGGATGCTGAAGTTGAACAATTAAAGACTGAATTGATCAATCAAAAGGAAGAATCAGAAAAGCCTGATCAAGAGCTTGAAGAAACTGGAGAGGTCAATCATGATCTGAAGACTCAACTGGAGGAAGCCAAGGAGGATAGAAGAAACCCTGAAGAGTCAGCTAGAAGAAAAGGAGGAGACAGTCCAGAAGTTGGAAATGGAGGTAGTTGGTCTCAGGAAGAAAGGTAAGAAGAACGAAGCCTTGGTCAAGTTCTAGAACAGTTCAATTGTCCTAGATAAGATCTTAGATTGCCAAAGATCTCCACTCGACAAAACTGGTCTTGGTTACAAGAAGAACAAAGAAAAATCTGAAGATGACACTTGGTCTCTGAAGACTCCAGAAGCAGGTCCATCAACGTCCAAATCTACTCCCCATGCACCTACACATGACAACAAGGATTTTGGAAGTTCAAAGATGAAACAAGGAGTTAGGTCTATTCTTCAAAGCAACTTCATAAAGGAAACAACTCCAAGACCCAGGTATGAAAGTGGCTTCAATGTTTATTGTTATTTTTGTTCTAACTTTGGTCATAAGGATATGGATTGTAGATTATATGGAAGAAGAAGGGCTGGAAGCCCCAATGACTCAGTTAGGTGTTGGACATGTAATCAAGTCAGACATATTGCTGCCATATGTCACACATTGAGATGCTACACCTGCAGTGGGTTTGGCCACAAAGCCCAAGAATGTGCAAGTCAAAGAAGTCAACCAAGAAGGAGTCCTTCATATACATCAGTAAGAAGATTTGAAGATCAGAAATCAAATGCCTACAGTCAGGGACACTCTCAAGCATGGAGAAATGAAGTTGATCAAAGAAGTGTTGGAAGTTCCAACAGCTCAATCAATTTTTGGACATGCAACAATGTTGGTCACATTGCTGCATATTGTCACACGATGAGGTGTTATAGTTGCAATGGACTTGGGCACAAAGCTCAAGATTGTTGGAGTACCCAGAAACAACACGCGAGAAGTTTCCTATACAGCTCATCAAGGAAAGCCAGTACAGATGAAGGATCAAATGCTCAAAGCACGGATGCCAAGAAGCAAGTATGGATGAGGAAGACCGAGCTGTTGCAGATAGGAGAGGTTGATCGTAGCAAGAAGGATGGCTGCCATATGGCAAGCCAAGTGTAAGGTCTCTCAAAGACCTTAACACACCTTGAGTTCATGAGGCTGGAGAATGAACTCAAAGGAGAAAGGATGGTTACTCCAGGCATATAGACAGGTCCTAGGATCGTGCATGTTGACAGGGGGAGCAAATACCAGTGAGCAGTGATTAGAGATTCCAGACACAGGTAGGTGGACACCCTTTTCCATTGATGTCAAAGGGGGAGAGATGAAGACAAAGGGAGAGATGCAGACAAAAGGGGAGCATGCTCATAGGGGGAGCATGAGTTGTTGTCATCAATGACAAAGGGGGAGATTGTTGATGAAATTGTCATTGATGCCAACATTGACTTGCAGTGGCCCCACAGGATGTCATTGATGCCACCAAGTCCCACCTGCAGTGCCTAGACCCCTCACAAAGTGGGTTTGCACCTTGCAGTGCCTTACAGAGTGGGTTTGTGCCTTGAAGCACCCTGTACCCAGTTGACAAGGTCCCTATACCCACAAGCCTGGATCTTGAAGCCACCACTTTGCTGAAGATGTTGAAGACCCTGCTGATGATGTCGAAAACCCTAGAGATGTTCCTGAAGCCTTGGTAGATGATGAAGAAACCCTAAATGGCTTGGAGAAGCATTAATGACCCATTATGTGGTTATTTATGCTCTAATGGTGTCATGGTACCCCAGAAGAAGGCTAGCGACCCCAAAGGTGATATTTTGACCCCTGGAGGTCTCCTAGTGTGGTTGAGGTGGTTGAAGCCTCTTGCTTGATGAAGAAGCTCTAAAGAAGTCCCTTGAAGTTGTTTAACCCATATTTGATGGATTAATGGTTCTAGTACTCTTAATAAAGATGATGTGGGCACTTGAGGTCTTGGAACCCTTGGAAATGGTCCTAAATAAGACT
>LPNX010794966.1:496987-533217 GCA_001517045.1 Pseudotsuga menziesii | reverse complement strand
ATATATATATATATATATATATATATATATATATATATATCAGGTCGGCTCCAAACTTTTATGGAAAACGAGTATAAATAGGAGTGAAAACATTATTCAAAATATATGGGATTGAGACAATAGCTCTGTGATTTTCAGATGGTTAACTAAGGCAAATTTCGGAGGAGCAATCCAAGCTAAAGAAAAACAACAGTCCTGAAATTTTGTAGCAGCAGTCAAGGAAATTCGGGACTGATGTACAGCAGCAGTAAAGGTTGGACAAGTGGAGAATTGGGTGAAAGAGAGCTCTGAAATTCATGACTTTTTCCTGAGGGATTTTCGTGTGGATAAATGTCTGTACATTGAGGTAGCCCTAATTTCCACATACCACACTTTACACAGTCCAAAATTTGCAGACTCTTACCACAGTCCAAATTTGAAGCAGTAGACAGAGGTAATTTCGGTGGGGTCTAGACTCTAAACAGTCTCGTTTTTTGTTTTAACAATCCATTTATAGCAGTCAAACATTTTTATGATCTTTTGTGTTCAGCTTGATATTCAGGCATGAGAAGTGTAGAAGAAGTATAGATGTAAATCTTTTATTTTCAAGTGGCAAAAGGAGCTAGCAGTTAGGGTTCTTCCACAGAGATGTTTGGGGTCATATAAACAGGCCTCATTGATGCCAAATTGATGTTCACAGCAGTCCAATCTTTGGACTTGCTTGGGGTAAAAAGTCTGAGGAAAGTTGAGGTCTTCTACACAGCCCGAAATTGAATTTTGACATGCACAAATACCTATATACTACTTGATGATGATATGCATACTTATACTCCTTGATGGTTGTGTATGTTATATACATGTTTGAACAACTTAGATGAACAGTCCTAAATTCTTGTGATAGTCTTCATGGTGATCAGAGTTTTGCAAGGTGTTTGATGATGGTGCATGCTACATGTACACTACAGTATGGATGGACATATACAGTCCCAAGTTTCAAGCTCAACAAGAATTGAGATCTAAGCTTTGATGATGTTTTCTTTCTCCGCCAAAATTGAAGATTACACCATGCATAGTGATAGTTTGACTTCAGCAGCCACGTGATTATCCTCAGTTATGGTCATCTACAGAAGAGACATAAGCAGTGATCTATATTGTACAGTGGTAAGGTGTGAAGATTCATATTCAGTGATAATGACATGATATACAAGTATTTGTGATGTGCAAGAATGATGGATAGAGGTTTGTACTAAGTGCTTGACTATACGGTGATGATAACTCCTATGAGATGAGTTGGGTTTTTGATGCCTTAATGATATGATAGTACCTTGAACACTATAATGCACACCCCATGATGTTCCAGACTTTGTTGGTAATCTTGGGACCTTGATGACATATACATGCCTTGATGTTCTATGATGATGATGATGCATTGATCATCAACATTGCAGCAGTAAAGAATTGTAAGCAGAGACAAGGATGAATCACATAGAATGAACAACAGAGTTGACCAACGGAAGAAGGATTGACCAGAGGGTCATGAGCAGCAGTGATCATATGAACAAGATGATCTATGAGCAGTAGAATTGATGAATAGATTGATGAGAAAACCTATGACCAAGAGCTGAGATGATGAACAGAGATGATGGGCAGATGAGCAGTGGAGATCGATGTGCAGAGATACTTGAGCAGAGATTGAGACGATGAGAAGCGTTGATGATGAACAGAGATGATGAGTAGATGAGCATGAGTAGAGATAGTTGGCAACAGATTGAAGAGATAAGTGATGTTGATGTGATTGATGAAATGATGTGACAATGAGCTTCAATTGTAAAAGCAAGCTTGTCAAGCTTGCCTTGCTTTTGAAATTACGATACCTCAAACCCTTCTTAGCAAGGTCTAAGAAAACCAGGCAGGGTCCTGGATGAAGAGTAGGTGCTTTTTGTATCAGTAGGTGCTGATTTTACCTTACGGTTGTAGCCGAACCAAAACTAGTACAAAAATATTACAAAATTATATGGTGTTGTGTTTTTTTGTGTTATGGTTCTTGATGATTCAAATGCTTATGATATGTGAATGATAAAGTGAAAGATGTTTATGAAATGATTATGAGATTGGTAGAATAATGGAATGATGAATTGGTAGTTGATTGTGACAAGTTAAGAAAAGTTGTAAAATTGGCTTTACACTGATTCACCCCCCCTCTCAGTGTCTAACACAAATAACAATTATAAAAACTAGTAATCATTTCACTGGCGATCTACCAACCAAATACATAGAGTTTCGTTAATTAATTATAACTCAAACCAAACTTTCAAGACCATACTCACTTCATAGTTGTATTCAATTTGCTAGTGAAAGGTGAAGGATAAAAATCAAAAGGTTAGGCTAAAAGGTGACTACCAACTTGACACTATGACACTTTGGATATGGGAAAGGGGATACTCACTCATGCATATGTTGGACAAGCAATAACACAGGGGATGGCAGTGTCTCACAAATGGGTAAGTTACGTTCAAAGGTGCTCATTCACCTTGACAAATGCTCACAATCCAAATCAAATACAACTGAGGCCAACAATCTTTTAGATATAACTTTTAAGAACCATTTCTTTTTGGGCCTTCAATTTTCTATAGCCTTGATCCATTTGTTACACTGATTTTTTATTTATCAAGGCTTCATGCATTCATGTATGTTTAAAACCACTACTTTTCATGAATGGGCTTTTACAAGATATTCATTACTTTAGATCCAATTTCATTAGGCTTGCCTTGCGTTCATGTATGTTTAAAAACACTTAGTTTCATGAATGGGTTTTTCATAAGATATTCATTTCATTTCCAAATACATTGTATTGATGGCAGCGCTACTTGCTTCAGGTTTAGCCAACACAACCTAGGCAACTCAGAGCCAAGACACAAATAAACAAGGAAGCTTGTCCAACAAAGAGGCTCCAGTGGGGAAAGGTCATCCATGCCACAAGTCAAGTAGTAGGCCGGGATATAAAAATCCCTGGAAGGTAATGGATGATGGAGATAGTGAACAATGAAACCAATACTAGCAAGCCAAAGTATGGTGGGAATGATCACCTCTAATCTCCCTAAGGAGGGAAAAACCATTGAGTATGAGTCAAGAACTTCTTGGTCTAAGTAGAGACATACATACATATTATCAATACAACCAGGGCCACATATCTATATGATCGCCAAATCATGACACTAAATGCTAAGACATGTCACAAGAATGAGTATAAAAGCAGTAATAACCATAACACAATATAATATCTACTAAATCATATACATGTAAATAACCAATCTGGACCAATATCTGTCCACTGAGAAACTGCTGCTGCAGCTTTGGGAAATACTAACTGCTCTACAAATGGCTAAATGGCTACATCAGTCCTCAGATCTAAGTGTCCTGAGACTCAGTCATGGCATGGAAAAGTACTATAGTCCATCATCAAATAGTGATCCATCATAGATGCTCATCTCAGCATCTCATATGTAAGGGGAACTGGCTGAAAAAAGTGTACTAGAATCTAAAAAATAGAATATGGTAGCCTGGCTACTATATATGTGATAACAGGACTACCACCTCTTGATGATGTCACTAGCACCTAACTCTTACGAGCAATATTGAGGACCAAAGGATCACATAATCCAGTTTGGATCTTTTTCCTTGTACTGTGATGATAAAATATATATGGAACACATGTGACAATATACTTTGAGAGAGAAAAGATTAAAGTCCTTGGTCTTGTTGGTCCTTCGAGTAAAAGGGAGTTGTTTGTCCACCTTTATGGTACACATTGGACTTGTGAGTATGAAGGTTGTCTTACCTTCTTATTATTACTCCTTTGGTTGACTTTTGGTCATTTATCTTTTACTTGGCTTAGCACTCTTATTTTGTGTACCTTTAACATGATGACTTTTATTTTATGGTTTTTATTTTGTAAAACCTTTGGACCATTGGTACCCTATCCTAAGTCAACATAACTTTATTATGGTTTTATTTTGTAAAACCTTTGGATCATTGGTACCCTATCCTAAGTCAACTTAACTTTATGGTTTTTATTTTGGAAGACCTTTCGACCATTGGTACCTTATACTAAGTCAACTTATTTTATGGTTTTTATTTTTGGACCATTGGTCAAATTAACTTTATGGTTTTTATTTTTTAAGACCGTTGGACCTTTGGTACCCTACTCTAATTCAACCTGTTTGTATTTTTATGTTTTGTTGGTAAACACCCTAAAACCTAGGTGTTACTTGAGTGACCTTTCTAGAAGGCTTGTTAAGATTAGAAATTAAAGTCTTGAATTTTCATTTGACATGTGTCTTGACAAGAGAAGATTGGAGATCTGCTTCAAGGGACTGCTCTAGGGTTTATTGTTCCTATCTTTGGCTTGACATCTAGGATTTTGGTGTTGGTTTGAACTGTCGCCGCCTCTTTCTCGGTCTCTTAAGTCTGCCGCTCTCTTGCCCTATCTGGTGCTACTGTTTAAGTTTGGTCATGATTGTTTGTGGCTGCTCCTGAATTGAGTCATGGCTATTTTGTGCTCCTTGACCTGGGTCGTGAGTGTTTCTATGCTCCTTCAGCTGGGCCGTGACTGTTTTGTGCTCATTGAGCTAGGCCATGATCGTGTTTGTGTTCCTTGGGTTGTTAGGTGACCTTATTTATGATCCCTATTCCTTTGACTAATTTGTGTCCTGTTTTGGGATATGTTATTTACTATGGCTTGTTCTGTGGGTGAGTTCGTGTTGGTACCTACTGTATTTTTAGTCTGGTTCATGACCATTGTTAGCTTCCCAGACTTGGGTTGTAACCTTTCTGTTGATTATTAGAGTGGGCAGTGACCCTTGCATGGTTGTTCAGACCTTGTCTATGATTCTTGGATGTCTCATATGTTGAGTTGTGACCTTATGTGTGCTCATTGAACTTGAGTTGTGACCTCTATGAGGTGTTTGGACAGAGTTGTGATCTCTGTGGGAAGCTTGGAAAGTTTCTTGTGGGATGCTAAGACTCAGACTTGACCTTGTTGGGTTAATATGAGTCGTGACTTGTGTCAATCTTCTTGTGCTGGTTGTGATCCTGCTAGTACCTAACAGTGTTTGGGGATGAGTGTCACTGCTGGGGTTTTCACTTTTGGTGACTGGGTCATATTACTTGCTACTATATTTAACCTTAACCTATTGCACTCTCTCTGTCTCTCTCTCAAGGTATGTAATCCGTTCCTTTAGGCAGCTTTTCCTTACAGTGACGAGTTGATTCCAAAAGTGTTCGAGTATAAGGCAGATTCAAACCAACCTTTTAGTAATGTTATATATTTTTGTTTCAGTATACTGTTGTTATATATTTTGTTTTAGTATTGCTGTTATATTTTGTTTTAGTACCACTACTACTATGTTTTGCATCTCAAGGACAAACTTTAGCACATGGACCGTTGAGGAGTGCTAAAGTTGAAAGAGATGAAAGTTAGTTCTAATTTTCCCTACTGTTGTATTGGTTTGCATCTAGCACTATGTTGGAATTTTATTCAATATTATTTTGCATCTTGAAATTTATCTTGTGTTAAAAAGTAATTGACTGAAATAGTGTGCAAAGTTGTTAATTTTTGAAAAAAAATAATCTAACGCAAAACTTTTACAGTATATATGTCTTGTGCTTTGTAAATCATGTCAAACACAAAATACACTTTATACATGTCTCACCATTGCATTTACTTGCCAATCCAAAAGACAATAATATATATAACTACAAAGACAAAGTCTACATGCTAGGCCAAAAGGATGCTTCGAAAAAACTCTTAACTTTAGTAAGACTATAACAGAAAGTCTTTGCTCTTAAAGTGCCATTGATAATGGAGGATAGCCCTAAATTATTTGATAGAAACATTTTCCCTGCATCAAAGTAAGAGATTCGTAAGCATGGAATGTTTGAACTTGGTGAATGTGTGGAAGGTGCTATGCCAGAGAAACATAAATGGAGAGAAGCCACCAAAATAATTGCGAGGAGAATACGTGAAGAAAGCAACATTGTGTTCAAACTTCAAAAATAAATGCAGACATGTTGAGAAATAGCAGTTTAAATCCAATAGCAACTATCAGATGTGGCTAAAGCAAAACATTGCACTCAAAATCTTGCACAGATTTTTTTTAGAGATGGAACATCGCTCGGTAAACCCTCAGGTACTTCCCCATTTTTTAGGATGGTACCCGAGGGAAAATCTTGCACAATTAAGTGCCAAAATACTGCAACCTAGACACTGGCATAGATTTGGTGGTATAAAAACATAAAACCTTATCTGATGCAATTAAATCCTAGATAACTGCAAAATGGACGAGCTAATTTTCCCACAGATGAAAGTATTATAGAAAGCCACATCATTAGTCCTGTCATACCATAGAATTGGCATATTTCATCTCTGCCTATCAATTTATAAACACCAACTTAAGCCAACAGTCATACCACGTCCACAAGCCTTCTAAGTTCTGTCCTTTATTGAGAACAGAGAGTGAACCATTTTTTTGTCTATCTGTCCATCTATCTATATTTTTGAAGAGTTATATCTTAACCTACCAGAAGTCTTAACAAATAAGTATTCTTAAACTGCACGCTTAGTGACAAGTTCTCTCATCCCCTCAGTTCTTATGCTATCCACCAGATAAAACTTGCATTTGGTAAGATACGTTTAGAAATACCCATGATTTTGCCGAGAAATTTGTATTTAGATTTTGTCTTGTTGATTCAGTCTTCCAGAGTACTGACCATGGCTTACTTCAAGAAAGCTCTCCACTGGCAAACTTTAACTAGCATAGATCCATTTTAAACCCAGATCTATCAAGCACCGAGAGGGATCCAATTTCTTGAAGTGTACATTTTTTTACCATTTGGATCCCTCTTGGTACTTGATAGATCTGGTTTTAAAATGGATCTATGCTAGTTTAATTTTTTTTATTTATTTAAGTTGATATGTCATTTAGATTTTTCATTTTTTATTTTTTAATATTTTTTATTTATGTCGGCTAGCATAACGTGACAGGATCTCTCCCATACTGAATTGGAGAGCACCTTTCTTCTCTGAGTGCAATTAATTAGAAATAAGAAATGTCTGTATAAAAGGAAAAGGTTACCATAAAAATTCCTCACTAACCAGCATCAGAAAATATCTAATTTATAATAATTGTTATCAAATCTTACAACAATCCTTCTAAATGGCAAATGTGTCCCTTCAAAAAAAAAAAATCTAGCAAAAAAAGGATCCTTCAAATTTCTCCAGGACCTGGTTCAACTGCTTTTCTGGTTGAGAATTAGACTTCCGATAACTGAATGGACTGAAAATTGAGGTATGCATCACACTGTTAACGTCCCTGCTCATCAGAAACTTCCTCTTAGTGTGCCCACTTGTGAGACATCGGACACATCCTACTATAGATGATAATAGAATTGAGTGTTGGGGTTTGTTGATGAGTCAATTGAAATTTTTCTAAGCTGCCAAGCACACAAGATGTGTTATTCCCAGTTCAAGTAATCCATCCATAATAATTAGTTATCAACAATTGTCCGAATGACAATCATCTACATCAGACAAGAAGCAAACCCAAGTTTCAATTGAATTTTGAGTATTGTCATGTTTCCACCATGCTTTCATTGGGCCAATAAGAAAACTTGAGCACTCTGCGACTGTATCAGGAGCCTGAATTCAATTAGAATTAATATCTACCAATATTTATGGAATCATAACTATCCGCAATATGTCTAAAACAGAAAATCATACCTCTTAGCAGAATAGTTAATTGATTCTTCTCATCAGGAATAGGGCAGTCTTTGCATCGTCTGCATCCAAGGCAACAAAAGTTGTTAGTATTTAGATTCCAATTTTCTGCACTCTTTATTTTTATTTCTAGCAATTTTGTTGTCAACTAACTTCGATGAGAAGGTTTGGAATACTAACCCAAAGAAATCTACCAAAAGATATGGCTAAGCATAAAAACTGTAGACAATTTGCAAACAACACAACCAAGAACAGAGATACCGTTCCACCAAATATGCCAAGCTCCAGGAAAGTTTTAGGCAAAAATTGAGCAGAACTGCTGGCTGAAGTTTTAATACAACAAATAAGAATAGATAACAAGAAACCAAAATGAGAAATCAATTTCCATGTCCTATGCACTTGGCTCGTGTCAGTGTGTACAAACACTGCCTGATGCATTTTGAAGTTTAGCACATCGTCCTGTTCTGATTCAAGATTCCAACAAATCAGCACTATCAATGGGAATGCCAGGAGAACTTCCACAAGGAATAGGATTGCCCTCATCTTGCCTCTTGGGGAGTGAGAAAACATGTTTGTCAAATAGAAATATGGTAATCGTTCTTGATTTCTTTGAGAACTAGAACTTTTGTAAGTAGAATGTAATATCTTTGTGGTTTTAACTTTTAATAGATACGCCATAACAAGATAGAACCGGTCTTGGATATGACAAGGAAGTGACAGTTCACATTCCTGATTTCTCCAATCCCATCCAGTTTCAGAGTTTTAGATTCCTCAATGAGAGTTCTTCTTCTTCCACATTACTTCAGAGTTAGACACGCCACCACAGTGATCGAGTTGGCCATATGAAATATCACTGTTTTGATCTTCATCTTTGCAAGCATTGAGGAAAACACACTCATTCTTTAGATGGATTCTTCATTCTAAAGAAACCTGCAAGAGAGAAGGTTCACTATGGGTGGATCGCTTCTTGGCAATGGTCTTCAACCGCCAAGAAGATATATATGTAATATCTTTGTGGTTTTAACTTTTAATAAATGAGGAATATGTATAGAAAGAAACAACTGTAGAAAGTTGTAACAGAAGTGTTACATCTTGTCACCCCCCTATTTGTACAGGGTGTTCACTTAAATTTTCAGACGAGTCTGGATTTTTTCTGTGGCATAATAGCAGCTGTAAATCATTCTGGGCATTGATAAATCACTTCTGAGCAATCCAATCAGATGCCTAGAAGCAGCATTTTCCTGTAGCAAACTTAAATTTGAGGATCAGTCACAACAAAGGATACAATTCCAGGCTTTTCAGCTGTCATTCCATTATTTGTTGTGTTACATTAAGGAAATACCCAGATTAGCATGAGAATGCAGCCAGCATTTAAAGGAGGAAAGTTTCCTAGACGGTGGAGAGTAGGACAACTACATTCACCATTGAAGCAAGATAAGACTAGAAGGCAAGCAAATAAAAGTAGAAGCCTTACAGATTGTACTACATGTTCAGGAATAATCAGTTATGTTGGAAATGATGACCAAGCTAGCTGAAAACAGATTTTATTTATTGGAAGTTCTGTGAATCGGCTAAAGCCTATAGAGGTGCCTAAAGGTGACATGCAGTAATGCTGGGCATATAAAAGGACAGTAAACAGAATAAAAAGGGCGTTTCTGAGCACTTTGTAGGAAGTCCAGGTGTCATAACAGCAGTAGGGACTGTTTGTTGAAGTCTGGTTGTATTCTGGACATATGACAGTCACCTACAGCCATGAAAAATTCAGTTTTGAAGACAATAACAGCAAAATATGATCAAGGCAGGAGTCTGGGCAGTTTTTGAAGGCATAGTAGCAAGATAACTCCTTAAAATAGCAACTAATACCTTTCATCACAGTATATGGCAGAAGTGAAGCAAATCTGGGCTGTGTAGGGTCTTCATACACCATGAAAACAGAGTCCTGGGTATAAAACAGCCCTAAAAACAGTGATCCCTAGTCACCTACAGGAATTCTGGGCATGTCTGGGCAAGATTTGTGGCTAAAACCAACACAAAAATGCAGATCTGGGCACTCTTTCTCCTTATTCCAGCCCTTAAATGAATTCTGGGAAGTCAATCATCAACAACGGCCCTACATTCATCAACAGCATTAAGAATACAAACCTAACATGAGAAAAAATCCACCTGTAACATTCCCTCATCAAACAGTTCTGTAGCATGAAAACAGAGTCCTGGGTATAAAACAGCCCTAAAAACAGTGATCCCTAGTCACCTACAGGAATTCTGGGCATGTCTGGGCAAGATTTGTGGCTAAAACCAACACAAAAATGCAGATCTGGGCACTCTTTCTCCTTATTCCAGCCATTAAATGAATTCTGGGAAGTCAATCATCAACAACGGCCCTACATTCATCAACAGCATTAAGAATACAACCCTAACACGAGAAAAAATCCACCTGTAACATTCTCTCGTCAAACAGTTCTGTAGCATGACATTATAATAGTAAGCAGCCAGAGGTAGCAGCAGTAGATGGAGAGTTCTTTCCAAGTTACTTCATTAAGAAAACATTCATCCCTGGGTTTTGTTCCAGCTTTGCTTTCATCTCAGAATAGACCGCAGCTCTAGAGGAGAGTTTTAGGCAATTTGCAGCAGTAGCGTCAGCCCTCAGCACTCAGAAGCAGCACCCTAGCATGGGATCTGTAAAAAATTCCAGCCTTATTACGGAAATATAATACTCCTTTATATACCATTTCATGAGATGTATTCCATGTTTAGAGGTTACTCATTGAGATGGTCCACTTCGGAGGTTTTTTCACATGGTTCATACCTAAGTTGCCAAGAAACGTGGGTACAGGGACGAGGACAGCGATGCCACTTTTTGAAACAGGGTACTTGGGTATGTCGGGGGTATATATATATATATATATATAAAACATGTCACGGTCACATCACACATTCATATTTCTAAATTCAACGATTCATATGAACATAAAATAATAAATTTGATAAATCAGACTCATAGTAGACATCAAGCGGAAGATTTATTTGTCCGTGACTCCATGAGTTCAAACTTCATTGTCATACTAAATTCAAAATTTGCCTAATGGCATTTCCAGACATGAAAAAGAAAGTTCAAAACAGTAAACAATGAACAAGAAAGCTGATTTGGCTTCCTCAAGCCATGTCATCAGCATCACTAAGGTCCTCTGTCAGCAAGCTCTCTAGATAGGCATCATTCTCGAGTTGAGGCTCCTGCTCATTAGTAGTAACTCGAGTTAACTTATTTGTTTTAATAATGTTTATTAAATTTTTATTAAAGCTTTAATTTTTTAAACATTGCAAATCAATTCCCTAACCAGCAGATTGACCAAACATGACCGACATTCGTACTCCTGGCATACCCAAACACTGGGTACAGCATACCGAAATGCATGCAAATACCCAAATTTCATGAATGACATCCTGATTCCTAGGTACATGAGGTCTGGTTTGGGTACAGCCAGGTACATACCTTTCAAGTACGTGTACCCAGTATGGCTTTGTGTACCCAACCCCCCGATACGGGTACCCATGCAACACAGGTTCATACCATATTTTACCAGTATAGACCTGTTATCACCAGACTTGTAGTTGCCTCTATGAGGTGGATCCGAGATGGATGGTAGAGGGACGGGCAACTAAAGAGGTGGAACCAAGATAGCCTCGACTCCCAAACGGATGGTTGTCACGCCAATCGAGACAATCTTCACTTGATGTTATCTTAGCCCAAGACAACAATGGGAGAGACCCAGATCTACTCCCGATAAGAGAGATTAGACCAAAACACCAAATCAAATCAATGGAAGTTGAAGTATGTAAGGTGTGAGGTGAAGTACACCCTAGATCTATGTATAAAGTCACAAGGTGAGCTCAGGAGGTTTATGTAACTTGAAATGGGATCCAAGGTTGAAATGCAAGTGACTTATGAGTCTTTTACTAGATCCAGAATCAAGGTACTAGCAAATGATAGTAATATTCATTGCCTTGGGAACCATGTCCAATGCAGGGAGGTTTAGAACAAGATTGGGGCTATCTAGTACCACGGGATAGACTTGACGAAAGATATGACAGTGTCAAAGTACTCAAGCCTCAGGGATAAGGTCAAAACGCAAGAGAAATTGGCCAATTGAAGGGTAGCGCTAGGGTTTAGAGAGCAATGCCTTGGGATTTGGGCCCAATGGAGTCACCTAAGCAAAACACCTACGAAGACCCACTTAGGGTTTGACCCGATCTACAAAACCCAAAAATGGTTTGCCAAAAGATCAAGCGGTTTGATCTATAATATTTTTTTATTTTTTATATTTAGGGTTTTGAAAATAAAAGGTGCCAATGGATTGAGATCAAGAAGAAAAGAACTAACCTGTGGATCTTACCTGGATAACCTTGCGGATTCCTTGATGATGATGATCTATGTCATCCCGATCAATTTGAGACGATTTGGATTAAGCCTCTATGAAAATTGATTTGCTCAAGGAAGCCAATGCGCCCTCTCTTCTGCACAACAAACCTCAACCATATCAGATTTGATGCATCAAGAGAAATGGACAAATGCTACAGAAAAATAACAAATTAAAATCATAGATCACAATGATACTAATGATAACCCCCTGATACAAGCGAAGCCAAGCAAGCGAGTTGAGGAACCCCTGCAAAAACGCCCAAGTGAAGTCGCCCTCCTGTAGACAAGACAAAGTTTCCACGAAAAATATAGATCTCACCACAAATACCTAAATGCTAGGAAGCAATAGACTTTCCAATCACCATCGAAGAACACCAGATGCAAAGGAGACCCGAGAATTTCCACAAAATAGTTTTCTACTATCAAGATTCCAAGAGCCAAAGACGCCTTTACAATGAGAAGCTCTCTCCTTTAAATAGGAATGAGGGATAACAAAATCCTAACCACTTTCCAAATGGATGGCTAAGATTAAAAGATCAAAACGATCTAATCAACGGTTGAGATGAGCTCAACATAAAGTACATGGATCAATACAATAATATAATATATCAATGGACCAAATCACCCTTGAAGAGGGGATCCCACTCAATAAAAATGAATAAAGCTCATGGTGGGTCCAGGGGGTATTAATTAACAGCCCTAGTGTGTCCCCATGGCACAATATAAATAAAATATAATTTTAAATGCAAAATAGTGCCTCTCTGGGAAAATCGTGAGCCTCCAAAAGCTCCAGAAAAATCATAAAATATGCCAGAGAGATGGGTGTGCGTCCATCTAAATGTTGAAACTGCTGGAGAAGGGGTGGAAGACATCACACTCAGCATCAACACTCATCCCATGCCATTTTGATGCCTCAGTAGCCCAAATCGAATTATTCAGTAGCCATTTTTCTTATTTTTAATCTACCTCGGGAAACGTGAACCTGCCAAAACTGCCTCCTGGAGTGCCTGTGTTGTCAAACTTAGCCCACCAGGCTCTTTGGGAGGGGGGTAAAATGGTAAAAACAAGTGGTTGGACCACCCCCTCCTCATACAGCACCCTAGGTGAACCAATCAAATCACCTTTCTACTCTGATAGGCCACCTAGCATGGCAGAACTCCATCAGAATGGTATACTGAGACAAATCATCACTATAACTACCTGGAACTAAAAATAAGTTCGTCTCATTGGACTCAGGGAGCCCAAATCCATCTAAGGTGAATACTCATACACCCTATAGTTCTCTGCATGATCATCTACAATATCCAATATACCCAAACAAATAAAATAATAATCTGTAAATGACCAAATAATATGACCAAGCTAACATCAATCTGTTTTAAGTGTTTAAAGGTTAAGGTATGCTCTACAAATCATTCAAATCATTCAAATCTACTTATAGTGATGTCCTGGTAACTGATCAAGTGCCTTAGCCATAAGCTGCATAATTTGACCCAAGGTCAAATACTTGGTAACTGACCAAGCGCCTCCATTCTCCCGGAGAATGGCCCTCAGCCCTAGGCTGAGTCCCCTAGTTCTAGACTGGTTCATCTTCCTAGTAACTGACCAAGTGCCTCCATTCAAAGAATGGCCACTTAGCTCGAGGTTGAGTTCCCCCAGTGTTGGACTGGTTCCACATCCTAGTCCTTGACCAGATGTCCCCATTCAAAGGAATGGCTACTCAACTCAAAGTTGAGTTCCCCCAGTGCTGGATTGGTTCCACATCTTGGTCCTTGACCAGATGTCCCCATTCAATAAAATGGCTATTCAGCTCAAGGTTGAGTTCCCCCAGTGCTAAACTGGTTCCACATCTTGGTCCTTGACCAAATGTCCCCATTCTCCTAAGAGAATGGCTCTCGATGCTGCTTAGGAAAAATCAACAATTGGTACCTTTGGCATGGCTATGGTTGTTCGAGGTAGAGTAAAGGATCCACCTAGTAAGTAATTTGAATCTTTTAATTTTTTAAATTATATTATTCATGGCAAAATATGAGTCAGTTTCATACTCATTTATTGAAGCTTCTTTGTCTTTAATTCATATTGCATCGTATTGGTGGGGTTAGTTTGGTAGCATGTGCCTTGATTTGCAAAAGTTTGCGATTCAAATCTTAAGCCAGAAATGCAATGCTTCTGGGTGTGAACGCAATTAGAGCGTTTTTTAGCGTATACACACCAAGAAGCGAAACTGTTTAGAACAAAAACGATTGAATGATATGGTCTATGTTCAATACAACCTTAGATTGAGGCGCAACCAGTTGTTGAGCAAGACCCCTGGATCACAAACCATAGTGTTGGAGGATGTTGATCCCTCATTAGATTGGGTTGTGGAGAGTCAGCCAGCAGCATTTGACAATGAAGACCTATCTGATGGACCTGGACCTTCTTCCACGACAAGAGGATGTGGTCATTGGTGTTGCAGTTGGACTAATGCCTTCAGGGCCAAGGGAGTCAAGCCATGCTCCTATTGAGGATGTAGATGATGGCTCTGAGTCTGATCATGAGGACTTAAATATTTCTAATATATGATTAGAATCATTAGATTGTAGATTGTAGAGTCTAGACTATAGTGATGTGCTTATATTTTGACTTTAGAGGCCATTTATAGCCTCTTTGTGGATGTACTTTTCTTCAGATATCTATTTGCACTCGGTGCTATTGTGGTTTTCTACACTCTTACTTGCTATATGCATGAGAAAATTTGCATATTTGTGTATAATGGTTTGAATTCACATGGATGCACATGAATATATATATATATATATTGAAAATGTGAGTATTTAATGTATTTTTGCTTAACCGACTTTTTGATCCAGTTTGTTTTTCGGTTCTTGTCCGGTTCCAATCTGGTTTCGGTTCTCGGGGTCAACCGGTTCGACCATCGGTCCGGTTCTGATAACATTGGTTTAAATAAATAACTTCAAAATACAACACTATTCGTGACATCAATAGAAATTGATTTAAACATGATAATATTAAAGACCAGTGACAATGAAAAGAGTGCTCGCGTATAGGGGTTGTTGTTGTGGTATCAAAGAAGTATTGCAGTTGTCTCGGTTGGTAAACTTTAAGATTATTAAATGAATAGATTAGGGAGTGGGTTAATTGTTGATCAATTTTATTAATGTGGTAATGGTCTGTTTGGATTATTAGGGGAGATGGAATTCCAAATATACCCAAAGGGTATGAGGAATATATCCGGATTTGCTTAGAAGTGGTTCTCACAGTGACATGTGGGGTAGATGGAGTCGTGGGGTTGTGTTCAACACTACACCAACAAGGATGTAGCCTAACGGGGATCCACGGTCACTTTCTAGTTGTTCCCACTTCACTTCAAGACTTTGTCCACGTCTAAACAATATCGAAAAAGTGTCGGATTCTCACTTGGGAATTTATTTGTTAAGATGAGACTAATTACTAGTCACTCCAATCCCTTTCTGATTGTTCCACCGTTCTAACCAAAGGCCTGCAGTGTTCACCAAGACCACATTAGCAAACTTATACACAAGCAATCTTTTCATTGGCACTGGTCTATTTTATTTTTATGCATAAATCAATTTTGCAAGTGTCTTGAATGGTTTGTATATTTTCTAAGTTGCTAAAGTAATTTATCGGCATTGATTGGTGGGTATTTATTTAATTCATTTCATCTTAACTCCTAGAATGGTTGTTTTTCCTTTCATAGATT
Organism: Pseudotsuga menziesii; assembly: GCA_001517045.1. NCBI lineage: Eukaryota > Viridiplantae > Streptophyta > Pinopsida > Pinales > Pinaceae > Pseudotsuga > Pseudotsuga menziesii. The sequence goes on along the minus strand of LPNX010794966.1, from coordinate 517,323 downwards.
AACAATCTTAGATTATTTTTATAGGGACCACCCCCCTTGGCTTCGCTAGGAGAAAGCCTATACGGAGGAGTCAAGATCAAGTGATAGCACTTGACTCTTGCTTACCCCAAGGTCGCACCCAGTGGCTTGAAGATTTCTACCACGTGACTCGAGGTGCAAATTAGGCAGCAACACTAGTAACAAGAAGTAACCATATTTCAAGCACAATCTTATAAATAAATAAAAAATCTAATTAAACCCTAGGATAAAACCTTTAAGTCAATTGTACCACTTATGTTGGATGACAAAATTGATCAAGTGATCTACAATTCTCAATCACTTGGATGACTCTACAAAATGTCAGAACTAGATCTTTTGGGCTGTGTTACCCCCTAAATGGTAACTTGATGCTCATAATTGATTATGTTGCTGCTTAAATAGTTGCAGCTCCCTCTACTATTGGGAACAAAGTTTTATTGCTGCTTATTGGTGCATGGTGTGCAAGAAGTATTGCAAAGAAGCACGCAGAGGGTTTTATTGAGATGGGTAGTTTCTTCGACTTCTACTATGACATTCTGTCCCAGTATCCAAAACCAGTTTTGAGCCTCAGTGGCAAACTTGATGGCCAGCTCAAATTGGCTAGCATGGCAAATCTTGCAGAACCTGAGATGAGGGATGTCAATACATATGTTGTCAAACCTGTTATTATCATTCCCGGAATGAACCATGCACAATTTAGTCACGGCATCCCCAGCAAAGAAAGAGGTGACCTTGGTGCAGATATTTCAATTGAACGGGCTAGATCTCTGATTACATAATTTATTGCTTCAGTGCACATTAAAGGACAGGTTGGAACGAGGCAGCTAGCATTTGAAAATCTGAGTAGCAATGTGAAGAAAACCCATGGACTGTATTAGACATTTTGGGAAGCAAATAGAGAATCAGGTAGTGCAGGAAAAATCCTAGCAAATTCAAATTGCAGGATTACAAGAGCTTACGGAGGAGAATGTAGTCGTGATTAAACATGACTACTTGGATAATTTTGTGTACTCTAAACCATGGATTGACATAAAATGCATATTTGTGCAAATTTACTTATTTTCTGCGGATAAATTTGGCGTTTTCAAGGACATATGGATCAAGATGAAAAGGTTATGACACCATCCAGAGCATATTTCAAAATCTAAAAACCAATCCAAAAGTGTGTCTGCTGCAGATATAAATGCTGATACATTCCATCATGCAGTATCTTTAAACACCAGAGGTGTTCCGAAGGAAATTGTATAATTGAGGAAGGAAAAATTCATCAGCGGTTGAAGGTGGAGAAAAAGGGAGAGTTGGCCAGTGGCAGCTAGTATGCTTGGGACAAGCCCTACTCAAACAAAGTCGCATCCGTATTATACAGAGTATAATTCATGCAGAGTTTGCAGATTGCACTATCATCATCGTGGCTCACAGAATCCATCTTGTAATTGACAGCGTTCTGGTTTTGGTAATCAGCAAAGGAAGGAGTCTGGAATATGACATTTCATTGAAGTTGCTGAAGAACAAAGACTCAGTTTTTTCAAAACTCATTCAGGAGTATTCTAGAAGATCTGGCAATGCCTCTAACTTAACAGAGTTAAATCGCATTTAGATATGGATTCTGTCTCAGTATGTTGCTTGTAAAAAGCGTTGTGATCTGCGGCAGCCGATTCATGATCCTCCACATCGAGTTTTTTTCGAAGCTTCTCACGATTAGTTCGTGGTTGTCCATTGAGCGCCATATGATTGCAGTGGCGGTTTTATGAAACACGTGAAGCAAGACCACAACCTACGATTCAAAGAAGAATATTATCCATCATTTACACGCCAAAGTGCAGTACGTATCTTTCCTCATGGCCGCCGATGGAAGTTCCACTGTGTCAGGCCATCAACTATCGCCACCATCTAGCCGCTGTAATCAATGGGTCGAAATTCATCCATTGACAGTTGTTTTGGGTATTTGCGATGCGAATTTGGAGTGGCCACCGATTAATTGGAGATCGATTGGGTTCGACTGTCACTTGAACCGTGACTTACATACTGTCCACCATCAACAGCAGAGTTCTGAAGGAGTTCCACGATGCAGCTAAATGCCCGTGGAGTTGTTGGACCCGACGGGCAGTTAATTACCCTATCACTCTGATTCTCGGGTAATTGTCATGGTTGGTGTCATTTTTTAACGTAAACACAGAACTGGAGGTTAAATCGCTTGGAGAATCTATCAGGTGCCTAGATCTGGACTCCGAGTTATGTTAATTGATTGCACGGGTTCGCTGCAGTTTGCAATGTGTCACAGCATAAAAAAATCATTTTCGCCATCTGAAGAAAGCGTCATTGGCAAAGACGTGGAGCTGGGATGGCATTTCAATTGGCAGCCAATTACCCAGCTGGCAGGTTTAAATCTTGTCTTAACTGACAGTCATGGAGAGGCCCCATCCACCTGCGACAGCCAAGGAGAACATCATCTGATGACACGTCTTCAGTTTAAAGTGGCTGAAGGTTACGATTTGTGGGTCCACGTGGAAAGAGCCACTCTATTTGATTGATCCGATTGCATTTGGTGGCATACTTTTTGTGAGAGAGCAGTTACATTAAGCATAATTTCTTTTAATAAATTGGTTAGAGTAATGTATTGGGCAGGTGAGGAAAAAGTGGATCTTCCTTTTTCACTTTTCCTCATTTATTTTATTAATATTTTGTTATTTCCTTTTTCTTTTTAGGAGAATGGCTTTTTTCCTATAAAAAGGCCAGCCTACTACTTTGTAAAGATGGAAAAATTGGTTGGGAGGAGTTTTCCCCAGAGTTGAATAAAAAAAAGTCATGTTGGGATCTTGGGTATTTTGGGCATCTCTGTCGTGTTTATGTGTTTTTCATAAGTTATTGACCAAATCTGCATAGAAGGCTATAATCTAGCCCATTGGGCAAGCATTTGCAACTACCAAGTTGCTTGTCGGCGTTATGCTTTTAAAGGTCTTAGGAGTAATGGACAGTAGTCAGTTATACTTTCATTCTCCTTGCCTCTGATTGTGGAACGCACCAATTTAGTCTCGCTTCCGTGAACCGCAAAGCCTCCCTGAGTCCCCTTTTGACTCCATTTTCCCTTCTAGTACTGACACTGGTCTTCCCTCGAGGACTGATCCTCCCTTCCCTTCCTGTCCATCAAACACAATTATTTTCCTTTTTTGTTACCCATGTTTCTCTAAGGCAGCCTCTTCAGATCACCTTGCCCTCAGCTGCACCTGCCTTAGCGATCCTAACTTAGGGAAACCCCCCTAGAGCTGGAGAAGAGCCAGGAGTAATGGGCAGTAGTCAGTTATACTTTCATTCTCCTTGCCTCTGATTGTGGAACGCATCAGTTTAGTCTCGCTTCCGTGAACCGCAAAGCCTCCCTGAGTCCCCTTTTGACTCCATTTTCCCTTCTAGTACTGATACTGGTCTTCCCTCGAGGACATATCCTCCCTTCCCTTCCTTTCCATCAAGCACAATTCTTTTCCTTTTTTGCTACCCATGTTTCTCTAAGGCAGCCTCTTCAGATCACCTTGCCCTCATCTGCACCTGCCTTAGCAATCCTAACTTAGGGAAACCCCCCTAGAGCTGGAAAAGAGCCAGCCTGAAGCGAGGAGAGAGGGGTGTGGTGACACTGGCCTCTCGAGAGAGAATTGTCACCGGGCCAGCGCACCCGCATTTTGGGCTTCAGCACTAGCGTGCCAGTTTCAAGCAACAACAGGCTGCATATATTTTTATGGTAAGAGTTTCCAAATTTAAAATACTCATGCAAGGATAATACTCTAACTTGCAGTACCAGATAAATCTCAGAAATGACTTGTCATTGAAAGTTTATAATGTGACACATGTGCTTCCAAATTACGGGGCATGTTTGCTTCCAAATTACAAGGCTATAAGCATTTCACCCTTCAGGTGATTTTCCCACCATCTCCACTAACGGATCAACCCTGTATGATTTTCTTTGAAGCAAAGCATGCAGAGGCACTATGAGCAGTTGCCCAGGACTGGTAATGATAACCATGAAGGTCATTCATTCTACCTTGTCCTGAGAGGATTGTTTTAATTGTTCACAGCATTTGTAAGGGAATGACTTTAGCATGAAATCCTGCCTACCTTGGTTCAGGGATTTCAGTGACTTATCCCACTTTATGCTATCCTCATATACTACAATTTTTTATGTTGTGACCTATTCTTCGGACCAGTGTGTAAACCAAATAACAAACTGTAGATCGCATATTTAAGTCGAATTCATAATTAATAAAGAGTTTGCTATTGGAAGTGGTGTTTTTGGCTTGTGTATTCATTGAGAGAATATTCTATCAAATCACCTTGCACACAAAATAAAACTATTTATTTCATTACTCTACAGTCTTGTTTAGCCAAGATTAGGTTTTTTTAAGTACTCCTTGGTTGCATTTAATTTTTGCAAAAGTTGATACTTTATAAGTTGGAATCCTTGTTCAAATTTTGAGTTCTTGACCTAATGCAAAACACTCTCAGTCACCCATAGTCTACTATAACTCTCTCAGAGTTGAACATAATTGTCTGATGCTTATTAAAATAATTAATATTTGGTCTGTTATACAAATGGATTCCATACGGTATTGTGCTCCATATGTGGAGTTAAGATACCTCTCTGTTTTTGTGGCAACAATGGAGAATAAATCTAAACAAATACAGCATTATTTGCATGGCTCAGTGAAATATTGGGAGGTTGGTGAGAAGCCGAAAATCAGGCACAAAAGATTGTAAGACAATTAAATTTAGGTTTCATGAAGCCAAAAAATGGCCATCCATGAACTCTGAATCCACACCTTTGAAAAGAAAATGTTTCTTCTTTCCTCTCCAGTGGTAGTTGTCTTTCCTAAGCATAATCTCATAGTACTTAAGACAGTAGAGTAGTAAGACCTCAGGTCTCCCCCCAAACTTCCCCCCGAGAGGTCGACCAATATCCTTGAGGTCGATATGCAGGTGTCAAACTAGGCCTCAAACCACACAACATCATAGTGACAAATGGACTAGTGCTAAACGAATCCAAAGAACGGTGCCTCCCGCCCGTCGAACTACCTCCCAGCCATAGTAGAGCATCTTGTGTTCTATCCAGAGCTTCTTTCCATCAACTTTAGATGGTAGGAAAATAAGGCTTCCTCGTGCCTACGTTACCCCAGGATCGTAGAATCAGATCCCATCATGGAGATAGAAGACTCCCATAGTGAGCCAGTACCTCAATCGCCCCCCTCGCCCTTAGTCATCAAGCCACATAGATCTTGACCTCATCCTCAACGCTCTCTCTCTCTCTCTCTCTCTCTCTCTCTTCATAGGGGCCAGTATGTTTCCAGTCTCACTCTCATCCTCACTTTGTACCACTACACCCATGATACTGTTATATATCTTTTGGTGTTGGTTAACCCTAGTGATTAGCTCAGTTTAGTTAGAGACTTATCTATGTAGCATGTTGCCACAAAACTAACAACCCAAAGCAAAGTCTCCTAACAGGTTCTGGCCAAGTGAAGCTATGGAAACTTTATAACTATCACCTAAGTAAAGTTAAGGCAACTAAGTCAAAGGTGAAAATGATACTTGAATGGTTGATAAATGAATGGTTCAAAAGTCTAAGAAGATTAAATGAGCTAAAATATCTTAAAAGTGAATTAACAATTATACTAACTCATGCATTAGATAAACTCTTTAAAAAAAATATAAACCATTGATCAAAATAACCATAATCACAAGTGAATTAGACAAAATAACCAAGTTACCAAATGAATAGATCATAAATTATTTAGCAGGGAATTGAAAGTAAATCGTACAAAATAACCCATTAACAAAAATGATCCAATGACAATTGTTGTTGCAGGCTTTCAAATTCAAAATTAGCAATATAATATGAAATTCTTAAACTAGAGAAACAAAAAATATAACCATGAAAAACATGTACGTAAATCTGAAAATGACCAAAAGAACATGTGCTTTATCCAATCATTAGCTTTTATTCTATTGTTGGTGTTGCCAACAGAAAAGAGTGGTAAATTCCATAATTATACTTAACAGCTTTGAAGAAATTTCTAACAAACCATGAGAGATGAACTTAAAAAGGTGTTTATTAACAATGTTATTTCTAGCAAAGAAAAAATGTGAAATTAAATGCAAAATGTTGAATAGATCAAGTAACTCGTGCAGAAAATTAGATTGCAAAATTCCAGATTATGTTAGCTACTTGGTTGTGCCATTAACATATTAAAGGGTGTGTTTAACATGCCAATAACATATGAAAGTTTCAGATCTGAAATAAAAGTGAAAGCAAAAACCATTCAAGATCTAAAACAAAATTCTGAAATAATTGTCTAAAAGTACTTGAAATGATATAGTGTTGACAGCCTTCAAAACAATTATATTTCAACCCATCTAAAAATCTCAAAAGCGAATTACAAGTGAGCTGAATTTGGAACTAAAATAGAACTATTATCCACAATATCATGTTAATAAACAGCAAGCAAAAGATCATAAAAAGTCTGCAATAAACAAAACAAAAATGGTGAAGTGTTTCCCTTGACGGGTATGGTTGTTTGTGCAGAAATTTATGTGTAGAATTGTTAGTAGAATTCCAGATTTAAAACTTGTGAAGAAGAACCTTAAAACATAAAACTTAGGGACTAAAATCTGAGGAATTAAACACCTTGACACTTGTAATTAAGGGCAATGGGGTCACAAGGAAACAAGAGAGTTTATTGGGGATCAAAGAGTATGAGAGGGGAAGAAACACCCTAGCCCTTGTCTTATTCTTTGATAGCCACGTATGGCTTCTTATTTCACCAAGTAGAGGGTTCAAAGGTGAATTCTCCTTTGTAAACCTGCATGCAATGCTAACAAATCTTATAGCTAGGATCATCTAGCATGAGTTGAATATTATACTACCTAGTAAGTAAAATGTACAAAGTTGTGAAAGAGATTACGTCAATGTTCATGCAAGTATTATAACTTGGTGATTCGATCCATAGATTAGCATTATAACCTTACACTCTTACTTATTTTTACAAATGAGATCCCTACTCTAACATATAAGAAAAAAATAGGCACAAACAAGATGAGCAATTTTATTCTCCAAAAGTTCTAGCAAAGAGAAACAATGAGGTGAATCTCTCTTATATATATGAGAGAGTTGTTAAATTCTGAAGAGATAAGGTCAAAAAAAACAACCTTAAACTCCAAAACCCTAACTCAACCACCTAACCAGCTTGACAAGTCAACATAGCAGGGTGAACCACTAAAATACAAGGAAAATAATCCATGTGAAACACAAATAATCTCCAAGAGTGAGGCACCCTGGTAGAGCTGGTCAAAAGAATAATAGAAGGACCAAAATCTAACTAACAAGGTCCAACAACCTTATCCATATCCTTAAGAAGACAAATCTAACAACGTGTCATCATTAATATAATGGTCCAATAGTCCTAGTAGTCAAAATGGACAAGTGCATCCTCCTCAAATGTAGGAATCTCCAACAAACTGAGTCAAAAGTGGCATGTGTGGCAAGGAATGGTCCAAGAATGATGAATGCACCCTCTATGAATGGTCCAAGCATGTTGAATGAAGCCTAAAATGGTGGAGCGCCCTCTAACCAACTCCTCAAACTCTATGCATTGGTCCAAATGTCATCAAGAAGGTGGTCAAAGCTCATGACAATTCATCCAAAGGGTCCAAGAGAGTTGACCCTCTCAAATAATGATGGAATATACCTCATGAAGCCCTAAATGTGCATGAAAAAGGGGGCGCACCACCTAGGAGAAGAAGACATGTATTTAGTGAAATCAACCAAGTGTTAGACATTTTAAAATATAACTTAGGAAGACACTTAATTATATGCAGACATTAACATAAAAGGCTATTATGTGGACTTTTTTAATAACTTATTTAATTCATTGTCCAAATAACCTTAGAACTACCATGGTGCAACTTGTTACCACCTGAGTTGCACTCAATTGGAATTTCAGTGAGCTGCCAAGGATGAACAAACACTTATTCAATTTCAAGGGTTCAGAAGCCCATTCAAGCCTTCCAAGGCCCCTTTTTCATTTTTTTTACCAATTGTTCATACCCTGTGGGGAAGTTGTAAAAGATGTGCTAGCATGGGTTTTTTGTAAAGAATTTGGCTTCTTAGGACTTAAACATCAATCCAGGTATTACAGGGTGTTTTTCCTTGTTAATTATATGTTGCTGAATAAACGAATTATAATTTTCATGTTTTTCACCACTCCTCCAACGCTAGAATGGTCATCTTGGTGGTTAGGATTTACAAGGTTATTAAATTTCATGTGTCAATGTATATGAACATACTAGACATTATTATTGAGTCATATGGACATGTGTTAGGTCCCTCTTGTTTTTTTTTTAAAGTTTCGTGAAAAATATTTTTTCCTGTAAACTTAGGCTTTTTTTATAGTTTAATAGGGAAAATTAAAAAATGTAATAAAAGTGTGGTCTAGAGTCTGAATTTGCCATGGGGGTGCTCATTTCCACACTCAGAACACCCACTTTACCCTTTGACCCACTTTCCTAAGTTTTTGAGTAAGTATTTATCTCCAAAATTGAATATTACTCGAAAATTTAAAAAATGACCAAAAAAATGGAAAATAAAGGGAAAAGACAAATTCCTTAATAAGTGGAAACATGTTGGAGACATGTCCTAAGTTCAGGGAAGTTTACTAAACATCAAATAAGAGTTAACTGAGGATTCTATTCGGCATTTGGCATCAAATCTAATTAGTATGAGTTTGTCAGATTAAGGGGACGTTTTTCTCCTTAGAAGGGCACACAATTGCTCATGTGGCACCCATTCGGCATGTTTTGGAGATCCCAAAGAGGGGTTGTGCCTACCTCTTGAGAGGTTGCACATTTTTCTTGAGTATAAATCCTTCTAACTCGCCTAAATCAAGGGATAAACTCGTTGTCAATCTCAAATTCGCCCTAAGTCTTCTTCAGTTGGCAAAGGCGCCCTCTTGGTCCCGGTTTTCTATAAAATCTTTGCTCTCCCCCATTCAAACTAGTTGGAATGTACTGGGAAGAGCTGGCAATTGTAATTTATATTCATTTGAGAAATAAAGAGACTTTGGAGGTCTAGATTGTGTTGTGCCCTAGTGGAGTGAATGTTGTATCTTCCAGATGTATGGAGGTAATCTGTATTTGAAAATATTATGCATGCAATGAATCATATGTAGTTTACTGAAAGGTTTGGTTCAAATTTGGTAACATAGTTTAGTCATTTTTTTAATGGTCTAAGCTATTGCAAATACATATCTAAAAACTTGAATGAATGCTTCATTTCCTTATGTATGCCTTTACTTCGATTTATTAAATATGTATGCTCTTACATTTGACCGTGTTTGTATAAGTGTGTGATTTGTAGATTGTCGTGACAAGATATGTGAAGGATCTTGTTTGATTATTCATCTTTTCTTGTTTCTAATATTGTTTGCCGCCGATAAAGAGGTTCCTCAGCATACCACATTGAAGCTTCAAGGACACTCTTCTCTCCAAGCTTTCTCCCCGTTTTCCTTCTCCCGACTTCTTATTATTATTTTGGTTCCGTTGTTTTAGAAGAAAAAGTAGTTCTAGATCTAAAAATAATTTCTTATTCATAAAGAAATATTTAATGCTTTTTTCTTGGTAGATCTAACCAAAAAAATTTAAAATTTTCATCTTTTCTGAGTTTAGATCTAGGATACTAGCTTTCTTATTTTAAGCCATTTTTCTAGTAAAAACAAAAGGCTTGATTTATAAGTTAGTACTTGATTTCATTTTCATATCTAGCAAGTTAGTGCTCTAATTTGTTTGATATCTTTAAGAGGCAAACAAAGACCTTGAGGAAGCAGCTTTTTAGCTCACTTTTTACCTAGTTTTCACTATTTTTACTTAGAAATTTTTCGTCAATATTTTTTTTCCAAACACTCTTAAGGTGTTTTGGGGCATGTTTAGTTAATGTTTCCTTGTTTTTTTTGCAGTTTTTACGAGAAAAAGAGGAGGAAGCGCTGATGAAAATCAAAAATTTGAAGTAAAAGAAGACTAATGAAGCTCCCCTTTCGAGAAATTTCAATTTTTCAAGTTATTGTAAGCCTTTGGATCCCGATTTGTGGATCAAAGTACATTATTTCATCATTGTAAAAAGTAAATAAGCTTTAGCGTAGGCTCATCAAAGCCGACTCCTCATCCCCCTGGGGCGATCCGCGTCAGTACACTTTTTTTGTGATTTGTGATTTTTAGCTAGTTCTTTTGTTTTTATGTTTATGCTTTATTTTGGTGATTAAAGTAAAAGAAATACTTACCCCACGCTCTCCTGAGTATCTTGAAAAGGGGAAAGAGATTCATGGTAGAATTTAATTAGAAATTTTTTCCTTCTGTTTATGCATCATTTAAAATAAACCCCCTTGCTCTCCTGAGTACGGTTCATGGATAAGGGCTTGCCCAAGTACTGAACCTGGAAAGAGATTCTTGGGATTTAAAATTTTCTAATCAGACAACTTTTGTTCAAAAAATCTTTAAAATCAACAAGGCCCTCATCCTCGTATGCTCTACTTCCACTGCATCTTTGTCTGATCAGTTGGTTGTATCAAAAAAGGATTTGGGTGACTAGTAATTAGTTTCATCTTTTAAATCAATCTCCCAAACAACGAAAATTCAGTGTTGTGTTTTGCTTCGTGTGGGGAAATTGTACAGAGGAAGCGGGAACAACTGAAAAAGCGACCGCGGGGCCCCGTTGGGCTACATCATTTTTAGTGTAGTGTGGAACATCCCCCCGTGACTCCATTCAGCCCATATTTCCTCGTGGGCTACCACACTTGGTGAGTCTGGACATATTCCCTGTACCTTCGTGGTATATCGAGAATCCCCCTCCTTGCTAATAATCCAGATAATTACCACATTAATAAAACCAACCAATAATTTACCCACTCCCTTAATTACTCATCTAATAATCTAAAATTTACCAACCGAGACACTACAATACTTTCACTGAGACTACACTAGCAACCCACATTTGCAAAGCACTCTTTTCATTTTGGCACTAGTCTATTATGTTCTTTTTTGCTAAAGTTGATCTCGCAAATGTGTCTCAAATGATATGTGTTTATTTCATTAGAAGTAGCTAAGTGTAAATCTACTTGCAATAGTTGGTGGGTAATCTTTAATTTCATTCCATTTCAAAACTCCTAGAAAATTTGTGGTTCCTGCTTTCATAGTTAGAAACAAACTTAGATTTATTTTTATTAGGGTCCACCCCCCTTGGCTTCGCTAGGAGTTGGCCTAGACAGAGAAGTTGAGTATCAGGTGACAGCACTTGGCTCGAGCTTGCCCCCAGGGTCGCACCTAGTGGCTTGAAGATTTCAGCCACGTTACCCGAGGTGTGAATTAGGCGGCAACATTTTGGTGTCGTTGCCGGGGATAAATATTTCTATTCCTGGAGTACGACTTTGTTTTTCACTTTTTTGTTTTTGCTTTGTTTGATGAATGTTTAGAGTAGATCTTTATTTTTCATCTAGCGACTCCACTAACCTGTTTCATTTTTATTTACAAAGAAAAGCAAAAATTAGTTTTTGTGAAGAAGTTTAAATGCATATTTTTCTTCTCACATGGTGACTCCATTGAAGGGTTAAAACTCTGTTATCTCATAAACTTTGTGAAATTTTGTTGTGTGTAGATAAGCACACGTGACACAATGCAAATTTTTTCAGCTCCACTAAGTCAGTACAAGATATGATTACATGCATCCTTCAGATTTGGTACCTAATTGGTTGAAGTTATGAATGATGATAAGGAAGGACTTCGTGCTCTCTTGCTTGAAATTTTTCCCCAATTAGATTTCTCAAATATACATGGTTTCCCTAATCATGGTTATGACCATGAGAAGCTTTTTGATGTTGCTCCATAGTTTGGTGGAAGCAATGGTTATTTAGCCACCAATCATATTGTATCTTTCTTCAAATTGGTGGTTGATTTCAATATTTATCATGAGGATGATCTGATGACCATATTTGCTTGGACCTTATGACAAATCCATAGGTTCCATTTCTAAAAAATTTGAGTATTTTCTCTTGCGATGGCATGAAGGAGAAGAGGAAGAGATTAAGCAACTTGCTAGAAAGTATAATGCCCTCCTCCCTAGAGCACAACCTAACTTTAAAAAAGAAGAAATTCAAGAAGAGCATCATTCGGAAACTTTTGTGCATCTTGAAGATTTGGTAAGGCCAGAGGAACCCACTTCTTCCACTATTGAGCATCATGTCCTAAATGAGCCCATTGAAGAAACATTTGAAGGGCCATTGATTAAAGAACACATTAAAGATCCACCTCATGTCACATTAACAGAAAATATTGAATATTTGGATTATTCTCATGATTATTTCAGTGATGATGATCAAAAAAATTCACCAGATTTACCTCAAGAAGAAACCATTACAGAAAATTATAAAGAACATTAAGATGAAGTCTGTATGGTGTATGATGACACTCCTCCATGTTCTCCACATAGTGATGAGAGTTTGGAAAGTTCATTCCATTGTAACATTTTCATACCCAAGCCTTATGAGGATGAGAATGATTAACATGAGGATGAGGGTATCCAAGAATCTGATGCCATGGATGAGGATTCCCCCATATTTGGCAAAGGTATGGATGATGATTATTGGACATACATTAAGAAGCCCATTTTTTATGTATCAAGAGAGGGAAGTGTCGATTTGGAGACCTTTGAAGATCTTGGAATGGAAGAGGATCATGTAAAGTTCTCAAATGATCATTTTGAATCACACACAAGTGTTAGCAATGAATACTTGGAAAAGGAGTACATTGAAGAGTCAGAATCAATGCAGCCGATGGAATGTCAATCCAAGCCTACATCTTCACATTCAGAGATTCCTCATGATTTGGTGTAGCCAAGGGCTTACACAGAGAGTTATCAGCCAATAAGCCCTTTTGATATGTATGATGGAGTTGTTGATCTTCCTCATCATATAGATATCTACATTAGCCCTATCCAGGCTTGGATAGAAGAAGCCTGCAGAAGCACATGTCAGTTTGGGAAGCAGTTTGATGATGTTCTTTCTACATGCCTATGATTTCCCATCCAGCCCGCCCCTCTTGAATATCCGCACAGGTTTGCATTTTCTATTAAAGATATCCTTGTTTTGGCTGGTAACCAAACACATGGGAAAATTTTTTAATTTTAATAAAATGTTAAGGTGGTTACATTGGATTTTTCATTTTACTTAACATTTTGATTATGATATGCTTAGAGTAGGAAAATGAGCACCTTAAAGTGAGTATTTATCCTTTTTGCATTTATTTATTGTGCTTAGGAAAAAATAAATCAATTTTTTTAGTTAAAGTTGTTCTTTTCACTTTCCAATAATGCCACTTATGGTTCATTGGCTTTTTACAAAGATTTTGTGCTACTAAGGTTGGCTTATCAGGTTGAGATGTTTTGACAGATTATTGAAAGCGAAGATTCAATGTTCTCGCATGTTCTCCTTTCCTAAAGACCAGATAGAGCACACGTCTCGCAGTTGGAGCCAGATGTTACCACCTGAGTTGCACTCAGTTGGACTTTCAGTGAGCCGTCAAGGATGAACAAACACTTGTTCTATTTCAAGAGTTCAGAAGTCCATTTAGGCCTTCCAATGCCCCTTTTTCATTTTTTTGCAAGCATGGATTTTTTGTATAGAACTTGGCTTCCTAGGACTTAAGCATCGATCCAGGTGTTATCCGTCGATTGCACACCAGCAGCAGAAATCTTCCGAAAGTTGTCTCCTCACTTGAGAAAGTGGGAGAGGTGTGACCTTGGGGTCAAGCACAGAGCCAGGTACTATCACCTACTCCTAGCTCCTCCGTTTAGGCTAACTCCTAACGAAGCCAAGGGGGGTAGTCCCTAACAAAGAGTTTCTATGGCTCAATGTGTTTAAGTTAATTTTATAGAAGTGATGCGGATGGGTGTTGTTTAGGATTTTAATATGATGAAAGATGATTATGATTATAAAAATTAGAACACTCTAAGGCAATCCACGTTGTTGCACTGGATTAAAAGATGAACAGTATATCAAGAACTTGTAAATAAAGATGCATTCACAGATAAATATTTTTTATAAGCCAAGGACAAATGATCCAGATTAATAATCATGCATAAAATAATAGACCAATGCCTTATGGAGTCGAAGCTCTGCAATGCTTTAAAGAAATAACAACAAGTCTTGAAATAAAGCTAGTGGATAGGTTATGCGAGTGCTCTTGGTACGTTTTAAAGATTTTAGTGGTCTTGTTTATTATGGCTTTGAAATGAAGAAGGTATTAGAGATCGACCGGAAAAGTGTTCAAAGTCACTCTGTTCTAGACATGTCAGCCCATCCAGTATCTCGGGCTGGTTTCCGATGGATTGACCAGCTAGCCGTGACTCTTAGACAACAGGGAGTTCCGACGCCCTTACTGAGAATGACTTGAAACTTTCTACAACGCCGGTGCGTTGGTTAAGGGGTAAAATTTTATTTGTGTTGTTATTGCGGTCTTAGCAAGTCCGTTCACCGTTCTGAGTACGAGCCCAACTCGAAAGTCGGCAGAGCATACTAGGTGAAGGATATCAACAAAGTAAATTAATTAGAGGGAATGTGAGTTGAAAGATTTTATTAAAATAAATTAATTAAGACCCTCCGATAGAGAGCGCTTTTGACTTTGTCTTATGACAAAAGTTCAAGAGTCTTATCTATCTATATGCCTAAATGCAAGGATGATGCAAAATTTACTATGCTCTTCGATAGAGAGTGCTCTTGACTTGGATTCCGACAAGTTCAAGAGACTTTAGAGATTAATTAATTAACTTGCAAGAAAGTAAAGTGCACGAAAACAAAAGCAAAATATAACAAACTCTCCGATAAAGAGCACTCTTGATCCACCTTACGATGAGATTCAAGAGATTTTGGTTTTTTTTAAGTTTTTGCAATAGTCAAATGACAGTAAACAAAAATCAAACTAATTAAGTAATGAAATAGGAAACTTTTCTTTTTTCAACTTTATAAAAGCAAACCTCTAAGAAATGAAACTACTCTTTCTTATTCTACTTTAGCAAATTATTAAGCAAAGCATGAAAATAAAAGAGGCGATACAAGCTTCTCCCAAATGGGGGAAGAAGGGTGTGGGAGCCTTTATCCCACTTGCTCTTTATTATTTTTTACAAAGCTCTTGAAGTTGGGAGTCCTTTTGTGATTGAGAAGGTCTTCAATGCAACCTGGAGAAAGGGGATGAAGAAGGGGGAAAAATGAATTTTTTTGGAGCTTGAATCTTCAATTTTTCGCCAGCATTTCCACTTAACCTGTCATGAAAAGTGAAAAACCAGTGAGTTATTTTCCTGTAAAACAATGGATTAGACAATAAAATACACTAAAAATTTACACTTAGTACTTGAGCAAAAATAGAACTTTTTATGCTACTTCAAGTACTAACTAGATCCAAGTTAAATGTAAAATTTAAACACTTCTTAGATCTAGAAATGAGAGTAAGTAAAATGAAAATGATTAGCCTTATAGATCTAATTTTAACTTGCAAACATAAAGTGAAAGAATTGAAATTTTAATTTTAGGGGTGAATAAAAGAGATGGGACCACTTAGATCTTGAATATTTGAAACCACCCTGGATCTCAATTAGCATGCAGCTGCTAGAAACGTGTGCTTGGCTCCAAAAAAAGGAAATGCAACTTAGCTCAACCTTTTACTCAGTGCAATGGAGTGATCTGCAATCAAATACTTACACGCTTGCCAAAAGGGGGATTAGATCATGTATTATTTACTAATTGAAATCAAAAAAGCATGAAATATAACTGAATAAAACAATGCTCATTTAGATTTCTGGAAGTAAATAAATAAATAGACAACCTGAGACTACAAATGTCTATTCTTATGTGCTTATATAAGCCCTCTAAAGCATGTATCAATACCCACAAATTAGCAAAGCAAAAAAAAATTGAAATTATATCACCTCATTAACCATAACACATGCATCCAAGATCTACACCGCATGAGCCTCCAAAGCCTTTCGTTATTCAAAATGGTTGCATGAGAGCAACAAGTATTACAATATTTCACTAGAGTTTCTTTACACAAATCATCCACACTGATAGAGCTGAAAGAGCCTCTATTTATACAAAGAGAGAAAACTAAAACCCTAAAACCAAACCCCCATAATCTAGCTGACTCGACACACACTTGAGAGCCCAGACCTAAGAAATAGTTGGTGTGAGTGAGGGGTGGCCTCCACCTAGGCAAGGCGCCACCACTCCCAACCCTAAACATCACAAACCAACCATCAGAGAGCCCACACGTGTGAGGGCACAACAGTTGAGGAAGGAAGGGCGTGAGCACTGGATGGAGGCATGAGAGCTTGAAGAGGTGTGGATTGGTAGTACTAGGTGCCAAAACCCTTAGGGTTTGCACCAAACCTTCATTTCATTTATTACCCTGCTCCATAATGATCACCAAACCAATCACAACCTTCCAAATCACCAAATTCATGAGTTTAGCTGGAGATGACAAGTCTGCTAACTGAATGTATCTTTAATTCTCTCCGATTGTTGAATGAAGAGGATTTGTGCAGAGTTAAATCATCATAAATGCCCATTTCCATGTCATTTAGCCTTTTATTTTCTTCAATTTGGTTAATTTTGGAGAGTTTTTTATTTTCTCCAAAATATTCATTTTTAATATTTTAATTAATAATTTCTCCATAAATGACTTTTTTAAGAAATTATTAATTATGAAGCTGAATGAACTTCTGAAACTTGGAAATAGTTGGTCAGTTGATCATGAATGATTTTTAGCTTAAGGTTAGAGCCTTCAATCACTGAATTCGGGTTTCGGATGACTGACATATTACAAATTAAAAATTTTCCATTTAAACTATGGAAAAATTTAATTAAAAACTTTGGAAAAATTAAAAAATTAAAAATCCAAAATTCGATGCGTCCAGTAAAAAAATTTCAGAATTTTTTCTGAGGGTCCTAGTGACTTAAGACATGACCATAGTCTATTCTAATAATGTCTAGTAGGTTTATACATACTGAGTTGGGCTCTAATAACCCCCCAAGGCCTAGAATTCAAAATCGAGCATTCCAGCTTTGGAGGAAGCGGGAGAAAACCTCGTCGATTATACTCGTCTATAGGCAAAGCATAATTGACAAGGGCAAAAAACTCCCTGGAATACCTTAGTTGAAATTCTATGTCTTAGGAGACTGAACCACTCAAAACACCCTACTAGCACATTTTATTACAAACCCCGCGGGGCCATGGTCATAATTACTTAAAACAAAAACTGACTAGCCAAAACTGGCCAGGCACAAAGGCGACTCATCTGATACACTGGAAACAAACATTTATCATGTTTGTCAAATGGCGGCTCCTCAGCTAATCCAACTATGGTACAAACAAGTTGGCAACACCAGGTATTCCAAGGTGTTTTTTCCTTGTTAATTATATGTTGTTGAATAAACGACTTATAATTTTCAAGTTTTTCACCGCTCCTCCAAAGTTGGAATGGTCGTCTTGGTAGTTAGGCCTTAGGAGGCTATTAAAGTTCATGTGTCAATGTATATGAACATGCTAGACATTATTATTGAGTCATATGGACATGTGCTAGGTCCCCCCACGTTTTTTAAAGTTTCGTGAAAAATATTTTTTCCCGTAAGCTTAGGCTTTTTTTATAGTTTAATTGGGAAAATAAAAAATGTAATAAAAGTGTGGTCTAGACTCCGAATTTGCCATGCGGGTGCTCGTTTTCACACTCGGAGCACCCACTTTACCCTTCGACCCACTTTCCTAAGTTTTCGAGTAAGTATCTATCTCCAAAATTAAATATTATTCGAAATTTTAAAAAAATACCAAAAAAATGGAAAATAAAGGGAAAAGACAAATTCCTTAATCAGTGGAAACATGTCAGAGACATGTCCCGAGTTCAGGGAAGTTAACTAAACATCAAATAAGAGTTAATTGAGGATTATAATCGGCATTCAGCATCAAATCTAATCAGTATGAGTTTGCCAAATTAAGGGGACGTTTTTCTCCTTAGAAGGGGGCACAATTGCTCATGTGGCACCCATCCAGCATGTTTTGGAAATCCCAAAGAGGGGTTGTGCCTACCTCTTGAGAGGTGGCACATTTTTCTTGGGTGTAACTCCCTCTAACTCTCAATCTCAAATTCTCCCTAAGACTTCTTCAGTTGGCAAAGGCGCCCTCTTGGTCCGGTTTTCTATAAAAGCTTTTCTCTCCCCCATTCAAACTAGTTGGAATGTACTGGGAAGAGCTAGCAATTGCTTTTCTAGATCTAGATCTAAAAATAATTCCGTATTCATAAAGAAATCTTTAATGCTTTTGCTTGATAGACCTAACCAAAAAAAAATTTAGGTTTCCTCTTTCTAAGTTTAGATCGAGGATACTAGCTTTCTTATTTTAAGTCATTTTTCTAGTAAAAACAAAAGGCTTGATTTATAAGTTAGTACTTGATTTCATTTTCATATCTAGCAAATTCGTGCTCCGATTTGTTTGCTATCCTTAAGAGGCAAACAAAGACCTTGAGAAAGCGGCTTTTTAACTCACTTTTTCAGTCACATTTTACCTAATTTTTACTAGTTTTACTTCGAAAATTTTCGACAATATTTTTTTTTTTCAAACACTCTTAAGGTGTTTTGGTGCATGTTTAGTTAATGGTTGTTTGCTGTTTTTGCAGGTTTTACAAAAAAAGAGGAGGAAGTGCTGCCGAAAAATCAAAAGTTTGAAGTAAAAGAAGACTAAGAGAGCTCCCCTTTCGAAAAAATTTCAATTTTTCAAGTTATTGTAATCCTTTGGATCCCGATTTGTGGACCAAAGTGCATTCTTTCATCATTGTAAAAAGTAAATAAGCTTTAGAGTGGGCTCATCAGATCCCACTCCTCATCCCCCCTGGGGAGATCCAAGTCAGTGCACCTTTTTCGTGATTTGTGATTTTGAGCTAGTTCTTTTGTTTTTATGTTTATGCTTTATTTTGGTGATTAAAGTAAAAGAAATACTTACCCCACGCTCTCCCGAGTATCTTGAAAATGGGGAAGAGATTCGTGGTAGAATTTAATTAGAAAATCTTTCATTTTGTTTCTACATTATTTAAAATAAACCCCTTTGCTCTCCCGAGTACAGTTCATGGATAAGGGCTTTCCCGAGTACTGAACCTGAAAAGAGATTCTTGGGTGTAATGTCCTCTTCTGCTTAGGCATTTGAGGACCAACCCGCTAACCTATGCGATTCCTATAGGTTCGAGCGGGTACTGACAGTCAAGGAATCAGCCGAAGACTGATGCCATATATAGAAGATCTAGGGCATCAATATTATATCACCATTGGGTCGAAGAGGGCCACTAGAGCCAAAGGCCACCTGCATGCATGACATCCAGGCATTATTTAATGATGCATGCACCCAATTAAGTCTTCATGCGCATGCATGCAAGTCAACTGCAAATTAGAAGATAAAGTGACCTAATTAGGTCAAAAGTTAGGGTTTGCGCATGCATGCAAGTCAACTGCAAATTAGAAGATAAAGTGACCTAATTAGGTCAAAAGTTAGGGTTTGCGCATGCATGCAAGTCAACTGCAAATTAGAAGATAAAGTGACCTAATTGGGTCAAAAGTTAGGGTTTTCGCAGTTGAAAGATATAAAAGAAAGATAAAGTGAATGGAGAAGTCATTTATGTGATAATTGATTTATGGAGTCAAATTGGAGAGCTCGGCGAGCTAAGTTGGGGTTGAGCGCATGCTTAGCTAACTGGTGTATTTCGGCAGCGAAATCTATCTGCCCTAGTTCATCATCAGGTTGAATCATCCAAGTTCAGCACTAGTTCATCATCAGGTTACATTCAGCAGTTATTCCGAGAGGTTGATTATTCATCCAGCCAGAGGGTTTCACCGTCACACCGTGTCACCGTGATTAGAGACAAAGCAATTCATTTTCGTACCTACAAGGTTCAGATCTTCCGCATGTTGCTTCCATCATCATCAGAGGGGTATTATAACCCTAGTGCACATCATCCGGGCTTCCAGCAACAACTTATTTATTATTCTGGATCTTATACAGTTTAAGAGGAGGGCGCATTCACCTATGGAGAACAATTTGGTGTATCTCCTTATTCCTCCGGCAAAATCCTTGCATGCTGGAACTAGTCTCTTCACCATCAACTGATCTATATAATGGTATGTACATGCATTGATTTCTCCTATTTTATAGCATCTCAGTATTTTTCTAGGGCACATATTTGCATGTTGTTGCCGCCTAATTCGTAC
>LPNX010794966.1:235803-485928 GCA_001517045.1 Pseudotsuga menziesii | reverse complement strand
TGAACAAAGGAGAGGAGACCAGCTTTTATAGAAAATGCCAAACCAAGGAGAGGATAAAAAAGACGAGAGATGGAATCCACGTGACCAAGGAACAACTCGCAATCTTTGATGGCATTCACAAAATTAAGGGAAGCGATCTGAGTTGTTTGGTAAGATCGCTGTGAAGGAGGTGCCACCTCTCACCAATACTTGCCACCACTCCATAAGCTCATAAATCAGAACGTTGAGCCCATCTGCGAGCTGCCACATCTCACGTGAACCCCACCAACTTCAACTCATGTGCGATAAAGGAGATAAATTGAAGTTTCAATGCCACCGTGGATAATCCAAGGGGTCCACGCTTGATTAGCGCAACCCACATCACCATTTTCATGAGCCGTGAAGCTCATGTCACCACTTCGGTTGCGCTATAATTAAATCAGAATAGAGTAAGGTGGAATATAAAATAAACAACGGTTCAAACGTGGTGTGAATGGGGTCCACATCCATGGTGCCAGCGCATTCCTCCAAACCTATGTTTGCGTTTTCCCTTCACGCGTCAGCTCCTTCCATGGTGAATTGACGTCACCATACTCTGGTCACTCGCTGGCTCATGATTAAAAACAAAACCAATGCATGGTAGCTTAAAATAAACTAAGTTTATTTTTAATGTGACGTGGATATAATGGGCCCACTCCTTGGTTGGCATAACTCACTTAACCATGCTTACGATCCACTCCATAATATAACATTCACCTCATTTTATAACCAAACTTATAATGCCTTTGGGTGGATGAATAATCGCTTCCTTCATGGGACCCCTTTGCCATGTCACTTTAATATAAAACAAATTGAATTTTGACTTATTCAAATTTGTCCTTTTGTGCCAATTTGTCTAAACTGAGCATTAAAATGCCATCTTGATGCATTTTTTAGCCCAATAATGCCTCACGAGGTGCTCCGGCTGCCCGACTGATGTAGAAAGTGGTCCCATGGGTAAAGTGAATGCTCCAGGTGTGAAAACGAGTGTCCCCACGTCAGAAACGGACTCGGTATCTGACTTTTATTACAATCTGAAGTTTTTTAATTAAACCATTAAAAAATGGCTTAAAAAACGGAAAAAATTAATTTTTGCGGAAATTGACGAAACTCTAGGGGGACCCAGTACATGTCCATACAACTCAATTCGAATGCCCAGCATGGTGAAAAACACCGACACGAAGGCTCAAATAACCTCCCTAGGCCGAAACATCAAGATGACTACCCCAGCTTTGGAGGTGTGAGTGAAAAACTCAGAAATTATTAGTCGTTTGTTCAACAACCAATAATAACCAAGGGAAAAAACACTCTGGGCTAGTCGGCTTGATATTCAAGTCTGGGAAGCCGAGCCTTTTATAAAAAATTAAATGCTAGGACATTTTTTACAATTTCCCCAAGGGGGTATGAACATGTGTTACAAAAAATAAAACGGTCATGGAGGCCTGAAAGGACTTCTGAACTCTGAATATGAACAAGTATCTTGTTCATCACTGGCGGCTCACTGAAAGTCCAACTAGGTGCAGCCTAGTCGGTAACACATGCAACTGCATGCATGCAAAGTTCGAGGTTTGCTTTCCTATTTGATTAAGGAGAAGTCTATTAGCCATCTACAATATACATATAAACATGAAAATATCAGTTTGGGATATTACATTGGGATTTACATTTTCTAATCAGACAACTTTTGTTCAAAAAATCTTTAAAATCAACAAGGCCCTCGTCCTCGTATGCTCTACTTCCACTGTAGTTTCGTCTGATCAGTTGGTTGAATCAAAAAAGGATTTGGATGACTAGTAATTAGTTTCATCTTTTAAATCAATTTTCCCCAACAACGAAAAATCCAGCGTTGTGTTTTGCTTCGTGTGGGGAAATTGTACATAGGAGCGGAAACAACTGAAAAGCGACCACGGGGCCCTGTTAGGCTACATCCTTGTTGGTGTAGTGTTGAACATCCCCTCGTGACTCCATTCAACCCACATTTCCTCATGTGCTACCACACTTGGTGAGTCTGGACATATTCCCTGTACTTTCGTGGTATATCGGGAATCCCCCTCCTTGCTAATAATCCAGATAATTACCACATTAATAAAACCAACCAAGAATTTGCCCACTCCCTCAATTACTCATCTAATAATTTAAAATTTAGCAACCGAGACACTACAATACTTTCACTGAGACTACACTACCAACCCACATTTGCAAAGCACTCTTTTCATTTTGGCACTGGTCTATTTTGTTCTTTTTGCATAAGTTAATCTCGCAAATGTGTCTCAAATGATGTGTTTATTTCATTAGAAGTTGCTAAGTGTAAATCTAC
This sequence comes from Pseudotsuga menziesii, assembly GCA_001517045.1. Classification (NCBI taxonomy): domain Eukaryota; kingdom Viridiplantae; phylum Streptophyta; class Pinopsida; order Pinales; family Pinaceae; genus Pseudotsuga; species Pseudotsuga menziesii. Next base: position 483,593 of record LPNX010794966.1, on the reverse strand, counting down.
TTGCAGTAGCTGGTGCGTAATCTTTAATTTCATTCCATTTCAAAACTCCTAGAAAATCTGTGGTTCCTGCTTTCATAGATAGAAACAACCTTAGATTTATTTTTATTAGGGTCCACCCCCCTTGGCTTCGCTAGGAGTTGGCCTAGACGAAAGAGCTAAGTATCAAATGACAACACTTGGCTCGAGCTTGCGCCAAGGTTGCACCCAGTGGCTTGAATATTTCTGCCACATTACCCAAGGTGCGAATTAGGCAACAACACAACCATAATGGCTCCAGATTTCATGTTACGCCCCTAAGATTTCCTAAGTTTCTAAGCAAGGTGAGGGTGATGTATATAATGTAATGAAAGGGAAATTAATTGAAATGTTAGGGAAGGGTGTTCGCAAATTAATTGTCGTGAGAGGGTGTCTAAGCTCCAAGTCTTCCCCTTAGCTTTCAAGAGCTAGGGGTTAATAATTTTCTTCTGTATGTGTGCCTCTAAAAGGGAATTGTTTCTTCTTGAGTTACCTTTCCTTGCATCATTTTTTACAATTCTTTATTTTTTTTATTTTCTTTTTTTAGACATTAGTCCCTTTCTTTGATTTTGATTTGATAAGTTGGGACATAGAATCATGGTTTTTTTGCGATGGGGTATGCTCACATTCATCATTTAATTTTATTTCCCTTGTAATACTTTGACTCTTTTGACTTTAATTTAGGCACCATACAACATGACATATAATTAATTAATTATGAAAGGGAAACATAATGAAAATGGTTGAAGTGGCTAGTGAAATGGCATGATATGAAAAATGGCTAGGTAAAATGTTGTAAATGACATGAAATGAGGGTCATGCTTGCTTAAATCCCTAGGGGCACACCTAATCACATAGGTCATAAACTTAATCTGATGAGGAAAGAAAAATTATAACCACATCATGATGCACCCTAAGCTATTGAAACAATATTTGAGGATGTATGAACCATTATAGAGTAACATTTTTTATCTCCTAATGTTATGCCCACACATAAAAGCATTTTACCATAAGTTAAGTAGAGAGGATATGTCATAACACTGGTACCAACTGGATGTCCCCGTCTATCTCTGTCAAGTGGGAAGGTGGCTAGTAGGCAAGAAGCATCTCTGAGCTAGCTGAAAGTGCCTTTATCACGTGTCTATGGGAAAACCATAGATCTCATCTATAGAACGATTGGATGTGTTGGAAGACCACATAGGAAATGATGATCAATCACCCCATACATGTCAGGGAATAAAACAACACTTTTTTCTTTCGCTTTCTTTCCTTGCCTTTAGCATTGTTTAGGAGTTGCTCTTGCACTCCCACATTGCACTCATACTAGATGTATCATTTAGTCCCATTGACCTACTTTTGTGGTCATTTGTTGGGCATTAATAAAATTATCCTTATCATTAAGCAACTTCAAAAGTCCGATAGGGAAACATTATTATCTCATTTGAATTTTTACATACAACTAAGGGCAAAGGAAAGCATGTCCTTCAAAAATGCCAAGATTTGTCATAATGGTACAACCTATGGACTCCTGTTCAATCTTTGTTCCATGGAATACTCCATTTCAATACTTAAATGAAAATATGTCAGCATTTTGGGGTCTGCTACATCAACATGTTATTTTGAGTCAAGATTACCCTCCAGCAAAAGTAGTTAAAAGATCTAACTAAAAGAGTAAAAGCACTTGATGACTAACTCAAAATAAAAGCATAGCATAACCTTGAAACTATGATAACTTGTGTTTATTATATGAATAACCGAATGAAAAATGAATGTTCAATGATAGAATTTTTAAAAACCCCACATGTCCAGCTGCTGAAATTTCGGAATTAAGAAAACTCTTATACGAAATTTCCAGAAAACAGGAAACCTAGACTAGAAAAAGCAGAACTACCAAGATGGCTTACATACCACCAAAAATAAATGAATAATTTTCTTACAAAAACTGAAGCTTTACTCAAAGCATAATTTGGGAATTGTACTCCATCCTTGATAACTTATTGTCATCCAACCATGCTAGGCTGGTGACTTGATCATCATTTCCTAGGTGATCTTCCATCACATCCAGTAGTTCCATGGATGAGATCTATGGGTTTCCCATAGACACTTGACAAAGACACTTTTAGTCCACCTTTACATATGTTAGAGACAGATGGGGACATCCAGTTGCTACTAGTGTTATAACATATCCTCTCTACTTGACTAGTCATAAAATGCTTTCTATGGGTGGACACCAGCGTAGATCCAAATCCTAGGCTCTATCAAGCGCCGAGATGGATCAAATCTCTCCAAGTGCAAACCTCTTCTTAGGTATCCATTGAATTGATTCAAACCAAAAGACACATTTTTTTTATTTAAGGTCCACATATAATATTTTTATTATTAATACTTAATATTATTTATGGCTGACATATACTATTTTCTATTATTTTTTATTTTTTTATGAACGAACATTGCATAATTTCCCCACACATGGTTTTAAAACCATATGCAAGGCCCTCCTACAACCGTGGGTTATTTAGGAGGGCTTGCACATGGTATTAAAACCATTTGCAAGGCCCTCCTAAACCATGTACAATAAAACCATGAGTTGTTTAGGAGGCCTTGCACATGGTTTAAAAACCATGTGCAAAGCCTCTTAAACCATATACAATAGAACCATGGGTTGTTTAGAATGCTTTGTACATGGATTTAAAACCATGTGCAAGGGCAACATTTTTTTGCGGATAATTCAATTTTGTGTTTTTTCTTGACCCACATATTTTTTTACGGATAATTAAATTTTTACTTTTTTATTGTTTTGTTAGGTAGGAAGATTACAACATCTCCCCCATATTAAAATGTTTTTTTTTTGCAAATAATTCAATTTTGTGTTTTTTTCTTGACCCACATATTTTTTTTACGAATAATTAAATTTTTACTTTTTTATTGTTTTGTTAGGTAGGAAGATTACAACATCTCCCCCATATTAGATTGTTTTTGTGGCCGACATTTATTTTGGCCTATTAGAAAATTTATTTTTTATTAATAAAAATAATTTTACGAATGTGATATTATTTTTTATTTTGTGTTACAAAATATCTCCCATAATATTCACTATCACTATTATTCTTTGCAGACATGTTACAAACATTACATCACGTTACAAGATCTCTCCCATAATATTCACTATCACTATTATTTTTTGCCGACATGTTACAAATGTTACTAACATTACATCACGTTACAAGATCTCTCCTATAATATTCACTATCACTATTATTTTTAGCCGACATGTTACAAACGTTAGTAACGTTACATCACGTTACAAGATCTTTCCCATACTGGGCTGTAGAGCGCCTCTCGGCGCAATAACATTAGGAGGTTAAAGGTGTTCCTCTATAATGTCTCATAAATCCTTAAATATTGTTTCAATAGCTTATGAAGCATTGTGGTGTGGTTATAATTCTTCCTTCCTCATCAAATTAAGTGTATGACCTTATGGTATTAGGTGTGCCCCTAGGGACTTAAGCAAGCATGACCCTCATTTCATGTCATTAACAACATTTTACCTAGCCATTTTTCATGTCATGGCATTTCGCTAGCCACTTCATCCATTTCCATCATGTCCCCTTTAGCAATTAACTAATTATATGTCATGTTATAAGATTTTTACATGTTATTCATATGTATAGTGCCTAGATTAAAGACAAAAGAGTCAAAGTACTCTAAGCAAAATGAAATGAAATGATGAATGTGAGCTATGCCCCCTATTACCAACCAAGTTATACTTAGTTGGACTTTCAAGCAAGCAGGCAAAGCTTGAACATGTTAAGTATTCATCATCAGTATTTTGAAGTCCATCAGGCTTTGTTGGCCCTCCTTTTTATTTTCCCACATGTTCATACCCTATGGGGATATTGTAATAAATGTACTAGCATGATGACTTTTGTAAAGGACTTGGCTTTCCTAGGAATTAAACATCAATCAGGTTATTCCAAGGTGTTTTTTCCCTTGTTAATTATGCACTATTGAACAAGCGATGTATAATTTTCAAGTTTTTCACCCGCTCCTCCAAAGTTGGAATGGTCGTCTTGGTAGCTAGGCCTTAGAAGGTTATTAAAGTTCATGTGTCAATGTATATTACCATGCAAACACTATTTTAAAGTCATATGAACATGTGCTAGGTCCCCCTAGGTTTATTTTTGAGTTTCACAAAAGGTAAATTTTCCTGTAAAAAACGGGTTAATTTTTTAATAGTTTAATTGTAAAAATTAAAAAAAAATGTCATAAAAGTGTGGCTAGGGAGGGGGGATTTGCCATGGAGGTGCTCGTTTTCTAACTCAAAGTACCCACTATACCCCTAAACCACTTTTGAGAGTATTTGAGTGATTATTTAACACTTAAATCAAAATTCTCTCGAAAATGTCAAAAAATACCAAATAAATGGCACCGGAGTGATTTCTCAATATTCTTAAATCAGAGGAAGTTTGTCCCATACAAGTCTGGAGTGATTGCTCAGTTAAATGGCAATCAAACTAAGTTAATTAGAGGTGGATTTGGATCAAATATGGAAGACTTGAGTTAGGCAAATGAGGGGACGAATTTCTCCTTAAAAAGGCATATTTGTCCATGAGAGGGCTCACCTCTTGTTGTATATGTGTCACAGAAAGAGGGGGGGTGACCTACCTTGTGAGAGGTGGCGCCTACCACCTCCAGTTCACTCCAATTCACCCCCAATCATTTCAAAAAGAATCCGACACTTGGCAAATTCGCCGCCCTTGGGGTTTTCTCTCATTTTTCTTATTTAAGCAAGCATTTGGCTCTCTTTTTCTCATGGTCAATCAGAGGACCGAAGGGATGCTTAGCTGTGTAATTTGTAATATTTGATGGAATAATAGAAGGCTTTGGAAGCAAATCTTTGGTGTATGGCCCTATTTGTGTGGATGTAATGTCAATGGTTTATGAGGTAAATGTAGTGTAGCTTGTTTACTTGTTTCATTTGTTAATTATCTGGCCTTTAAAGGACTGTTTATAGTCATTAGGAAAAATGATTCTAGTTTGATTTCACTTATTTCTTTCTTATGCCCGGGATATAGAATTTGTATCTTTTACTTGTTTGTATGCATACTGTTGGTACCAGATCTGTCCCATGAAAATTTTAGTTTTCCGGCAGCGCACATGTAAAGATGGACCTCAGTTCTCGCTGCCAGAATGCCCACTAGCCCTTTTGTCAAAGTAATTCCCCCAAAGTCTGCACTCTTTGCACTATCCTGCATCAGATTTGCCTCTTCTTCCAAAATTTCGTCAGATTTGCCAAGTTTTCTGTTATTAAGGATTATTATATGAAATGCTTCAATCAACCAAGACAAATGAATCAAAATCACATTGGAAGGTACTTATCATGGACAAAATAACAACCAAAGTGATGTCTTATACATGCAAAATGGCTGACATTACAGAGGAAGGCATCTCAATGGTGGAGGACCTCAACAGGCGGAGGCAACCATTCCCTGCAATGGAGGTTGTCTACTTTATTCAGTCGTCAAAGGAGAATGTCATTACGTTCATGTCTGATATGTCAGGAAAGTCTCTTTTATACAAAAAGGCCTATGTTTTCTTCAGTTCGCCCATCTCTAAAGATTTGGTCAGCCATATCAAAAGAGATATAAGTATTCTATCACGAATAGGTGCTTTAAGAGAGATGAACTTGGAGTACTTATGTATTGATTCACAGGGATTTTCTACAAATCATGAGATGGCACTGGAACAACTTTTGGAGAGCACAATGAGAGTAGTCGAGATTATGAAGTTTGTCTTAATACTGCGGCTTCTCGGCTTGCAACAGTTTTTGCATCTCTAAAGGAGTTTCCAGTTGTCATATTTCGAGCTGTCGGGTCAGCCATGGATGCAACAACGACAATGACCTTTCAGGATTTAATTCCAACAAAACTTGCAGTAGCACTCTGGAATTGTCTTGTGAAGTATAAATCAACAGTGCCAAAGTATCCACAGACAGAAACCTGTGAACTGCTCATTGTTGACAGATCCATTGATCAAATTGCTCCAGTGATACATGAATGGACATATGATGCAATGTGCCACGATTTACTGAACATGGAAAGCAACAAATTACAACACAATCGAGAAAAATGGAAAGGAAGGAGGTTCTTTTAGAGGAGCATGCCCCAGTCTGGTTTGAACTGCGTGACCTACATTTTGGAGATGCAAGCTTGCGGTTACATGATAAAATGTCTCAATTTGGGTTGAAGAACAAAGCTGCTCAAATTCGCCTTGAAAGAGATGGGAATGAATTGACAACTAGAGACATGCAAAAGATGGTTCAAGCTCTACCACAATACAGTGATCAACTCGACAAGCTTAGTCTTCATGTCGATATAGCTGCAAGATTAAATCCAAAATTCAAGGAACAAATTCAACGTCTTAATTGCATGTGGCAGTCTTTGATTATTTTTCATATTTACAAGGCAGCACATATGTATCGAGTTCAAAGATTACAGGGCAGAAGATTGATTGATGGAAAAGGAAAAACCAATCATCATCTCCACAATTTAAGGCAAAACATTATTTGATTAACAACTATCTCGAGCAGATCCATATTTTATGCAAATTATCGGAAGGCAGGGGATCAGTTCCAAATCAGCAGTTAAAGAATTATTTTTAGCATTTCAAGGTATGAATACAACAAATGTACAGGTGCCAGGTCATTTAGTAAGATATGGTTATTTGATTTCTCCCGTAATCCTTATTTTAATCATGAAAATTGATCTCAAATCCCAAGGCAATATTTCAAGCTACCATATGGCAAAATTTTAAACAAACAGGTCATGTAGTCCAAGATTCTTGGCAGTCATTTTGAGATTCAATTTATTGTTTAAATTTGATTTAAAAACAGAGAAGGAAAGTGTTAATGGTCAACGAGTGTCAAAACGGCAAGTGACCATGTTGGTTCATCAAGCTCGCCTGTAGAGGAATGCACATATGCCAAACAACAACACTCAGGGTTGCACAATTACTGGGTCCACATCTTGCAAGTGCTGCCATGTCAACATTAACACTTCCTTTTCAGTGCAATGGTTGTCCAATTGGCAGAGTATTTAGTGTCAAAGCAATCCCAAATTTTAATGAGTTTGATGAGAATCTTCAGGTAGCAATTAAACATTCGAGGGCGTAGGTGGCAAAATTCAAAGAAGCAGATCCAGGTTTTGATGCAACACATATAGGTACAAATGAAGATGATGCTCCTGAAAAGTTGATTGCAGACAGAGATTCGTTTTGGCACATTCTTCAGGTGGAATAGCTTCGTTTGCATATCCTCGTCATCCTTCATCCTTTTTCAACACATCAGAGATCCAGAGATCGCGAGGAGATTAAGAGTACCACTAGGTCAAAGGGCTGCCACTAGTATAGAATCTTGAACGAATTTCAAATCTCAGGCTCATAGTCATGAGATTTGGGATCAATTTTATTGCTTCTATGTTTAGAAAGAAGGATCTTTGATCCACTATTTTGTGAAACCAATCTCTATCATGTAATCAAACTATGAGTCTATATAAACAAGAAAATGTTGAAGCCAGAGGGGTGTGAGTTCCAGCCAGGAAGGCTGAGAGTGCATTAGGAGTGTGGAGATCAGACTCGTACTGTTTTCTACAGACATTTCCATGTTTATTAAGAATACTTTGAAGTGATTATGTACGAATTGAGTCTGTTTTTGTTTTAATTTTGAAGTGATAAATATTATATTGTATTCATGATTCTTTCCTATACTTGGATTCTTGTGGATAGTCTATATGTTTATCATGATCTGAACAGAGTTGGTTCTTTCCTTATATAAGTTCATTCTCGTGCTCTTTGTGGCCTTGATATTATGCTTATGCATCCACTGTTGAGTAATCTGATATGTTAGCCTGACAACCATAAACCTAATCATCCATTTACCAAAGCCATCCAAATTTTATTCATCCCTAGAGCTTAAGATGTGCTAGCCATGCTCCTTCTGCAGTCAAGGTGCATCTTTTAGCACTAACACATACTCTTCAGATCTCTAGCATGAGAAGCACCGGATTTGATGCTTTTGTTTCCAAGTAGTTTTAGTTGTGCAGGTTGTCCAGTTTGAAGGTTTGTTGATCTTGTTTTACTCCTCTGTTGCTCAAGCACTTTCAGAAGGACACGGTCCCTCCGCTCTCCACCAATAGACTCCATTGCCCAATAAGTTCCTAGGCTCTCAACATCTTCTCTCTTTCCTTCACATTAAAAAATTTCTTTCTTTTGGTTACAGTTTTGGTACATTCTTAATCTAAATTTGTCTCCTTCAAGAAGATTATAAGTTGATTTGTTTAAGTATGTTTTCATAGACTAGATCTAGTTATTCAAGTTTATTTCTGTCAGGTCTAGTTCATGTTAAGTACTTGTGCTAATTTCTTATTTTTTAGACTTGTTGTCACATACATAGTAGTTGGGCTACAGTTGTTCTTGAGCAGTCTAGAGCGCTTCTTTGAGCCAGTCCTTTACTTTGAGATCAGCAGATAATGAGCCCCCAATCGATGATCTCTCTCCTTTAGTAGATCCAGAGCATTCAAATTGACTAGTTCTATGCCATGATTGAGCCTCGTGACCCCAGATTTGGTGACTGAGTTGTTAAAGTTTTAGGGTTAGGTTAAGTTTTAACATAAATAATATACTTTAATGCATGAACAAAAATATAAAACAAGATTCAGAATAGTACTGCTCTAATAAACTTAAACTGCAATAAAAACAAACATAATTTTCATCTCTTTCAACTTTAACACTCCATTGGTCACTGCATTAAAGTTGGTCCTCGAGATGATTCTACAAATGCCATGTATAGTAACAAAATGAGAAAATAATGTACAGGAGATATCAACAGTAAGAATCGTAACAAACATTTTGAATCATCCTTATACTCGAATACTTTTAAGTTTTGATCTTGGCATCGAAGGGACAAGTCAACTGGGTGAACAGATGACGTACCTTGAGAGAGAGCTTAACAGGTCTAAAGCAGAAGCATACTGACCCCAAACTCTTAGTCAGCAAGAAAGAGACTTCAATCAAATACTCAGACTTTAGCGGCACAGTCATACCCAGTACAATCACGCTGACAAAGGACACGCAGTCACGCTAGGTAAGGATACAGTCACGTTGTGCAGAGGCACACAGTCATACTTTCAAACAGTCATGCTTGCAGAGAAACCCTCAATCAAGCTCATCATAGAAACACACAGTCAAGCTTAGCAGAGATGAGTCACATGGTCAAGCTGGCGGAGGAGAAACACAGTCACGCTGCCAGTGACAGTCACGCGAAACAGTAGTATACAGTCACGCAGAAGGGGAGAAAGTCATGGTCACGTTGTTGGAAACACAGTCCAGGCAAGGGCTAGGTGACACACAATCCACGCAAGAGGAAAGACCACAGTCACACTATTGGAAACACAGTCCACGCAAGAGCTAGATGACACACAATCCACGCAGGAGGAAAGACCATAGTCACGCTATTGGAAACATAGTCCACGCAAGAGCTAGGTGGCACAGAGTCCACGCAGGAGGAAGGACCACAATCATGCTGTTGGAAACCCACTCCACGCAAGAGTGAATAGTCACGCGAAGGTGCAGTCATGTTGTAGGTGGAGAGGTGGTCACGCTAGGGCATAGTCACGTTGAGAAACAGCACATGGTCACGCTGCAGAGACAGAGGTATGTGGAGCAGAAGAATACAGTCATGCTACTAGAAACACAGTCCACGCAAGAGTGAACAGTCACGCGAAAGTGCAGTCACGCTAACTTAGAGGAAAGGCATAGGATGTACCCAATCATGCTTGCAGAAAAACGTTAGCGAAGGAAACACGGTCATGTGTAGCAGCAGCCAGACACGGGTAGGAAAAGAGATACGACTTCACTTCTTGGATTCACTTGAAGGATAACCTTTTCTTGTTATATAGGTTAGGGTGTTAAATAAAACAACAACAAAGTGGTCCAAAAATAAAATCGCATAGTAAATGGTCCAAAGGTCTTAGAATTAAATTATAAAGTAAATGGTCCAATGGTCTTATAATAAGACTATAAAGTAAATGGTGTAATTATTAAAAAAAAAAGATCCAAAGGTAAAACAACAAGTAGTCCAATGGTTTTATAATAAAACCATAAACAATAAATGGTCCAATGGTTTTATAATAAACCATAAAGTAAAAAGAACTTAGGTTAGTGTACCAATAGTAAAAAATAATACCCATAAAGTAAGAGTCATCATAACAAAGGTACACACAATAAAAGAGCTAGGACCAAGTAAGATAAAGGACCATTAGTCAACCAAGGAGGGTCACAATAAGACAACCCACATACCCACAAGATCAAGGTGAACCATAAAGGTGGACAAACAACTCCTTTTACCTATAGGACCAATAAGACCAAGGACTTTAATATTTTCTCTCTCTCAAGGTACATTGTTTCATATATTTTATCATCACTGTATAAGGGGAAGATCCAAATTGGATGGTACGATCCTTTGGTCCTCAATACTGCTCCTAAGGGTTAGGTGCTAGGGACATCGTCAAGGGGTGGCCAGTCCCTTGAGAAACAACTTAGCAATAACCAATTACGAGAGGACATCACACATCATAATCTTAATCAACTTGACCAAGATTCATCTGGTTAACTGACCATGAGTGCTCCTACAAGAACTGCTTGGTCCCAGACCAAGAAGTCTCTGTCTCATCCTATAGAATCTTCTTGGACATTTATCCAAGAAACTGTCTAGTCCCAGACCAGAATACCCTAGAGACATATAGGGGCCCTAACCACATGTTAGGGACTTTGCCATGGCATCAACTTGCTTGGTCCCAGACCAAGAACCCCATGAGACTACTAGGGGCCCTAGGGTACCTTCTAGGGTCTTACTCTGCCCTAGTTAGTTGACTAGGTTACCATCCTCTCTGAGAATGGGTCTCGCAGCTGCACTAACTTTAACATGAGTTAGCCACTTGCATGACCCAAAGCAAAGCTTATGACAGTGCCCATGATGTATAGCAACAGTAGTGTTTCAGTGCCCTTTAGATTGTTCAGATCAGATGCAGGTATATGACCCAGGTGATATATGGATTGGTAGATATGGACTTTGATTTTGCGTTGTTGCATATTTTGGTAGTGAGACTTGGTTGATAGTGGTTGTATGTTGGTGATACTTTATTGGTTATTACCGGAATCTAAAGAATAAGTGATCTAGTAGCTATGTCCAAGAGATTCTTTTGTATACCCATTGGTCTTGCCTTACTTGTAGTATGGATTTGATCATTTCCCATTAAGGGACACAGCTTGCTAGCCTTGGCACCATTTTCACTGTCTCCATCCATCCGTTGCCTTCCCTTCTTTATGTTTTACCCTGACTTGTAACTTGACTAGTGACATCTAGGATTTCCCCCACCTTCACCTCTGTGTTGGAATAGCTCTCCATGTTGAAATTGTGTCTCGATGTTGGTTTGTGTGATTCTTATCACAAAGATGGTCTTCCTCTAGGTCTTGAACACAAGCTGTCTTACCAAAAGTGTCTTTAGACACTAAGGCATTGGAACTTAAATGCTTACTCTAAATGGATGCCCAGCCAGCAAAACAAAAGTTTCTTAAGACACTGGTGCAAGTAAAGTATAAAGTTAGCTAGTTGTCAAGAGACGAGCACTCATCCTTTGTATGATGTGAGGTCGTTTTCCCCCAAAGAGAAACAAGGTGGTCACTCCATTGCACATATAGATGGTGGCGGGCAATGGAGGTCATACCAAGTCATTATCTGAGGCCTTCAAGGCTATTCAAGGCACATGCTCTTGGAGGATGGCAAGTTAAATGAATTAAATGTTTTAAAAAGTTGATGACCAAAGGATGAGCACTCATTCATTGTGTAATGTACAACTCATTTGCCCCCATAGGACAATAAGGTGAGACTGACCTGTCAAGGTTATGTCTTTGTCATTTTCTGGAAGCCCAAAAGGCTTTCCAGGGCACCTGCCTTTGGAGGTTAACGAGTATTTTTTGTTGTGCAAATAAACTGCTTAAAAAGGTTGCTTGTCTAGAGTCTAGTGGAACCTTCTCATTATTCCACCCATTGGTGAGCCACCGCCATTCCTTATTGTTCACCTACTCTAGCTTATGTGTTGTGTGGATCCCTTTTTCCTTTAGCCTAGATGCTTACAGTGTCAAGTGTCAAGTCATCCCCTTTGACCTTACCTCGTTTCATTTACATTCACCCTTGACTAGCAAAATGGCCAAGTCGATAAATGAGTATACACTGGAGGTTCTTGTTTAGAGAAACTGATTACTTTGATTTAGATGTATTATTTATATATATTATGTGCTTATCCTCGCCAGCAAAAGCTACTTGTACATGAGTCTTACTGTTAACAAAGACAATTGAGCATGCATATCCATTTTGTACTTTGCAGTATCAGAGTTTAGCATTTTGGTCATCATTTGGTCATTTTTAACCTAGTCAACCCAGTTTGACCAAGTCAGCAACATGGTCCGGGATGAGTTTTGACTGATTATTGTGGATGATGATTATTTATGGTCTATCAGTGTCCATTAGACATATTCATGCTTCAGATGGTTGTTTATTATGATGGCTTGTGTTATTTTCATGATTAGCAGCATCTACAGGCTTTATTATTATTATTGTTCTGACATGGATGGGGCTTCTGATGTATATTTTTGGTGGACATATGGTGTATGGGTACTCATTCCTAGTAGATTTCGACACTCAGAGTTCATTGATGCAGGCATTTTTAAGTTTCAGGCACTTGCAGATGAGATATGGGTCATTTGGCATTTTGCAGCAGTTTGGCTCCAGGAAATTAAAATAAAATGTTCTTCAGTTCATGGTGAGTTCTCCAAGGACACCAAAGGGAAACATAGGGTGCAGTAAGTCGCTAGTACCATATTGCTATGGTGCCAAGCCCATTTTTGCAGTCAGTTGGCATCCATTTCAATCACCAGTGAGATATGAGCAGTTTTATGTTCCCGATGTAGTATTTTAATAATGAAAATGGCTAATAAAGAAATTGATTTAGGCAATCAAGGCAAGGAAATGTCATGGAATTAGTCTGAAGCACAACCTTGGGGCACCTTCATCATCCAGCATCAACTTCACACTTCATGGGGTCCACACGTCCTAGCATTCTTCACTTTGAGGGTGTTTTTGATGTATTTTCAGGGGGACGTCCTAGTGAATTTGATCGCTCCATGTTTTGATTGATCATTATATCTTGTTATTGTGCCATGGGGCCATGCTAGTGAAGGATTTGTATAACGCCTAGCCCCACCATGTGCTATGTCGTGTTGTTGAATTTTCAGCATTAGCATGAATACTTTTTAAAATTTGCAGACTAACATAAACAAATGACAAGTGCAGTAAACAACATCAATCACATCAACACATTGAACACAAGATTTTTCACTGGGGAACCCTTTAAGGGACAAAAACCCCAAAAGCATTTGTAATTCATCTCGTAAATGAGATGACTAAGATTTTTCAAAAGATCCACAAACCCTAACAGGGTTATACCACAATTACACAGAAGATCAATTTTCAAAAAAAAATGCCAAAATGGCTTTTTACCAAGTTAGGGCTTTTCTGCCCTAACTTTTTCTCTCCTGCCCAACAATAGCAGGCTGCCCGAAACTGACTGTACGGCTGCCCTAATATGTTGTTGCCCGCTGACCTGTACATGTCTATACCTTCTCGTACCTGCTCTGTACTTGCCCAGCCTGCTGCCCGTTCTTCCCAGTGGCCTGCTGTGCTGCCCGCAGCCCTACTGCCTGCTGCCTGTGACCTGTTTTCTACTCAGGTTTGCTACTGGACAACTCAGTGGCTGCCGACCTGCTAGCACGCTGCCCGAAGGGCTAGCCGCAGGCACAACCCTTACGGGTCTACTTGCTAAGTTGCCCGAGGGTTGGCCGCAAGCTTAACCCTCACGGGTAAGCCTGTTAGGGCCACCCAAGGGTAAGCCGCAGGCTCAACCCTCACAGGTAGGCCTGTGAAGGTTGCCCGCGGGTGAAGAAATGGGTTGAGCCCTCATCAAGGAGAAAACAAGGGGCAGCCCGTGGAGACTAGGGCTTCCCTTGAACCCTTTCAGATGCTCAGTGAGAGAAGGAGTGAAGGAGTTTGTTGCCCGGAGATGAAGAGAGAGTGAGGGTGAAAACCCTAGCTCACTGAAAACAGATAAACTTGTAACAGTTGTAAAACCCTAGCTTAGGGTTTACCAAACATAATTGTGAATGCCCTAGCTAGACTCATCCATGCTAGGGCATCACAGTAATTTTCCTTCTCTTCAAAGCCTATAGGGGATGTCCAATTTTCTTCGATGTTTCATTGTAAATTATGCCAAGATTACTAAGGGTTTCATGCACCTGTTAAAGCAGGACACCCAATTTGTATGGGATGAAATTGCACAACTCGCATTCGAGGCATTAAAAAAATCTTTGTTGTCGTCACCATTATTGCGTCCGCCAGATTACTCTAGGGATTTTATATTGTATCTGGTCGCATCTGAGTAGACCATAGGGGCAGTCCTAGTCTAGGAGGACGATAAGCTCCAAGAGCATGTCGTCTACTATCTCAGCCATGCTTTAGCCGAACCTGAACTTAGGTATTCCCACGTCGAGAAGTTGGCCCTAGCAGTTGTTTATGTTGTTCAGAGGTTACGTCACTACATCTTACTGAGGACTACAACGGTAGTGGCAGATGTTAATCATTTTCAATATGTTTTGTCTCGACAGATAGTTGGAGGCAAATTCAACAAATGGATAGTCATTCTCCAACAAGAGTTTGACTTGGATTTTCAATCCGCCAAATCCAAAAAATCCTTAGTTTTTGCTGAGCTCATTGCAGAATTTCCAGTAAACGAAGATGTAGCCATTGAAGAAGACTCATTCCTAGATGAGCATATCTTTTTTATTTCCACCTCTAACCCCTGGTACGGAGATATACTTATCTATATCCATACTTTGAAGTATCCTGCAACTTTCTCGCATGAAGAATGACGTAAACTACGCCTACATGCCAAGAACTACCTCATTGTAGGAGATACTTTATATCGTAGGGGGGTAGATTCCGTTTTGCGTCAATGTCTTACCCACGAGGAAGCGGAGATTGTCCTAAAAGATGCCCATACTAGAGCGTGTGGGGGTCATTTATCTGGGTTAGCAACGGCCCAAAAGATATTACATGTCGGTTATTTCTGGCCCACGATCTTTAAAGATTGTGTGGAAGCCGTGAAGCGCTGTCATCCTTGTCAGCTTTACACCAGAAAAATGCGGTCGCATCCCGCTCCGTTATTTCCCATCATCTCAGTGGGCCCCTTCATGAAATCGGGAATTGATTACGTGACGTGTAACCCAGCCTCGGCTGGGGGGCACAAATATATCATTGTCGCTGTAGATTATTTTACGAAATGGGCAGAGGCAATGCCCACCTTTAAAGCTGACGGGGAAACTGCATCTTTTTTCGTGTTCAATCAAATTATCGCACGATTCGGTATACCTAAAGTGATTGTCACTGACCATGGCAATCATTTTCAAAATAGCATGATGACTGAATTGACCACTATGCTAGGATTTAAACAAGAACATTCATCTTCGTTCTACCCTCAAGCAAACGGTAAAGTCGAGGCTGTTAATAAAACTTTGAAAACTATCCTCAAACGTACTATTAATGCAGCCCATTCCAACTGGCATATCATGTTCTATCCTGCACTTTGGGCATATCAGACCAATGTAAAAACTGCTACGGGGTTTTCCCCCTTCCAACTCGTTCATGGAGTGGAAGCCATTACCCCGATTGAATGTGAAATCCTGTCCTTAAGAATTGCTATTCATGTGTTACTTGATATGACTGAGCTGGAAGAACATCTATTACATTTAGAACATCTAGATGAACAGCGTAGAGATGCGCTGACAGCAAACCAAACTCATAAAAATAGGGTCAAAAGCCAATACGATAAATCGGTCAAGCCTCGGATTTTCTCTGAAGGGGAGCTTGTTTTGCTCTAGGACCAAGACAAAGAACCCCTGGGGGCAGAAAAATTCAAGTCTATGTGGTTGGGGCCTTATGTCGTGTCAAAGGTGTTAAAGAAGGGCGCATATGAATTGATTGATTTCGATGGGAATAAGCTGCCTGAGCCTAGAAATGGGCTCTACCTAAAAAAGTACTATGCTTAGGTTTAGCACTTTTTCCTGTATTTTATTGTATGTATTTTTATGTACAATAGTTCGTCGGTTTGTGTTTTTTATACCATCTACTGGTTGTTACAGATGTCTTCCAAGTGGTTTGTGAGTTTCGCTGATAGCGCCAGTCACCACACTTGTAATTTGGCTTCAGCTGCATGAGTCATTTATTCGCCCTCAGGACAGTTAGTTGCCTCAGGAGGCGCTTGCTTAGGTCCTGCTACCAATGATGTCGCTGAATATAGGGCTGTCATTGAGCTTCTATGGGATGCTTTGTCACGTGGTATCACCCAGCTGGAAGTCCGACTGGACTCTCAACTGGTGGTTTCCCAGCTCAATCAGGCTTATCAGGTGCAGAACCCTATTCTATTACGTCAGTTTATGCAAGTTAGGTTATTGGAAAGAAATTTTGAGTTCATTACATTCAATCATATTCCAAGAAATCAAAATTCATTAACTGATGCATATGTTAATTATATCTTGGATTGGCATTTAACACATTTTACATAAAAATATACAGCAGACACATTAAAAACATTTGTAAATAAACCGACAAAATATATATATATATGTGAATATATGTCCCTATAGATAGGTCGAGTCTCTGATCCTCAGATCCAATCACAACTGTATAATATACAAAAAATATACAAAACATGGATCAAAGTCCATAAAATGCTCCTAAGTCTAAGCTTGACCACCCTGCGCTCGGGCTTCTTCAGCCTCCTCGGCTTCAGCAGCCTCAACAGCATCTATATACACAAGTACTGCTCTGGCTACCTGTCTCAGAAGGCGTATCCAGACAGGTGGTACACCAACCACTAGCTCCAGGTAGGTACTCTCTGGGTAAGCCTGGCCAGCTTCCCCTAAAGAACCCTAATCAAACCCTGGTCCTCTCCCAAAACAGGACGCACATACATGCGTGGATGCCCAGCAGGGCGGACTAGTCCAATATCTGCATTTTGACATTTTTAAAAGGATTAGAACTCTTATATATATGTATATATCTATATAATTAAATTCATAAAAAAATTGAAAATTTTGTAAATAAAAATTAGCTAACTCTCCCCATGCTCCTCTTAGAGGGAGGACGAGGTCGGTATCACCTCGGGAATCTAATCCAACATATGGAAACTGCTCCAAGGCTGGCAACTGTCGCTCCCACCAAAAGTAGAAGTCGTCGTCATAGACACTCTGGACCGATCCGCACCTCCCTGGCAGAGGAAGATATCTCCCCACCTACTCAGCCTAGGCTGACGGGGAGAACGAACTGGCAATGGTACTGGAGGACTCAAACCCGGCACTCTCTCAAAGAAAAAGGCTACTAATATGCTAGAATAACCAAAATTCTTCCTCCTGCCTCTTTTGCAGTCAGAGAGTTGTTTTCTCATTATCGGGATCACTCCCGAGCACCAGTCATATAGGGCTCCCTACATACAGTCTACTGCTAGTCTCATTTGATTCCGAGTTGCAAGGTGAAGTGATAATGACCCTGCAACCCTCACTATAGTGCTCGTCAATACCTGTAAAGGAAAATTGCGAATGTGAACAACAAGGATGCAGCCACCCCTCTTTTGAGTGCCTGGCTCGCAGTATATGTCGATATAGTTCTGTACACTTAAAGGATCACCGCCTCTGCCGGTACCTTCCAAGTTCACCGGAGCTCCCCGTCGTGATAAACTGGAAATGAAATAGACATCCTCCGATGTAATCTCTAGAACCTCACCTTAAAGGTCAAACATGCCCAGATCATGATCCCAATAGTTTATCAAGAACTCTAAGAGGCGGACATTTGCCCACATAGGTGAGGCACAGAAAAACTTTAATAACCCACTTTGTCGTAAAACATTCACTGTGGGGGGCATCTTGAAGAGCTTCTTGGTCCATGTCTTCATGTTCCCTCTCCCTCCACTCAAGCACCATCTTTCAATCTAATAAACAAGCAATTGCAAACCATTAGATTCATATAAAATTTGAACTTTTTGACCCTATGCATTCTTTTTCTACCTCGCGCAGCGTACGCGATTGTCTTTCAGGCAACCTACGTATAGAACGCATGTACGCAACTATTAGCATACCATACCCGCATACACAGCGTCCATGCTTTGAGGGCGCTTGAAAACAAGAAATTAGGGCTCAAAATTAACAATTGCTTGGATCAAATGAAAGAGCATGGAGTGTAGTTTTACTTGACACTTGCGGTTTTGGGAATGGTCCACCGAATCGTCCACACCGAGCAATCAAAGGTAGAGGTATAACTTGTCTTGTTATGTTTAAAAATCAAATGGTGAGTTTTTTATTCATATTTTGAACTATTTATAGAAAAATTATTTTTAAAGTGGGTTTTTTCCCTATAGTTCATAATTTTTAAACTAATGCCATATCTTTTTCTTCCATGTGACAGGTTTATGGTTGTCTTTAAGCTGTTTTTCGCTCATATAGGATGGTTTTTGGTCATTTCACATGCATTTTGCATTTATACCTAATCCATCTTGATCCTAGCATAAACACTTCGACCACGAACTATGGTATCTTTAACCATTAGTTCCTTGTTTTCACCATTGTTCTTCCGTGGATAAGACTTTCATCCCATGAATATCCTCATTTAGAACCTACTTATTGTCTTTTGATACTCATGCTGCAACTGTCATAGGTTCAGAGGAATCTTTTTAGCTATTTTTCACGCCAAATTGAGCCTCATTTTGGTCTCTTTTTACAAGCTATCCCTTTATAGGACTCCCTGCCCTTATGGAGTTTCTTTAGGCCCAAGTCTAACTCCTCAAAACAGACTTGACTGCTGAGTAAACTTGTCCGTTCAAGCTCGTTAAGAATACGTGAATGGGCATCCACATTGGTGGTAGGTTATCTCTTTCTCGGACCATGTGGAATAATACGAGAAAGGATCACTCTCTTTTCTACGGAATTGAGAAGAGTATTCTCAGGTACAGGTTTATCACTTTTCTAGACCTGAGGGACTAAACTTACGGAAAAAAAACACCCGATATGAGCTCAGTTTTCTCTTTTTCGTGCTCTGGACCTAAACATGAAAAATATTCCAAGTGTACTTTTTGTCTCGTTAAACACCAAGAACAAAGCATCGAGTTTATTGTTGTAAGCCCCATTTCTCGTACTCAAATGGATCTTTCCGAGTGATCTTGCTTTCCTTCACACTCATAAAACTCAAGCTATATGCTGCTCTCAAAGGAGCGTTGGGTAGGTGGTAATTTAACCTTTTTCGGATCTCCTTGACTAAGTACGAAAAAGGTTCACCTTTTCTTCTACGGAAGTTAAGAGAGTTCTTATGTGGTATGTTTTATACTTTTTCGGCCTCAGGAGACTAAATTGGACGAAAAAGGACCCCCCTGGAGTCTTCTTTGGAGTTTTTCAGACTCTCTAAACATGAAAACACCAAGTGAGCATGTGCTAGTTCGAGCTCATAAAATCCACGAATCAATGACACTATCAAGCATTATTCCCTCTTCTCTTCAAGCTTGTCAAAAAATGAAGAGAGACTCGAGTTGACTTTCCTGGACTCGTTAAAATTTAACAGGGAAGGTAAGGAAGAAGTTTTCTTTTGGTTCTCAGTTAGTGGCAGCATGTCATCCTTGAACATAGCACTCTCTGTCTTTCCCGATACTCATGTCTCAGTGTTCACTTTCAGTTCAGCTATTACTTCGAGTCTCTTACTCCTCTTGTCAGTTCTACCTGGGGAATCTGATCATGTCTCCTACATGACAGATAAGTTTAGTTGTCCTATCTGCAAAGTTAAAAGATTCCTTGGGTCATCTTTGTGTCGTGCTCACTGTTCAAGGACTTAACCCCGTATCTGATCTATATCCTGATTCCATCATTCTCATATCTGTTATTACTTGTGTCTCCCTTCCTTTACCTAGTTCCTAGTCACTCTTGTGATCCGTTGGAGGATCTATTGCCTTCCTTATCACAGTATGGTTCCGCATCAGCATTTCCTGACGACGAAGACCTAGAGTTTTGACAATCGTACCTCAGGATTCACTTTCATTATTGGTGAATTCCTTTGCTTCAATTGTTGATTATCACCTATTGGTTGACAATTTGTTGAATCCTATCCAAATTTGTCTTCAATAACATCTATTCATATGGCTTGGATTGTACAGGTTCTTTGGGATTTTTTATGAAGACCTTAGTTTCACATCTATGGACTAAGTTGCGCAAGATTATGTTGTGGTCACTTACACAGCTTCCAGATCTTTGAAGACTCATCATTATTGTATATTGTGGCTTCGATCCACCTTTGTAATATACGTGGTCTTGTACCCGTACTATATGATGTACTCAAATATTGTAAAGGAGCTAGTGTTCCAGTATATTGAACATAGCATCCTTAGATATGACTTTGTATATGACATTATTATGTATTTGTTTTAGGTACTACCTCTGCTCCATTGGACTTCTAAGTTCTCCAAAATAATGATTACAATGTATTTCGTCCATCGTTTTCCTCTGACCTCACACATTAGGGGCCATCTGTTATCAACCAAAATGGCACTTCTCCGTCCGAGTGCCGACATTCCTTATGTTGGTACACAAAATGACATCTTAGGATTGAAGTTTGCCAAAACACTATAGATGGGCATGACATGAGATGCATTTACCTTTCAACCAGCTTGCCATATTATTTTTCTAGTGTTGAATGGCGTACGCGACTATCTTCATTGAAACTCGTGTACGTACGCGACTATTCCCATTAACAACTTGCGTACTGTACGCGACTATCTCCATTGCAACCCGCGTACATCAGCATATGCGAGTTTCCTTTAAGCAACTTGCGTATCATACACGGGTTGCCTATATTAATAGTCGCGTACATCTTGATTCGATATTAAAAAATATAAATCACGATTAATGGAGATTAGTTGGGCCTTAATCATTAACCACCACAACTATCTCAACCTCCTCAACCTTCGAAACCACTCTATTTCCCAAAGTATAAATAGAGGCATTGGGGAGGGCATTAATCAATCAAGTTTGGAGAACAAAGTTATGCTGGTGGTATATCTTCAGAAGTCTTGGAGCAGCAGAACTCAGAGTCCTTTGGTTGCAGAGGAGTCCTTGTCTCAGGCGTTGGGTTGTACTCTTATCTCATTCACTGATTGTTAATAAAGAGAATTCTTCTTCCAACATTGTGTTGAGTTTCTTTCATGTGTTATGGTTGATGAATATATTCAATTATGCACTAGATATATTGTTTATCTAACCTGTCATATATACATGTATAAGATTGTACTTGGAGAATTTGCTCTTTACAGGTGAAGGAGGAGCATCCCTGGAAGCTTTGGAGAGAAGCAGGGCGGAAGAAGATCAAGCTTGGATCAACCGTCGGTAATCGGGTGAGTCAAGTATTTCTTCCTATTTTCCTTTTGTACTTTATTAAAGCTAATTGTCTGCAAGGTTAGTAGTAAGTTGGTAACCCCAAACCCTAGGTTACAAGGGTGTTTAATCCTAAACAACAGGTAGTCATGGGTACGCTCATGGACTTGCAATCCTACATCCCAAATCTCTGCAAGATATCCACTGCATACTTTCCTTGTGTCAGGAAGATCTTGCCTGGATTTTGCCAAACCTCTAAGCCAAGGAAGTAATGCATCAATCCGAGATCTTTTATCTCGAATTCAGAGGTAAGCTGCCTCTTACACTATTCTATCAACTGTTCATCACCTGTAAGAAACAAGTCATCTACATATAGAACAAGTATCAAGACATGATTATGAACAACCTTAAAGTACAAGTTAGAATCAGTTGTACTTTTGGAAAACCCCAAGTTGTGGAGAAATCCATCCATCCTGGCATACCAGACTCTCGAAGCCTGTTTCAGTCCATACAAGGCTTTCTTCAGTTTACATACATGGGTCTTCTTTCCATGAGTCACAAAGCCTTCAGGTTGTTCAATATATACTTCCTCCTCAATCTTGCCATTGAGGAAGGTTGTCTTTACATCCATCTGATGTAACTTCCATCCAAATACGCAGCAAGTGAAATGATGGTTCTAATGGTAGTATACCTGGCAGCAGGAGCAAATGTCTCATCATGGTCAATGCCTTCTCTCTGAGTGAAGCCACGAGCTACGAATCTGGCTTTATACTTCTCCACACTGCCATCAACAGCATGCTTGATTTTATAAAGCCATCTAGATGTCACTTCTGACTTTCCTATTGGTCTGGGAAAAACTTCCCACACATCATTCTTCATGATTGAGATGTACTCTTCAATCATGCAATCAACCCATACTTGTTTACTTATTTCTTCGTATGATGAGGGTTTTGCACTGATAAGCTGGATCATAAGACCGAAGTACTTCAGTGGTCTTATGCTTTCTCTGAAAGTCTCGGGAGGAGCTTTATGCTTCTCGCCTTCTTGTATCGTCTCTCGATACCAAGCAAGTCTCCTTTTGGAAGGAGGAACTTCAAGCCGATCTCCTTTTGGAAGAAGGAACTTCAAGCAGTTCTTCTTGTGGACTTTTAGTGTCCTCAGGTGTATCTGGAATTTGGTCCTCAAATTCCTCTTCCTCCCTTTGAATTTTTGAATCTGGAAACTCAAGTGGAGGAACTTCATCTTCCGTTGAAAGCTCTGGTGTTTTACGAAACACAACTTCCTCATGGAAGATCGCATCTCTGTTGACTTCGATGTACCTTTGTCCAGGTACATAGATACGATAAGCCTTAGAGCAATCACTGTATCCAACAAAAATACCTTTCTTACCAGAGGGCTCTAGCTTGGCCCTCTTTTCCTTTGGTACATGAACATACACCGGAGTGCCAAATATCCTCATGTGGTCAACTGCAGGTTTCTTCTTGGTGAAGACTTCTTCTGGAGTCTTCTCCCCCAAGATAGCATGAGGACTTCTGTTCTGGATGTACACAACAGTTCCTATAGCTTCAGCCCACAAAAATAAAGGAAGATCTAGATCAGTAAGCATGGCTTTAGCAGCTTCACAGATCGTTCTATTCTTCCTTTCTGCAACTTCATTCTGCTGAGGGTTGTAAGGCACTATCAGCTCTTTCTTGATTCCTACTTCTCGGCAAAAATCATCAAACTCATTAGATTCATACTCGCCTCTGTTATCTGATCCCAAGATATGAATGTGTATGCTAGTCTGATTTTCAATCCAGGCCTTGAATTCTTTGAACTTGTCAAAAGTTTCACTCTTGGCCTTGAGGAAGTAAATCCATGACTTCCAAAAGTGATCATCAATGAACAAGACATAATATAAACACCCACTCAAAGAGAGTGAAGACATAGGCCCACAAATGTCAGAATGAATCAAATCCAAAATGCCCTTAGATCTATTCTTGCTTCTTGGAAAGGATTTCTTAGTGTTCTTACCTAAAGCACATCCTTTGCAAATTCCATCATGTTTTGGAGATACCTCTGGCATACCTGTGACCATCTTCTGCAATCCTGGGAGAGCTGTGTAATGAAGGTGTCCAAACCTTCCATAGTTCACATGGATCAACCGTATCATGTACCAAGGCATGAGTGGAATCCTCGGAATCCTTGTAAAGGCCTCCCTCTAGAACCCTAATCTCTACAACTGAGCTTAGATCTTCGTCCTTTGCCCATAGAAGGACTTTCTTATCCATGAAGAGGACTCTGTAGCCCTTGTCTTCTAAGCCAGCAATAAATAGAAGATTCTTCTTTAAACCAGGAACATAAAAGGCATCACCAATATGAAGAACCGTATCTGAGTCAAGTTGAAGTGAAGTTGAGCCAACTCCTTCAATCTTGTAAGTGGAGTCATCTCCAAGTTCCACCTATGTGATGAACTTCTTCTTTCTGTAACTGGTGAGAGCTCCACGGTTACCTGTCATGTGCCTAGAGGCACCACTATCCACCAACCAAGAGGTGGCACAATCTGTGACAGAACCAGTGAGAGCAGAAATCAGGTAGTACTCTCTTCTAGGTTCTTCTTCTTTGTTAGCCTTGGTTTTCTTCTTCTTCTTTGGCTCTTCTTCTTCGTCTTCTACTTCTGCAGCAAAGGCTTGAAACCTTCGCTTGTGTTTCTTCTTGGTTTGCCTGCAGTCCTTGACAAAATGTCCAAACTTGTGGCAATTATAGCATTCCACTTTTGACATGTCAGAAAACTTACCTTGACGTTTATTTCCCTTCTTTTGCTGAGAGAAGGGCTTCTTGAACTTCTTTGTCTTCGCTGCAAGTGCAAGGTTACCTTGCATGAGGTCCTTCCCTCTTCTTTTATGCAATCATGCCACAGTCTTTCGAAAGTTGGTTGATTCTCTCGTCCACTGACAGATGCCATGAAGGTTTCCTAAGAGCTTGGGAGACCATCAACCACAGTTTGCACAAGGTCATCATCATCAACAACAATACCGATAGCAATGAGTTGATCTCTTACCTGTGCAATCTTCGTGAACAAAGAACCAACCCCTTCATCCTTGTTCAACTTCAAAGTTCGTAGCCTTTTCTTCAAGACTCTCTTCTGACTGGGAGCCTTCTTCTCATACACGTTGGCCAAGGTGTCAAAGCATTCTTTGGCAGTCTTCAATGTTGTGATGTTGGGCATCACGGTTTCTTTGACAGAATCATAAATGACCCTTCTAGCTTTAGCCTGCTTCTTATTGTAAGCAAGTCTGCCAGCATTAGATGTTGGCTCTTCACTGACATTAAACACAATGTCATCCAAGTCATTTTCTTCTAGAATAACTGTCAACCTAGCCTTCCAGGAGTTGTAGTTAGCTAAACCTTGTAGCTTCTCTTACGGTCTGAAGATATTGACGGCCATCTCTACCACTTAATCAACTGTTAAGTCTGCAAAATATCCCAAGGTCTAGGAAGACAACAACAATGTCCCTTTATTGTGTCTCCACATGCTAAGCTTTGATACCATGTTCAATTTTTAGCATTAGCATGAATACTATTAAAAATTTGCAGACTAACATAAACAAATGACAAGTGCAGTAAACAATATCAATCACATCAACACATTGAACACAAGATTTTTCACTGGGGAAACCTTTAAAGGACAAAAACCCCAAAAGCATTAGTAATTCATCTCATAAATGAGATGACTGAGATTTTTCAAAAGATCCACAAACCCTAACTGGGTTATACCACACATACACAGAAGATCAATTTTCCAAAAAAATGCCAAAAAGGCTTTTGACCAAGTTAGGACTTTTCTTCCCTAACTTTCTCTCTCCTACCCAACAATAGCAAGCTGCCCGAAACTGACTGTACGGCTTCCCTAATCTGTTGTTGCCCGCTGCCCTGTACCTTATCGTACCTGCGCTCCGTACCTGCCCGGCCTGCTTCCCATTCTGCCCGGTGGCCTGTTATGCTACCCGCAACCTTGTTGCCTGTTGCCCGCGACCTGTTTGCTGCCCAGGTTTACTGCTGGACAGCTCGGTGGATGCCGGCCTGCTAGCAGGTTGCCCAAAGGGCTAGCCGCAGGCACAACCCTTATGGGTCTACCTGCTAGGCTACTCGAGGGTTGGCCACAAGCTTAACCCTCACGGGTAAGCCTGTTAGGGCCACCCGAGGGTAAGCCACAGGCTTAACCCTCACAGGTAGGCCTGTGAAGGCTACCCGCAGGTGAAGAAATGGGTTGATCCCTCACCATGAAGAAAACAAGGGGTATCCCGTGGAGACTAAGGCTTCCCGTGAACCCTTTCAGATGCCTGGTGAGAGAAGGAATGAAGAAGTTTGTTGCCCAGAGATGAAGAGAGAGTAAGGGTGATAACCCTAGCTCACTGATAACAGATAAACTTATAGCAGCTGTAAAACCCTAGCTTAGGGTTTACCAAACATAATTGTGATTGCCCTAGCTAGACTCATCCATGCTAGGGCATCACAGTAATTTTCCTTCTCTTCCAATAACTTGTGAAATACTTCAGTTGGAGCAGTTGTACCTGTGAGAGCAAGTGTCTGTAATAATGAAATGGATTGATCTTCTTTTATATCCTTTGAGTCACCTGTAAGTAGAAAGATCAAAATAATAATATTTTATTCTTTTCTAATTTGACGTTTTCCTTTAGTGGTACTAAAGGTCTTTTTGCACTTTCAATTTGACCCCTTTGTGGTCCTTATGTATTTTTACTTTTGCTTTAGCCTTCTTCAAGTGCCCCTGTGGTCAATACAAGTGGTCAAGGTGGGCTTTTATTACCACTCAAAGTACATCATCATAAACAAGGAGAATTACTAATGCTTTTATCTCACACTCTGTGTGACACCAAGATCGAGTACTAAGGTGTCTTAACCAAGGGTTGCTAAGCCTTGGAGAAGATCGCAAAGCCCACTGATCAAGGGTCAAAGAGTCACACATGCCTAGACCCGGTCTAGGGCTTATAGTGTCTTCCTAGTAACAGACCAGGTGCCTCAGCCATAGGCTACATAATTTGACACTAGGTCAAATACTTGGTAACAGACCAAGCACCTCCATTCTCCCGAAGAATGGCCCTCAGCACCGGGTTGAGTCCCGAGTCCCGGACTAGGTGAAATTCCTGGTAACTAACCAGGTTCCTCCATTCAAAAGAATGGCTACTCAGATCTAGGCTGAGTCTACCAGTGCTAGACTGGTTCACATCGTGGTCCTGGACCAGATGTCACCATTCAACACAATGGTCACTCAACACAAGGTTGAGTCCCCCTCGAGCAAAACTGGGTCCATATCATGTTTAAGGACCAGATATCATCATTCAACAGAATGATTAGTCAACTCTAGGTTGAGTCCACACCGTGGTCCCGGACTAGGTGTCCCAATTGTCCTAAGAGAATGGCTCTCGATGTTGCTCAGAAAAATCAACACATGTCTTACTTACTTTTTATATGCGGTGCACCCCTCCTTGGGCATCTTTAGTGAGTGTGCCCCCCTCCATTAGTGAGTGGATCCATGTATTATCTATCCAACTAATCTTAGTCGTTGATTAGAGTAATTGTCTTTTGATCTTGGCCCTTGATTTTTTTGGATCTAGTTTTTGTGTATCAGAGAGATCTATATATTGAGATGCTCTCTCATTGTAAAAGGGGACTTTTGGCCTTTAAGCTCTTGGAATAATAGAATATTTTTGCAAAATCTCTTGGAAGCTTTGTCGAATGTCTTGTATGAAAATTGGAAAGTCTTATTCTCTCTAGCATTCTTGCGGATCTATGTATTTCTAACACTTTTTGTCGGGGGTCATCCTCTTGGGAAGGAAGCGACTTGGTTGGGGGCGCTATTGTGACAAAGCTCCATAGCATTCTCCCAAATTTCCATTGAGTCAAAGAGTATATTTATTGTGTCTTGCGGCCATCTTGATGTTCCTTGATTTATTTTCTTCGTCATTTCATCTTTTTTGCAAATCGATTCTTACATTGTAGATCTCTTTTGTAGGAGGGAGCGCTTGGCACCTTGGAGGGATAGCGATTTCACTTGAAGAGGCATATAAAACACTTGTAATTGATCATAGAGGCAAGATCATCATCATACAAGGTTAGTAGCAAGTATTTCCAAGTACGTTTGCATCTATTTTATTTTTCTAGTGCTTAAACTAATAGTCACCATAAAACCCTCTTATTTCAAACCCTAGTTTTGTAGATCTGATAGACTGGGTAGCTTATTTGATGACGGCCATCAAAACCCACGTAGAGATAATTAAGTAAAACCTAGATCTCAAGTTTCGTTGAAATCCGACTCCATTTTCCCTGTGATCTAGCACTAGTCTACTCTAGGTGGGACGCCCTCCTTGGGTGGGTTGTCAAATCTTTAGATCTATCAGTTGGGTATGCTTGAACCCAGTTCAATTTCATAGATCTATCCTTCAAGCCTCCAGATCTAGTCACCTCTTGTCTCGATCTACTCTCTTGGTTCCACTTTGTCCATTATTGCATAAACCCTAGGTGGATCTCATTAGAGTCTTCATTATTTATACTAGACCAATCTAGATCTACATTCTCCAACTCTTTGTTGTATATTTATTATCAAGTTGGGAAATTTTCCGTTATCTTAAGCCTCCCTGACTTGGCTTTAACCTCACCTACCACATCCATTCCCTAGATCT
The DNA here is from genome assembly GCA_001517045.1 of Pseudotsuga menziesii. Lineage (NCBI taxonomy): Eukaryota > Viridiplantae > Streptophyta > Pinopsida > Pinales > Pinaceae > Pseudotsuga > Pseudotsuga menziesii. The sequence goes on along the minus strand of LPNX010794966.1, from coordinate 455,331 downwards.
AGATTTACTTACTCATTATTCACCTCTTGTACTCATTGCAAACCCTAAGAGTGTCTTAAGTAGGTTTGCTATCCCTCATAGGCTAGTAGGGTCTCCCCCTTGATCGTTCTCTGGATTGATCTAAAGTGACTAGAGCCCGTCCGGTGTGACAACTACCCTTCATCCGTAGTGGACGAGGCCCTTACGATGTCACCGATTAGCTACCTTACCTATACCATCCCGGATATGATACCTTCAGTGGGTAGCTACACTTTGTGTGATAATAATACTTAACACTTCTATGCTTTTAATGTTTTATCTAGCAATTTGAGTGCTTTCAGGTGGCTAGTGTTTGTCTTTTCTCGCCAGGACAAGAGGAGGTGCTACCGAAAAATCAAAGATCTAAGCCATCCAAGGCTTTCCGAAGCAGTTTTCCTCCATCTTGCCTATTTTCTAAAACTTGTAAAGCCTTTGGATTTGGATCTATAAGGACCAAAGGCATCCACCTTTAATTTGTAAAATAAAAGTAATAAAAAGAGGCAAGTGGTTTTCCCAACGCCCACACCCCATCCCCCCAGGGGGATCTGTGTCGTCTCTCTTTCATGGCGTGATCTTAGTTTATTTTGCTCTCATTCCTTTTTTTGCTTTCTAATCAACAAATCTCATTTAAAAGTAACTGTTTGTTGGTTTCATTTCAACGGTGGGCCACAAACTCACTCAAAACTAAAAAATTAAACAATTTGCTTTAAGTTACCTTTTTGCAAATAAAAATAAACCTCGTTGATTTCCCAAATTACGGTTCACAGACAAGGGCTTGCCCGAGCACTAGACCGGGAAAGAGATTCCAGGGGAGTAATTCACCTTAACAAGAAAATATTATAAATTCATAAAAATAACCAAGGCTCTTCTCCCCATATGCTCTGGATCTCTGTTGATCGTGTTGAAACATTACCAAGGAAGTGTTTGTTCACCTTGTGATGCCCCGGCGTAAACATGAACACTTAAAAGTTGTGGTCCCTAGTACTTTTAAAGTGAGAAAGACTTTAAGTTTGTAAAGTGAGTTTGAGTTATTAAATATTTTAAATGTGACTTTATGAGACTTAAAAATGTGGCTGAGTAATAATGTCTCATTTATTATTTAAAAGTGGATAAAATGTTTTTAATGAGAAAAGTGAGATTTAACATGAGCCCTAGATCTCATCTAGTTATGTTTTAATCTAGGCCATTGATTTTCAAGAGGTGGTTATTCAAACAAAAAGGCTAGGGAAAGGCATTTCATCTTCATTATTGTGATCTAAGAGTTTTTGAGAGCAAGAGAAAGAGAATTTGAGAGAGAAAAGAAGTCGAACCCTTGAAAGAGAGAAGGAGATTTTGCACAAAAATCGAGAAGATTGAATGTGGCATGATTCCTGAGGAAGGGCAAAAACTTCAAGGTAAATTCAGACATTAAATGTTGGGCACGATTTCCAGTCTTTTATTGTTGTAATTAATGCAGACCGTACAACATTAAATGAGGTCGTATAGACACATCTTCCAAGGTAGCAGGTACAGCATTAAATGAGGCCATACAGGAACGACTTTCAAGGCAGCAAGGATAGAATTTGATGCAGATTGTATAGGCACAGATATCTAGGAAAAACAACCACCCGAAGATCGAGGAAATAGTCCATACAGTCCACACGTGTAGATCTGTACAGTCCTGAATTTGACACGCTTTTTGAGTCTCTTGTACAACAGTTTGTCAGTGGGATACTTGCACAATTTTCGAGGCAGAGAAGAGATAAGTACTGTTGTGTACAAATATATAATGTCTCTGAAAAATAATAAAATCTCTCTCGAAAACAGGTTCTCCCTTCAGGGTTTTTCTTAGACCTTTTTTGGTCAAAATACTGAGTCAAAATTTAATGTGTGTGTTGGCTGTTATAATTTTTTGAGTGTGAAAAAGTTGGCTGCCATTTACATTTATGAATTCTTTATGTTGAAAGAATTTCATGCGTTTCAAGCAAAAGTGAAATCTTTTTTTAAATATAATATGATTATGCATGTTGGGGTTTGGGCATTAAACTACATGCAGTGAAACTAAACTTGAAACCAGGTTGGCGTCCCAAAATTTTCAGTCCGATCAGTTGATCATATCAGAAAGGGATTAGAGTGACTAGTAATTAGTTCACATCTCGCAATAAATCTCCCACAGACGAAAATTCAGCGTCTTCAACGCTTTAGCTCTTATGGGCAAATTCTTTAGTGAAGCAGAAACAACTGGATAGTGACCATGGGGATCCATCAAGCTGCACCCTCGATTGGTGTAGTGTTGGACACACCCCTACGATTCTGATCCAACCCACATTTCACGTGTTAGGCCACATTTGTTAAATCTGGCACATTCCTCATACCCTTTGTGTATATTTAGAAACCCCTTCCCATTAACCCACTCATTTAACAAATAAATAAAATATACCAAGAACACTCACACAACTTTTCCTTTTCAGCGTTTTATATTTTGGCACTGGTCTTATTTTTTATCTTATGGTGTTGAGGCTTTAATGATGATGATGGATACATGTTAAAGAGTAATGTTGTATTGTTCTTAGGTTTTTTCTAAATCCAGATTTTTGTTAGCTTTTTCTTTCTAGAATAAAAGCCATAGTTTTATTTTTGTAGGGACCAGCCCCCTTGGCTTCGCTAGGAGTTGTCCTGGACAGAGGAGTTGAGTGTTGAGTGACAGTATCTCAACTCGTAACTTGCCCCCAAGGACACAACCCTTTAAGATTTTGACATGCTAACCCGAGGTGCATATTCAGGCAGCAACAACCCCTTGCAAAAAAGATATGATCCCATATCCTAGCTTATCAAAGCTAAATCAAAGAAAGGGACTCATGTTCAATATATATATATATAGAGAGAGAGAGAGAGAGAAATAAATAAAGGATCATAAAAGATGATGCAAGGAAAGGGAAATTCAATAAGAAATAATCCCCTTCTAATGCACACATATGGAAGAAATATTATTAACCCCTAGCTCTTGAAAGCTAAGGGGAATACTTGGAACTTAGACACTCTCATTATAGTTAATTTGTGAACCCCTTTTCCCAAACTTTACAGTTGATTTTTCCTTCATTACATTACATTCACTTCATTACCCTCACCTTGCTTAGAAACTTAGGAAGTTCACTTAGTCTTAGGGGTGTAACATGAAATCTCGATCAAGGTTCCACCATAGTAGCTCTTAGGTTATTTGGACAATTAATTAAATGAGTTGTTACCCACTTTTTTGTACCATAGTTGGGTTACCTGAGGAGTCGCCGGTTGACAGACTTGTTCAAAGTCTGATTCCAGTGTATCAGTTGATCCGTATTCATGTCTAGCCAATATTGGCTAGCCAGTTTTTTATTTGAATAAGTTTGACCATGGCCCCGCGGGATTTGTAATAAAATGTGCTAGTAGGGTATTTTTGAGTGGTTCGATCTCCTAAGACGTCGAATCTCAAATAAGTTATTCCAGGGAGTTTTTTGCCCCTGACAATTATGCTTTGCCTTCAGCCGAGTATAATTAACGAGGTTTTCTCCTACTTTCTCCAAAGCTGGAATGCCCGATGTTGAATTCTGGGCCTTGGGGGGTTATTAGAGCCCAACTGAGTGTTATAAACCTACTGGCATTATTTAAGTAGAGCATGGTCATGTCCTAAGTCATCTGGACATAAAAAAAATTCGAAAAAATCTTTTTCGAACAGGGAAAAAATTATTTTTTAATTTTTTAATTTTTAATTATTTTTCCCAAGTTTTTTGGGTTAATTTTTGCATAAATTAAATGGAAAAAACCCGTTTGTAATAAGTCGGTCATCCGGACCCCGAATCCAGTGATTGAAGGCTCTAACCTTAAGCCAAAAATCATTCTTGATCGGCCAGCCAGTCAAAGCCAACTTTCAGATCATCAATCGAACACATAATGCACTTTTTTTCAAAAAAGTCAGTTTTGAGGAAAAAATGAATTTTTATTAAAAAATGATTATTTTGGAGAAAATTAAAACTCTCCAAATTAATCCAAATTCAGCGAAATAAAAAGCTAAATGACATCTCATTGGGCATTTATGATAATTGGAGTTATCATAACTCAGCTTCAGTCAACATTAAGTGAGCAATTAATTTATTATCAGTTAGCAGACATATCATCTCCAGCTAAAGATGAGATGGAGACCATTCATTGGTCCAATGATTTGATCGAGGTAAATACTAAGGCTTTCACCATCAGTGGCCTTCCCAAACCTAGCAGAGGCTACACCCAGACCTAAAGAGATGGTTTATCAACATCCCAGACGCCTCCTTCAACCATTCACGCCCCTCTCTCTCCTGAAGGCGCCTTCCACACGTGTGAGCTCATCTGTGGCTTGTTTTGGGTGTTTAGGGTTGGAGTGGGGGCGCCTTGCCTAGGTGGGGGCCTCCCCTCACTCCCAGCTCTTTGTTTTAGGTTTGGCTTCTCTGTTAGGTGGCCAGGCCGGTTAGGTCATGTGGTTTGGTTTTAGGGTTTTAGCACTCTCTCATTGTATAAATAGAGGCTCTTTCAGCTCTATCAAGGTGGATGAATTTGCAAAGAACCTCTACCCATATGATTGTAATTTCTTATCTATGTTATGAATAAAGTTGAGTCTTTGGAGGACAATTCAATGGTGCAAGAACTTTCATGGTGAATGTGTGGCTAATAATCAAGGTGATATCTGTTTAATTGTCTTCTTATTTCATGCATGCTGTGATTATCTAGCTTAGAAGGTTATAATATAATCCATAGAGTAGGCATTTGAAGCTTCAACTTGCTTGCTTATGTGTGGCTATTCACGATTTAGGAATTGCATAACGTATTCACTTGTACTCATGTTTTCTGGTTCCTGTTTGGTTTACATATACTAGATATAATCACTTGCTCGAATGGTGTTTCAGTTTTGCAGATCCCTTGGTGTGAAGTAGAGATCAGATCTCAGTTGCATCTCATCTCTCTTCAAAACATATTTTCTAATTTTTCTTGTCTCACAGGTTCCTTCCACGGTCAAGTTTACTCAAGCTAGGGCTTGAGGTTTTTCTTATCCATCCTAAAATTTAAAAAAACAAAATTTTACTTTCCGGTTACTTTGGTTCTTTGTTTCATAACAAGTAGATCTAAGTATTAAATCTCATCTTTTATATCTCTTGTTATATAGATCTAAGAGTTTCCTTTGTTAAAAGCTTATCTCACGAAGGTTAGATCTATTTTTGTTTAGTACTTGAAGTAGCATCAAAGTCCCATCTTTTGCACAAGTATTAAATTGTAAATTTTTTAGTGTATTGTATTGTCTAATCCACCATTTTGCAGGAAAATAGTTCGCTGGTTTCTCACTTTTCATGACAGGTTAAGCGGGAAAACTGGTAAAATTTCAAAGAAATAAGCTGCAAAAAACCTTCCTCTTTTCCTTTTCTTTGCCCCCTTTCTACAAGTTGCCTTTATTTACCTTCCTTCTACTCTTTCTTCTTCGCTACCCCATTTTTGCCTTAGTTTACCACCTTATTTCTTCACTTTGGACAGCCCTAGTTTGTGCCCCTTTTTTACCCCTTTTTGCCCTAGTTTTTGGGCCTTCTTCCACCTTGTTTTGGCCCTTTCTCCCCCTTTTTATTCATTGCCATGTTTTTTACTTTTTATGACAGCCATCTTCCTTCTCTTTCGCTGCCCCGTTTTTATCATTTCTTGCACTCCTTTGGTCATATAGTTGGCTGCCCTATTCCTCCCTTTGCTTGCTTTTGACTTCCTCTTCGTTCTCCTTCCTTCTTCCCCTTTTCTTCTTACTTTCAGCATTCTTTTTCCTTGCTCTTTTGCCCTTATTCAAACATCCTCTTTTCCCTTTTCACAAGTTTCAAAAAAATCTTCAAGTAAAAGTAAAGCACTCTCCTTTTTTACATAAGTTTTAATAATTGTAGAGTTGTATGCTTTCATTTGAAAAGTCCTTTCAAGGATTAAGTTCCTAAAGGCACAATGTATAAATATTAATAAAGATCTTTTGTTTGAGTGGGGTTTTTAAGTCCCCACTCACATCCTCCCCCATTTGGGGAGGATTGTGTTGTGTTCATATTTTGTATGCTTAGGTTAGATGTGCTTGTTTTCATCATTATTTACATCTTATTCTTAGAATACTAATTAGAATCCATCACATCTAATTCATTGATTAAGTTGATTACTCTATTGTCTTAATTGTTTATCTTTTCAAGTAAATCAACTGCTTAAACCTCTTGAATCTGACCATAAGGGGAATCAAGAGTGCTCTCTGTCGGAGAGTTAATCAACAATCTTCAGCTTAAGTTTTTGCGCATCATTGTTTAATCAATTAATTCTTGAGTAAGACTCTTGAACTTGCAGAAACACAAGTCAAGAGCACTCTCTATCGGAGGGCATTTTTAGTTTGCATCATCCTTGCATTAGTCTCATCTAGATTAGATAAGACTCTTGAGCCTCTGTCATAAGACAAGGTCAAGAGCGCTCTCTATCGGAGAGTCTAATTAATTAACTTAATAAAACCTTCAACACACGCACCTCTTTAATTAATTAACTCCCTTCCCTCCTTGCCGGAGTATGCTCTGACCGATCTCAGATCGGAATACCCAGAAACGGCATTGGATCTTTAAACCCTACAAGAGTAACTTAATTAAAACTTTTTCCCCATAACCAACGCACCGGCGTTGTTTCGTTTAAATACCGAGGCATGTGGGCAAATTCCAAGTGTGGGCGTCGAGCAACCTAATCTAGGCACAGTTAGTTAAGTTATTGAACACTTCGCTGTGACCCCAGACAGGTCCGTCATGTCTTCGAACGGAGCCACTGAAGGTATTTCCGATTAGGACATCCAGCTACCTTAAGCAAGACCACCATTAAAAAACTCTTAAAATCTACCAAGAGCACTCGCATAACCTAATATTCACTAGTTTGATTTCAAGACTTGTTATTTGATTTCAATACGCATTTTCAGTACTTTTTGACTCCATAAGGCACTGGTCCTTCTAATCTGCATTATTTTATATTGATCAATCATCTGTGGCCTGCTTTAATTTACCTGTGAATGCATAATTAACTAAGTCTGGAATCATTACTTATCTTTCTGCTAGCAACGTGGATTGCTTTGATTTATGTGTCATATTCATAATATTAATCATTTCAAATCACAATAACTCCTAAACAATACCTATCCGCATCCAAAACATCTAAAACTTAACTTAAACATTGAGCCACAGAAAACTCTTTGTTAGGGACTACCCCCCTTAGCTTCGTTAGGAGTTAGCCTAAACGGAGGAGCTAGGAGTAGGTGACAGTACCTAGCTCTGTGCTTGCCCCCAAGGTCACACCTCTCCTACTTTCCTAAGTGAGGAGACAGCTTTCATTAGATTTCTGCTGCTGGTGTGCAATCGGCGGACAACATGAGTTATTATAAAATTGCACTTAATAAACTTTTATGTTAATGTTTGCATATAATTAAGTGTTTTCCTAAGTCATACTTTATAATGTCCAACACTTGGTGGATTTTCACTAAATACATGTCTCCTTCTCCTAGGTGGTGTGCCCCCGCTTCCATGCACATATGGTACTTCATGAGGTATATTCCATCATCATCTGAGAGGGCCAACCCTTTTGGACCATTTGGATGAGTTGTCATGAGCTTTGACCACCTTATCACTGAGTTGGTTAGGCATTTGGACCATTATTCTCTTGTTTGGACCAATGCACAGAGATTGAGGAGTTGGTTAGAGGGGTGCTCCACCATTTGAGGCTTCATTCAGCATGCTTGGACCACTCCTAGAGGGGACATTCATCATTCTTGGACCATTCCTTGTCACACATGCCATCTTTGTTGAAAATTTCATCATTTGAGGAGGGTGCACTTGTCACTCTTTGAGTACTTGGATGATTGGACCATCATGCCATTGTATTAATGATGACAAGTTGTTACTTTTGACTTGTCATGGATTTGGATAAGGTGGTTAGGCCTTGTTAGTTACAATCTGGTCCATCTATTTTATTTTGACTAGCTCTACTTGGGCGCCTCACTCTTGGATGGTATTTGTACTTCATTTGTATTATTTTCCTCATATTTTAAAGGCATGCCCCTATGTTAACTTGTCGAGTTGGTTAGGAGGTTGAGTTAGGGTTTTGGAGGTTAGGTTGTTATTTTAAACCTTATCAATGAAAAATTTAGCAACTCTCATCTATATAAGAGAGACTCACCTCATTGTTTCTCTTTTCTAGAACTAGTGGAGAATAGAATTGCTCTCGTCTCATTTGTGTCTATTTTATAAAAACTTGAGTAGTGATTTAATTTGTTGAAAGTTGAAACAAATAGTAGTGTAACAGTATAATGTTAAATATGGATCTAATCACCAAGTCGTAAAATTTGCATGAACATTGAGGTAATCTCTTTCACAGGATTTGCACATTTTACTTACTAGGTAGTATCATATTCAACTAATGTTATATGCTTCTAGTTGTAGGATTTGTTGGCTTTGCATGCAGGTTTACTAAAGAGAATTCAGCTTTTGAACCCTCTACATGGTGAAGCAAAAACCATACTTGGCTATTAAAGACAAGGGATTGAATGTTTCTTTCCCCCTCTTACTCTTCGATCCCCGGGAAATTCTTGTTGATTGATTTGTCATTGATGCCAACATGTGACTTGCATGGCACGTTCAGTTGTCATTGATGCCACCATCCCTTGCAGTGGACAAGCTTGATGATGTGGAAGACTTGAGTATTGGTACCCACAATTATGGCGGTGTGTTGGACCTTGGCGTTCACATCTGAGGTCTCTACTCTTGTGATGATGAAGACATGGTGAAGATTGACCCCTTGATGGTATTCTTATGGATGTAAGTGCCTAACCCTCTTTTAAGGAATCCATCTTAATAGATTGGGTTCATATAGGTACAAATGACCCAGAAGATGAAGCTACAAAGATGTAGAAATCTTTGAAATGTGTGTGGGACACTTGCACCCATTCCCACATGCTGGATGATGGCTGTGACGATCATATCGTTGAAGTCCACATGTAAAGAATCCCTTGACGTAAAAATGGATAAAGATATGTATAAAGTTTGAAGTCTTGACATCACAAATAAAAAAGCCCCCTTCTAACTTGTGTGTTAACCCAGTTTGTTGACATAAAAATGGTTCATCCTTGTGACATATGCATGAACAAATGTAGCCCCTTATAATTGACATGGATCTTCAAATAATTTGAAATATGTCTTATGGTTACCAAAATATATTATGGTCATTTGCTGCCACGTCGAAGAAAGTTTTTTATTACATAAGGTGAGGATGGGTGACTTTATAGAAAGTTTTTTTTTAATATCAATATATATATTAAATGAGGTGAGGTGACTTTGAAGAATGATAAGGAGGGGTGTCTTTGAAGGTTGACCGTTGAGTGGTAATTATTTTTTTTTAAACATAAACTTACCATACTTACCAAAAAGGCAGCCCTATTTCATGAAGTGGACAACATGTGGAGGTGTATTTAAATACACTAAGCTCAAACCAACGAGTGTAAGAGATAAGAGAGCTTGCTAACAACAGAGCATGGTTTTTAATTGATGAAAATTTTTTGTGAAGCCGCAGGACAGCGTGAAATTCTTTTTGGAAGAGCTCTGTAATTTTGAATTGGGTGGATCGTGTGTTACTCTGAGACTTTTTGGAAAGGAGGAGCAGTATTCTGGAACATTTTTCTTTGGAAATTCCTGGGTAGCAGCATACTTGACGCCTTCATCAAAATGGTGGTCTGAATGCAGCAAAGGCTTGTCGCTCTTCTCCAGGACGAGAACACCCAAATCACCAGAAATAACTAAATCTGGCAGCCTTGAGAAGGCGCAGCAGTATCAGATCAATGCCTGGACTGACTACGAAGGAGGAATCGAGAGGGTTCAGTTTTGTGGTGAAGACATGGAAGCGATGAAGGAAAATATTGCACAAGAAGAGTTTGTATATCCAAGTTCTTGCTGAATCGTGTGAGAGAACAACAGCCTGCGTAGAGATTCCAGTCATAAGCTAGAAGATCCTGCCCTAGCCGTCACCAGTTTTGAAGGTGAGCTCTGCGATTTTGTGTGACAGCAGAGGTATTGTATTTTTCATCAGCGTGGAATAGTCTCGCAATTTTTTTTATGTTGGAAGCCAGGTCGTGAAAGCAGCCCGTGAGTAATTTGCAGTTGTAGCGTGAAGAGCTGTCTGCTAGTATTTCTATTCCACGAGATTGAATTGGATCAAGTCACGAGCATCTATGGTTGCATAGTAGTTTTTTTATTATATATATATTGGGTCGCCCACAGATAGGATATGCCACGACAACAATTAGAAAAGGGAAGTCGCAGTCACCAAGTCGTGTTTCACGTGGAGCCAGGATCCGTCTTTTCTCACCACATTTGTCTTAAACGCTGAAGGCATTGACCATGGTAGCCGATTGCATTGATTGCAGATTTCGTATCTATCATCTGGCAGTTCTTTGGGGGTAGTTTTGATTACGTCAAGAAGGGATTCGTGAATACATTGTCATTCGAAATCGGCCTGAGAATCAAGTTTTTTGGCGTATAATCTCTGCTGAACCCATGTATCTGTTCGTTATGCTTCAATTCCTCACTGCAATTTGGGCCGTGAACCTGCAATTTGGGCTACCAAACCAATCCAGGCCAAGGCAATCATTGATCGTTCAAATTAGAAGATTGACCTGTCGTCTTTCTTTCCATGTCCACCGTATTTGATGGCGTGGGAAAGCCCATCATCAACAGCAACGGTAACTGGGTAAAATTCTCTAGTTTCTCCTCTTCTTCCACGGTAGTGTTGGATCCTGCAGCTTTCCTAAATAATTGATAAAGAAAATCCAGGATATTTTCTGAATGTGCGCTGATGAAGATTGTTATAATTCAAGAGCTGCCACTTGTGAAAATAACATATCTCTCCAAGACAGCTGCTACGAGTTAAAAGATTCTACTGTGAAATGTGTGAATGGGTTTTGCTGGAAAGTAAACATGCATTCTTTATAGAAGCAATATTTTGCAAATGAACTTCTCACTACTGTGGAGTCAGCAGAAATGCTTCTGCTTGAAATTAATTTCTATGATTGACATGGACAAGATAAATGCTGGTGGATAGAATGAGTTGCAGATAATTGAGATATCTGCACAGTCCAGTTTTGGGATTTGTTTGGGTTTCTTTAGTTCTTACTCTCTAATCGTGGCTTAAAGGAAGTGCTGTACATTTCCAAGGTGGGCTGCGAGTACCAATAGTCACCTACAAGAAATCACAGGTCGTGCAGCAACTTTGTACGCTACAGGTCAGCAAAAAGAGTGCGTAAAAATATGACTGTCACCTTCGGCAAACTGTAAGTGTGGGGTTTCATGTTTTATGTGAAAAACAGTTACCTACCAGTCACTAGGAGACATATCAGTAATAGAAGAGTGGTGGCAATAATATTGGTCAAGGCTAATGCTTTTTGCATAGTCCAAGTTTTGTAGCAGCAGTATGAGGATGGTGATGTGCGAGTGACATCTTCACAGTTATGAAGTAGTAATGAAGAGCAGAAGACCAGCAGACCTTGATGACCTGACCAGTGTTGAAGTAGAAAAGAACAATGAATAGAAGATGACCAGTGGTAGTGATCTGCAACAATGATGAGCAGCAGTGTGCAAATAAACCTTGATGGATGAACAAGAAGATTGATGAGCAGTAAAGAGAATGAGCAGCAGAGGTTAATAAGCAGAGATTGACCAGAGATTCATGAGCAATGTTACAGCAGAGCAGTGTTGATGATATAACAGAGTTGTCTTGTGTATGATGACAGTAAGCCTTGATATAAAAGCAAGCTTGTCTTGCTTCTGAGGTTAGGATACCTCAATCACTTCTTAGCAGGGTCTAAGAGAACCAGGCAGGGTCCTGGATTAAGAGCAGGTGCTCTATTTATCAGTAGGAGCTGATTTCGCCTAACGGTTGTAGCCGGACAAATAATATAAAAAGATTACAAATTCATATGATGTGGTGTTCTTCTGTGTTATGGCTTTTGATGGTTTAACTGCTTTTGATTTATGAATGATGATCTGGAAGATGTTTATGAAATGTTTATGATAGAGTAATGAATTGATGAATTGGTAGCTAACCTTGATAAACTGTGAAAAGGTTATAATTGGCTGCACACTGATTCACCCCCCCCCCTCTCAGTGTCTACAATTCTCTTGTTTCCTCATGACCCCATTGCCCTTCAGCTCAATTAACATAGGCACTAATCAAGGTGTTAAGTTCCTCAAAATCCAGCCACTAATTTTTTGTTTTTGAGTTCGTCTTTTCAAGTGTTAAATCTGGAATTTAACTGAAAATCCTACACATAAATTCTTTTTTAAGTTCTTCTTTGCATGCATGTTTACTAAGGAGAATTCAGCTTTTGAACCCTCTACTTGGTGAAGCAAAAATCATACTTGGCTATCAAAGACAAGGGATTGAATGTTTCTTCCCCCCTCTTACTCTTTGATCCCAGGGAAACTCTCGTGTTTCCTCATGACCCCATTGCCCTTCATCTCAAGTAACATAGGCACTAGTCAAGGTGTTAAGTTCCTCAAAATTCAGCCACTAATTTTTTGTTTTTAAGTTCTTCTTTTCAAGTGTTAAATCTGAAATTTAACTGAAAAGCCTACAGATAAATTTCTACAAAAGACAACCACACAAATCCCCTTTGAGGAATTATTACAGATTTCTTCAGGAATTTTTGTCTTTTGCTTGTTGGTTATAACAAGAATGATAGTGGGATGAACAGTTTTATTTTAGATCTAAGTACAACTCACATGTTTTATCTTTCTCAGATTTTTGGATGAGATGAAGTATATATGTTCAAAAGGTTGTTTACTACTTTATCATTTCAAGTGCTTTTAGACAATTATTTCTAACATCCGTTTTAGATCTTGAATGGTTTTATATTTGCAATTTACTTACATTTTTTTCAAATCTAAAACTTTCGTATGTTATTGGCATGTTAAACACACATTTTTTACATGTTAATGGCATAACCGAGTAACTAACACATTCTGGAATCAGCAACCCAATTTTCTGCAATAGTTACTTGATCTATTTAGCAACTTGCATTTAATTTCACACTTCTATTTTGCTGAAATTCACATTGTTATTTATGTTCATCTCTCATGGTTTGTTAACAATTTCGTCAAAACTGTTAGTATAATTCTAGAATTTACCACTCTTTTTTGTTGGAAACACTGGCAATTGGATAAGAGTTAAGGATTGATAAAGCACATATTACTTTGGCCATTTTCAGATTTACTTGCATGCCTTCATTTTCTCAAATCAACACTTTCAATGATTATATTTTTCAGTTTATTTGTTTCATATTTCTATTGCTGATTATTTAACTTGAAAATCTGTAATAGCAATTGCAACTGGATCATTATTGTTAATGAGATAATTTCATATGATTTACTTTCAATTCCTTGCTGAATAATTTATGATCTATTCATTTGGTAACTTGGTTATTTCTTAGCAAATTTACTTGTGGTTCTGATTATTCATTTGCAATGGTTGATGGTTCTTAAGAGTTTAACTAATGTATGAGTTAGTATAATTATTAAGTCACCTGTAAGATGTTCTAAGTTCTAACACATTTAATCTCCTTAGACTTTTGAAACCATTCATCTATCAACCAATTAAGTACTCTTGTCAACTTTGACTTAGTTGCCTTAAGGAATCCCCCATTAGTGTAGGATTGGATTTCCTCAGTTAAAGTGACAGGAAATTTTACTTGGGTGACAGTTGTAAAGTTTCCATAGTTGCACTTGGCTAAAACCTTTTAGGAGACTTTGCCTTAAGTTGTTATTTTTAGTGGAAACGGGTACCATTTCGTCGAGGACAGAGTTCAAACATGAGCAGTTGTCCTTCAATATGTTCCTTCAGATTTGCAGGCAGTTGATGTTTTCCCTAAGTCCCTAGCTAAGGGGAAGTTTGCGATGTAGAGGAAGGGACTTGGTTTGGTGGACAAGGCTTTCCTCATAAAGAGGGTGTAAGAATTTTCCTATTGCTCCATATGTATTCTTCTTTAGCAATGGTGCAACAGGCAAATCCAATCCTACTGTAGTTCACTTACAACATGTTACTATAGGTGGTGATGGCATATTAGTGCATAGTTACATATATCCTATCAGCTAATATATCACCAAGAATTTGAAATGTAACTTGTCAGCAATAGTGAGGAAAATATCGAGAAACTTCAAAAAAAGACAAAATAACTAGTTTTTTCAATTGTTTAAACATCTAAAGTAAGAGCAACATCAAATAAACACATTGCTACATAAATATGAAAATACAACTAATATATAAGATGCATGAGATGTCAAACGGTACATCATGATCACATATCAACACTAAACTAAAAATTATGAAATTTATTCCTGATAGAAGGATAGAAAATCACATCAACTGATCATAATAAATGTATCTCATGAAATGAATCATCATGACTCATGAGACATCAAGATACTAAATAGATCAGATAAGATAAGATAATTTTATTAATGTCCACTAATGACCACAAAGTAGGTCAACGGGACTGTCGGTTACAATGATATGTTATGCATGTGGGAGGATCAAACGATCTCCCGTAAAGGAAATACAATATAAGCAATGAAAGTGAAATGGAAAGAAGTAAAGATGTGCAAGGCGAGCTAGGTTGTAGCATGGGAGAGCTCTTGCTCCAGTTCCAACCCTGTAACCCTGCCCAAGGGCAAAGGAGCTCGAGTGGGCAAGATCCGAGAGCCAAACCAAGGAGGGTCTGGTACTCCTAACATCCGAGGCTGAATGAGGAAAACTGCGAGAACTGCAAGTGTCTGCTTCCCTGATCCGAAACTGGTAGGCGCGGGGGGCGTCCTCTGGAATGATGTCGGCGAGGTCTGTAGGGTACTGAGCGCCTCACGAAGGGAGGTCTAGTATGGAGCTGTCGCTAAGATCTCGTGGGTCGAGAACCTCTGGCCCTTACTGATCTAGGAGCTGGGTCGATGTCAAGGTCAGTGGATCTCTTGATGCCTCTGGAAGATGGTAGCCTGCTGAAGAACGTTGTGATCCACTGTGTGGTGTCTTGTCTGGTGGGAGGCTGGAGGAACTATGCTCGGAATCTGAGGGCCTCCTGGATATAGAGCGCTAGACATCTTTGATCGGTGTATCTGAAGAAAACGGCTAAAGTTTGGGGGGCCCTAAACAAATAGTAGAAGCGTCCTCTGATCTCATATTAGACAGGACACCTGAAGATAAAATGTGACTTGGTTTCCACTTCCTATAGATGACACAGTTGGCAGATCCTTTCCAATCTATCGATCTGATGATCTGACTCTACCCGAAGTCTATGTGATCCTACTCTAAACTGTCTGAGAGGGATCCGAAGAGCGTGCATTCAATTGCGAAATGTATACTGGGGCCGAACAATGAGCCCGTCTCTGAACTCCAAGAAGTGATCAGCATAAAAGGCCATTTTTGGTTGCAATCCTCCTGGAGGATTAATCTAAGTAACCTGGACGATCTGCTTGTAGATATCATCTCTGATGATCTTATTTAACTCTTGTCAGGTAGGAAGAAGGTGCCCAGGGGCTTCCAGAGAGTACTAGAATGGGGAAAGACGATCTAACTGGATCCCCGCTGAAGCAAGAAGGCTCGAGACCCCTGTAAGCCAACACTTGGCCCTGCCTAGGTGGGTAGCGTGGGCTATAGTCTGAGTAGAGTAATAAGCTAGAAAAGGGTACCTGTCCCGACCTTTTGTTGAGTCAGCTAACCCTCGGATCCGATGCAAGAAGGAAACCAGTCTGAAAACTATCTCGAGGCGGAAGGGTTGGGCTCCAAACTCAGCAAGGATGATGTGTTGTGGCACTGTCTGTTTACATCTGATGATACGTTGAAGAAGAAGGATCTGGACTCTTTCGGTCGATGCCCAATCAGACTCGAGTAGGGAGGGCCCCCAGATCTCTGATCCATATAGAACGTTGGGACGAATCAAGGTATTTGGCAGGTTGTCCATCTTGGATGAAATATCCTGGAAATGGTGACGAAAACACTGTCTCTCGAGGAGGGCTAAGGACCCATACCCCTTATTGATTCGAGGCTAGAGAGTTGGTCGTAGACTGAAGCAGGGGCAAGAGAACTGCACTCCTAAATAAGTATAAGTATTGGTGATCTCAACTTCCTCCCCTTTGAATAAGAAGCAAAAGTCTGAGGTTTTCTTTACCCCATTGAAGATCATAACCTTAGTTTTGCTCAGATTCACAGTCAGCATCCGGAGTTCACAGAACAGGGTTAGGGCATCAAGCTGTCTCTGCAGACCTTCCAGGGAGGAAGATAGGAGTACGATGTCATCAATGAAAAGTAGGATTGAGATCAGGACCTAGTGGAGGAGGCACCCATCTGTTTCCTGAGTATGTTCATGGAGGAAGGTCTCCAACTCGTCAATGTAGATTCCAAACAGGGTGGGGGAGAGTGGACAACCTTGTTTCACCCCAATGGTGCTATGGATGAACTCGGATAATCCTCGAGTTGTGCGAAGGCGGCCCCGAACAGACTCGTATAGGTGCATAATAGCCATCAATAAGATCGTCAAGATGCCGATATCTCTGAGTCGCTGCAATAGATCCTCTCTCGGAACTAAGTTGAAAGCTTTCCAAAAATCTACAAAGCAGCAGTAGACTTTCGAGGAGCGGTGACGTGCCTCCTCAATCATGGCTCGAAGAGTAAAAATGTGGTCGATAGTCTGATGTGCTGGTCTGAACCCTTCCTGACCACGAGCTCTAAGAGTTCTTTGTTCGAGATCACTAGAAAGCTTCATATGGAAAACGGTGGCATAAAGTTTTGAAAACGTGTGGCCCACCAAGATCGTTTTGTAGTTGTTAGGGTCAAATGTGGCTCTTGACTTGTGAATCAGATGGATGATGTGATGAGACCAGACCGATGGAAATCCTTCCCGCACCACGTGGTTAAAGAGATCAACCAAGTAGCTGGCTAGAACTCAGAGACCATGCTTGAAGAACTCTGCTTGGTAGCCTTCCTCGTCTACTGAATTGCTTCTGCTCATCGCCTGGATGGCTTCTGTAACATCGTTGTTAGTGAAAAGGTGGCAAGTGGACAGGGGGGAAGCAACATGAATGTCAGCCTAGTCGAGAATGTCATAGAGCTTAGAGGTGTGGGAGAACATGGAAGTAGGGTCCAGGTCGGGTGACAGAGGGGAGCGCCGGGAGAGGATGGTACGCCAAAATTGTTTAAGGGAGCGAGCAAGGAGCGCTAAGGGTTCCCGTCTTCTCTGAGAAACAAAATGTTGTTTTTGCGACGAAGGAAACGGCGGTAAGATCTTTGGATGTCTGGGTAGGTCGGGTGGGAGTGGAGGAAGGCATGACCATAGTTTTAAAAATCGTTCCAACCGGAATCGAAACCGGCCGGTTCACCGGTTCGGAACCAAACCGGGTCAAACCGGTTGGTTAACCGGATCGGGGACCGGTTAGATACTGAACCAGCCGGTTTGGTACCAAACCGGTCCGGTTCGGTATCTAACCGGTCCAACCGGTCAGTGACCGGTTCGGTTTGGAAAGGCCTAAAACAAAGTTCAAACAGGAGATAGTAATAATGCTAGAGGCTTAGTGATTGGCTAGGTGCATTCCTTCACGACCTTGCTTCAATCCTTGTCCCTAGACACAACGAAGTTACAAATGGTTAACTAGTTACTGTGTGTGCATGTTTTGCCTTAATGTAAAGCACTGAAACATCACTGTATTGCTGCATTTATTAAATATGCACAGTCTGCACATAAAATACACATACAGTATGCAATCGTTGGGGTAAATGCCTTGTCACATGCACTATAGTAAATACTTATTTATGCTATTGTTGTTGGGTTGATGATGCAAATAATACTACTGAATCTGATACTTACTGTTGGTATAAATCATACTACTGCTGTCATAATGACTAAAATACACAGATTTTACACTTATACACATCTATTTCAGACCTTGTGTTAGTTAATTAAACTAAATGCCTTCAGAGTCTTAGATTTTGTTGCTCATCTCAACAAAATCAACCTTCAGAAAGCTTCATTGTGGCCAAGGGACAAATGCCTTCATCATTTCACAGCCAATATTGCTACAGTCTCTTGGCAGATTGCATGTAAATTCTCAATTGGAAATTGGAAATGGCATTGGTTAATTTGTCTTCAATGCCTTGGAATCATGGATTATAATCTTGAAAATGTTGTTTTCCTTTAAAATTAAGTATTTGATGTATTTTTTAGCAAACCGATTCATTAAATTCAAATCGGCCGATTTATGACCGATTCATTACCGATTCCGATTCCGATTCCGAGTTGACCCTCGACCGATTCCGAGTCCGATTCCGATTTTTAAAACTATGGGCATGACGAAGTTCTCGGTTTAGTGTTTTGCAATCCTCGTCGTACCACTTGTTCATGGGGCAGGAGCCAGATTTAGGAGTGGCAAAAGAGGTACGAGTGGAGTGGGGAAAGGAGTTAAGTGTTGCTTCCCAGATTGCAAATGAGAGGCATTAGTACTTGGCAGAGGCCGAGTTGTGAGGAGAAAAGGGATTCAAAAGGAAGAATCTAGCGGAGATCTGATAGGAAGATGTCAGGGTCGCCTTCGTCGAAACGAAAGGTGGTCTGAGGTTGTGAGGGGTGGTTGTTGGGGGAGAGCAGGGCTAGAAAGGGGGGGTCGACTTGGAGGGAGAGAGAAAGGAGTGCATGGTCAACTAGGGCGATGGGGGAGACATAGAGGTCTCGAATGAAGGGGAGTAAGTTCTGGCTAGCTAGGGCGTAGTCCACCACACTAGCCCCGCCTCCATGTGGCAAGCATGTGAAGGAGTGAGAGTTCGGGAAGCAAGGGAGGTCGTTCAGAATAAGCAACTCATGGGATTCCCCTAACTACAGGAGATGCTTGCCGTACGCTATGGTGGGCCCCAAGGCATCTTCTGAAGTCCGATGGAGACCAACTGCAGCAGGGTCGAGTCCTTCAGTACAGAACTTATCTTCAGATCGATCATGGAGAGGAACCTGGAGGTCTCTAGTCCGAGCATTAAAATCCCCCATAAGTATGACCTCCCCGTCAGCAGAGTACTGAGTGATGCCAGTGTATAGATCCATAAAAGGGTCCCCCATCCGCTCCGTTGTGGATGGCAAATGATGAGAACGCGAGTGGAAAGTAGCAAACTCCGAAGAATACATGTCTCAGGGGGAGGATCTTGGTTCTTACCCAGATCCACATGAATCTGGCGTACTCATCAGAGGCCATCAAGGAGACCCTCTTCCGAAGAGAGTCTCTAACCAAGCAAGCAACTCCTCCTGATCCCCTCACTCCACCAGAGCTCCTTGTTTCCTGTCTGCAGGCTGAGAACCAGTGATAACCTGTGATATCTGGGAGAGGTCATACAGGGCTCGCATGAGTCTCGGTCAGGAGGAGGATATCAGCCAATGCGAGTGTGTCATACAGGAGACCTAGAGATGACCAGAAAGACCCATTTCCATTCCAGCAACGAACATTGATGTTTGTGCCCTGCCGTCTCTCCAAATGACCCCGTCATTTGGAGCTTCGTATTTGAGGCGTCCATCCCGAGGGGAAGGAGTCTCGAATAATTGCCCGAAGGTTTCTGATAACCACCCATTTTCCTGCTTTCTGTGCTTCTGCGACCTGTTCCCTAGACTGTTTGAGCTTTGTAACCTGTGCTCTGGTGAGATCCTCATCAAGGAATATCCTATCGGGGAGTGAAAACAATTTACGTTTGGCTCTAAGTGCACAGAGCCTGTCTGTCGCATTACGAAACCTAATGAAGAGGGTGGAGTCATGGCCCACCCAAGCTCTGTCCAGGGTTATATCTGATAAGCCGAGGGTATCCCGCAGGAACCCGACTCCTACCTCCATAGGGTCTGAGGTAGGAAGACGTTGAGGGAGACCTCTTACTTTCAGGTTCAGTTCCCTCGCTCTTCTGGTCCGTTCTTCGACCAATTTGGCTTGAACAACCTCCTCGACTGCTGTGAGAGGGGAAGTGTTTTTTCCTTTCCCTCGAACTACTTGTGCCCATGAGTTAATGGGCAACTCGGTTTCCTGTTTGAAGGAGGCCTATTGAGATTTGATTTCCTCTTGCTTGGTCCTGAGGTCCCGGATTTCGGCGTGAAGTGCTTCGTTCTAAGGGTGGGAAGAATCTTGTTCTTTGCTTTGTATTATTTTCTTGAGGGATAGGTTGTCCCCTTCGACTTTCGAGACGCTAGCCGCGAGAGAGCCCACCTCTGAACGGAGTCTGTCATTCTCGGCTTCAAGAGATTCCAGTTTCCTGAGCATTTGTTTAACTTGAGATGTCCAAAACCCAAAATTTGATTATGTTGCAATGTCCATGGGGTTGTAAAATTCTCGGTTACCTTGACATTGCCGGAGGTATTGAAATTGGCCTTTGTCGTTGTAATCCCGAGTGGGCGTTTTGGAAACTCCTTCCGACTCTTTGTCTTCTTTCGAATCCTCCATGGGTTGTTGAAGGGACGTGGTGGAATGGGTGATCAAGGTTGTGGCCGAGGGGGTGGAGGGCGTAGGGTTGTGAGTAGGTGAGGAGGAGAAGCAAAAGGGGTTGCGGGAGGGGCAGAGAGGTCCACAATCCGATGTGCGCGAGTAGGTCGCGTGGGTTGATTGTTGCAGAAAAGGGGAGGGTGGAGGTTTGCAGGAGGCGTGGGGAGGAGGTGCGCAGAGGGACGGAAGCTTTGCGAGCTGAGAAAGTTGCGCGAAAGGTGGGCAGGGAGTCGCAGGAGTCGCGGAGCAGAAAGGAGCAAGAGCTACGAGCGGGAGGTCGTGCGCGGGCAAGGGGGAGCAGAGGAGCTGCGGGCGAGGAGCGGTGGGCTACGAAGGAGAGGCGACGTGCACTGGGAAGGAGCCGCGCGCAGACAGAAAAGGGTCACGCACGCAGGCATAGAGCCGCGCGCAAGGGAATGGAGGCCACGCAAAGGGACGGGATGGAGGTTGCGCAGAGGGACTGGAAGTTGGTTCGAAGTTGAGTCCGACCATGCAAAAACACAACCGACCCCTAAAACAAGGGGCACCACTCTTCCTTTGGAAGCAGTAGGTGATCTTATAAGTGCTCTGGATGGGCCCAGGATGGAATTGTAAACTCCAACTGCTCGGTTTGTGGTGGAAGTTAATGGGGATGAGGTGGAAGCCAATGTGTGTTGTCTCCTCCCAGTCCCAACTACATGCCTCTATGGAGGTGGTGGCACTGGCTGCACCAAAATATCAGTCTCCTCCTCATCCTTTGGAAGTGGAACATTGTCCTTCTTCCCCTTTTCTTCCTCCTCCTCCAACACATCTGCATCGACATACTCCTCACCTCCAACCAGTCAAGTGCCTCTTCTATTGCAGGCTCCTCAGTCTCCGCTCTCCATTTACTAGTAGTTTCAATCTCATCCAATGAAATAACATCTATGTTGGGTACTTTTTCAATATGTTTCACCTACAACAACTCCAGTTGCGCTCACACCTTGAAGAGATGCAAGTTTGACTTAGCACCATAATGGCAAGTTTTGGAAGCTCTGGGACTCTGCCACCATAGTATGTCCACCACACATCTATAATGAATAAAAGAAAAGGAAAGACAATGAATTAAATTTCCACCAAATAACAAATGGATAGAAAGGAGCAAGTAAATACTAAAGACATTGAAATTTGAAAGTTTTAAACAAATTGATCTTGAAGGTTGAACGAAGCTTACCCAACATCCTCATGGTTCTATCTTAGATAGACATGTCATAACCAAAAGTGTCAACTACCAGTCTATAGATCTCCATCTATTTGGAAATCTCTAAGCGTTCAAAAGTAGTTAACACCATCCTTTGAACACATTGGATAAATCCATCCATGACCTTAGCATCAAACCGGAATCCGCATGCATAAAAAAGGCAGGGTGGAAGTAGATCCCTACAGAATGACTGGGGCGATGGAGAGTATTATTCCATCATTCATCAATCACACCCCATAATTCTGCTCGTCTGGTGAATCCGTCCTCCCCTTTGTCCTCATAGTACCGATGGATAGTTTACTTAACCCTATTCATGGCCTCAATCAAGTAGCCCACTACAAGCTTGTCACCATCAACCAAATGAAGAACATTTACCAAAGGTTCACTAATGGAACATACCTCCTGAATTCTTGCCCAAAAATTCTAATAAAAATTCACTAGTTGGTTTATGGCTTGCCCATCAAGTATGGTGCTATAGACACAAACAACCCACTCATCAAAAAGGAACATACGTTGTAATTCCACCATAACCCTATGGAGAGACTGACGAAAAATGAAGCTAGTAGTGAATCGCGTGATAGCGGGACACACCAACTCCTTGTTCCCTGTATATTGTCTCAGAGTGAAAGAACATATGCATGATTATATAGATAGATAGATAGATAGATAGATAAATATGTATGTATGTATGTATGTATATATCATAGTTTTAAAAATCGGAATCGATCGAGGGTTAGCTTGGAATCAGTCAAGGGTCAACTCGAAATCGGAATCGGAAATGAATTGGTCATAAATCGGCTGATTTGAATTTCATTAATCGGTTTACTCAAAAATACATAAAATTTTAAAATTTCAAAGAAAAACAACATTTTTAAGATTCTAATCCATGATTCCAAAGCATTGGAGACAAAATACCCAAAGTTTGCTCATGTATATACCATATAAGGGTCAATATATCAAAATGGCACAAAGTATACTGTGTAATACCACTATCCCCATAGGTCATTCCTTAGTCCCATAGTCCACACTGTCTCAATCTTCAACACAATCACGACTCATGACTTAGTTCAACTTCACGCAGCTCTCCAAGTCTAGACTCCTGTTCCAAACTCCCACAACAATAAATCAATATGTTGGTTACGGAAGCTGATTATTGTTTCGGCCATATTTGGATTCCTATCCAACAAACATAAGGGGGGATCGAGGGACTCATTGAGCCCCTCAGCCGAAAGGTTCCCGGGGGTTTGAGGGCAGGAGCCCCCAAGGAAAAATTTGGGTCCATTGTTGGTTCGTTTTTGGTCCGAAAAAATGAAATCCATGTTTTTTTAATCTGCGAGTCTCCACATAAAATGCCCAGAACCAACCAATTTTTTACCTAACTCGGCCTATTACACCGGTTTGGTACCAAACCGACCGATTCGATGCCTGAATCAGTCGAGTTTGGAACCAAACCGATCGATTGAACCGATTTGGTGACTGAGTTGAACCAGTTCCTTATCAAACCAGTAGATCGGCCGATTCCGAAACCAATCTGGCCGATTTTTAAAACTATATATATATATTGTAACACTCCGAGCTAAATCAATGACTTCCTTGATCTAAGGAAATTTGTCCATGTCCTCTAGCATCAAATCAATGTAATGGGTGGCACAAGGAGTCCAATAGAAACATGAATACCTTTCCATAAGCAAACTCTCAGCAACAACATAATTAGTGGCATTGTCTACAATGACTTGGATAACATACTATGGGCCTATCTCTTGGATAAATTTATCCAGCAGCTCACATAATAATTGTGCATCTTTAACATATGCAAATGCATCAACAAATTTGATAAACATCGTCCCCATAGAACAATTAATCAAGAAATTTAGAATGGATAAGCCCTTCACATCTATCCATCCATATGACATAACACTGCATAGGGTGATCTCCCATGATTCTCTAAGTTCATCTAATCTCCAGGTGCAATCCACCTTCTCCCCTTAAAGGAGTTTCCCTCTCAAATCATTATAAGAAGGGCCCCTATACCCCAAGCCAACAATAGCATCAGCTTGAAACATGGAATGGTAGAAGGGGTTTTTCTTGGCAATGTTAAAAGGTACATTACCCATAGAAAACATTTGGTCACGAGCTTGTCGACCTCTTCCTTCTCCCTTGTTATAATTAATGATCAAATAGAAGGTTGTCCCCAAGTGTTGACTCGACACAAAGAAAGGTGAGAATGTTAAGGGCGATGTAGAAGTTGTGGGCCATGTGGATAAGAGAAGGAATGCATTTCACCCACCCCCAAGACACCTATGGCTCCCATGCTTCTTAAATGTGTTCTAGATGCAAGTCCGGCTCTCAATTCCTCCTTCTCATCCCTCTTCCTAGCCATACCAAGAAGGGATTGGTTTGCAATATCCATAACTTCAGAGGTAACTGCAGAACAAACCTCCACTTCATCCCAACAATTTTCGCAAGGTGGTATTTCAAGCAGCTAATTCCACCATAAATCTCCTTGCCGCATGGTTTGCAATTCAACCTTTGTCTATTATGAGGGTCAACTGGTTCACCATACCACCCACATTAGATCCAATGGTTTTGGCATTGTGTTGAGTTGAGATTAAATCTATGGCACAAACACAAATGAAAATAAACACAAAAGAATGCTTGAATCTTTGAAAGGAATGCTTAAAATGAGTTGAATGATCAAATCTTCCATTGAAAGACAACAAAAAGAGGTATATATAATGGCCATTGAAAACGCTACACTAAATCTAGAAAAACAAACAAACTTCAAGCATAAAATGTAATAAATGCACAGAAACATGGAGAAGATGGATTGTAGTGAATCCCCACTCCACAATTGCTCTGCTAATGGCAATGAGAACCCTGGATTTCCCCTTTTTCTATCGATGGAAATGGTCAGAAACCATCTTGGAGATCAATCCCCTGCTTCAACAATGCACAATGACCCCAAATACCCAACCCACAACTCTATTTACCAATTTCCACGCGTTTTTTTATAAGCAAGGCGATATATTCCATCAATTCGTGATATTTTCCTAATATATTGTGATTCAATGAATATATCACGATACATTGAATGTATTGGATATATTGCAATGTATAGGTGTTGATATATCAGCTTCCTAATCATATCATGATATATCTGATATACCAGTGATATATGTAACTATGCATTAGAGGAGTCTAATGGGGCGCTACAATGTTTTGTATGCATTCAATAGATTGAAGGCACATGCATGCACTATTAATTAATGCACTTAGTTATGAGTCTATTTGGAATGTTTGTGAAATGGGTGTTGAAAATCGTAGCTTGGATAGGAACTTCCACTTAGGTTTAGTGTCAAATGTGTCGGAAGTCGTTTGAGTTAATTCACTTTAGTAATAAAGTGAAAGTCTTAGATTTAGCTATAATAAAGTGTATTTTTTATACATTAGTGATTTACACTAATCTCAACTGTACGTTTCACTAAGAGATTAGGGTTTTGGTAGATTAGGATTTTAGCTCAAATATAAAGGCAAGTCAAGGTAGAGGGTTAAGAGACATTCATTATTCACTCAAAGACAGTTTGGTGATTGATTTCATCTGTGGAGCAAATTTAGAACATCAAAGAGGAGTCGATTCAATAACTAGGTAGAGAACAATGTGAAGGTCCCTATAGGACAAATCCATATAGTCATATGGATTCGTACATACATATCCTTACAGGCATACAAACAAGTTTGTACAGTCATACGGAAAAGGTTTGTACAACTATACGGACGATCTGTATAGGAGGCAATTTTCCCGATTTTGGCGAGTAGTTTTCGTAAGTAAGTGTGAAGATTTGGTTCATCTTTTTAGTGCACCAAATTGTTGTTAGTTTGATAGCCTGTGGAGGTTTCCTTGTGAGCTTTGAATTATTAATAAAAATCAAATTTCAAGGAGTAAATTATCTATATATTGTGTTTTGCTTCTGTTGTTTACTTTCCAACTATATGTGTGACTACTGCTATGTGAAAGAATTTAATTTCCGCAATTAAATAACAACTTTGTGTTCAATTGAGAACATAAGGATAGTAGTCACCTAGGGTTTGGAAAATTAACAATGGGATGCCATCAAATTTGTTGTGTTTGAATATGCCCTCTGTCAAATGAATGCCCTCTAAATTTGTTGAAAGACGGTGCTCATTATTGGTTGCAAATTGTAAAGGTTGTCAAATGACTCAAACGTCATCAAAATGGTTGTACCTAAATCCTAATGCATCTACATATTTCCCTATCTACAAACTATCTACATTTGTTCACCTACATGCACAAAGCCCTCTCACGAAGTTATAAATATCGTTTTACATCATTTAAGATTTACATAAGTGATAGTAAATAAATACACTTAATTTTGCCAATTAAGTGATTAACATATACCAATTACCTCTATATATCAATGTATATAGTTATAATTATTGTACATGTTAAAGATATATTAATATATTTATACCATCAATGTAATATTGTAGATTAGTTTTTAGTTAGAATTTAATATATTTACTGATGTATATTTGTTATATTAGCATAAGTTATAGAATTAAAAATAAATTAGATGTATTTAAATGGCATATTATATATTTTTAATTTTCAGACTTCATGGCAATTTTTTTCAAATATTTTAGCTTGGCAATTTCATTGTTGTTGAATTCGAACACAAAACATGAACCATGTGACATAGGGTCCAGCTAAGACAGTTGATTCAGCTTGTACAACAGTACAAGAAACCATCCTGGACTGTCTAGTTTAGGAGTCAGGACAGTATTTTGATTGACCATCAAGGGTTGGTAGAAAGATTCCATAATAGGACCAAAGTAAGGATCAATGGAATATCAATATTTCCAATCTTCATAGGCTACACATCTCACATCTAAAAGCATAAGACCCGTGGTAGGAGCTTTGTTCAGCAGATCAACCACTTTATGGAGCTACCCTTATACTTAATGACTAAATGAAACCACTAAATGTAGAAAGCCCGGTTTAAATGCCTTGTTCTTAAATTTTAGAATATGAATTGACAAATTGAAGAGGCTGATGATCAACATGCCACCATTGCTTGATGCTTAGACCAACAAATAAAATGATATGCTATTGGATGTGTTATTTGCTTAAGAACAATCCTTATGGCATATTGAGAAGCATTTGTCTCGATCTCAAAAGGTTGTTGCAAGTCTAGGGGAGCAAGCATTGAGAAAGAACATAGAGCATCCTTCCATTTCTAAAATGCTCAATCTACTTCAGGAGTCCAATGAAGCATTTCCTAATTGTTGAATTTAGTGGGCAATTAATGTTAGAGTAATGGCCTATGGATTTCATGTAGAAAGTCATGCCCCCCAAGAGACTATTGAGATTTGGTCCAGTCTTTCAAAACTTGAAGTTTGGCAAGATCAATGTGGATCATGGTCTCATTATGGGCCACTCCTTCAAAACCTGGACTTTGGCAAGAACTCTGTGAACCCCAAACTCATCAATCACAAAACCCAAATAGGGGGCAAAAGCTTGTCCAAAGAATGATATCCTCATTTTTTCCTACAACTTGTGCTCGTGGGGAAGGTTCCAACGATGTGGAAATGTTGCATATGTTATGTCCAAGTTCTATTGAAAACTGAAATGTCATCTCGATAGACCACCACAAATTTTCCAAGATGTAGGCAAAATATGTCAATAATAATCCTCAAGAAAGTGGAAGGCACATTAATGAGACCAAAAGACATGACCAAGCATTCATAGAGACCAAACTTGGTCTTGAAAGTTGTCTTTCAAAACTTGATGATAGTCTAATGCAAAATCTAACTTTGTGAAGTACTTGGCCCCCTTGAGTGGATCAAGAAGGTCATCAACCAAGGGAGAAAGTAGCATTTTCTTAATAGTGGCCTTCTCAAGGGCCCCATAATCTATGTAAAGTTGCTACCCATGTTGATCCTTGTTGATGGTCTCATGGTTCCAGCATCGAGCAAACATTCTACAGACCATTCTCTTAGAGGTTCATGACCCATGGAGAGAATGGCCCCGTCGTAGCCTTGATTAGTCATGTGTTAATTGTATGTGTAGAGGGCTCGGATGCTTAGCCTAGTTTAGTCATGTGTTGACTAGAGAGTGGTAGTAGGCTAGAGGTCACATTGCGTACTCACTGTGTGGGAATGCTCCGTAGCAAGAGTGATCTATTCTTAATAGAGTGAGATGACTTGTCTACGTTACAAGGAGATCTTATCTCCTTCTATATTAGACAAAGTCTAATCTAATGTTGAAGTTGACAATTGGCTCTAAGAAATGTCTGTGACTTCTTAGAGTATGGTCAAATCAACATTAGAGCTCCTAGGGAAGAATATGACCACATGTGATAAGACATCAACGAGGAGAACTTTTCCATGATGAAGAAATGTCCATGAAGTCAAGACAATCGATTAAAGAAGTCCCGGAGAAAGTGGAAGATAAGAAAGAACACAACTATCCTAGTAAAAGGGGTAATTGACCCTAGAAGACAAAAAATGGCAAGTCGACTTGATGATAAATAAAAGATAAGTAAAAGTACAAGCCAACCTTATTGTGGAAATTTCTAGTCAACTGAATCTATAATTTGTCCTTTTGTGGAAATTTGTCCTTTTGGGCAAATCTATAATTTTAGGACAAGTTTTTAAGGCCTATGTTATATTCAATTGAATCATAAAAAACATACTTTTAAACCATGGAAAGAGTCAATAACTTTTTCATTAAGCAAAGTATTATATTTTACAAAGAATAATTAGCTTTGCTTGTTATTATTGTTTAAATTGTATTCAATATACTTTTAAAAGACAATATTAATAATTTATTTATATAATTGGCTTTTAATATCATACTATTTACAATGTTAATGCATAGTATTTCACTAAACTTTAATTTGTTGTTGCCGTGGAGGATGAAGTTTAAAAATGGATTGCGCACTTGTAGAAGACATGTTTTTGCGTGGAGGATTGTGAACAAACCGTGAGGAATTAGCTCAAACGGTTGAAAACCCACTTCCCAAATGGGCTCCTTTACCCCTAACCGTGGACAATTTTGCAAATCTATCAACAATTTGGGAGGAAAACGTGACCGGACAGAGGTGAATTTTCCAGAAATTCATTCCGGCTGTTTTTTGCATAGTTGAACGAACCAAACATCTGGGGATTTGATGCTATCCTTCCCACTGCTCTTGACTTCTATAAATTCGACCTCGGCATTTTAAGAAAGGGGAGAGAGGTCTCAAAGGATGGAAAGGATTTTTGTTCTTCCTATATCTGCATTCTTCTTGCAATGTTTTGGTTGACAGGGAAGAAGGAGAAACGATGCCGCCAGAGGGAGGAGATGATTTTTGTATGACAGAGAACTGAATTTCTTCTTTCTCTGCTATAATTCTCTTGATATCAATGTCTTGTGTTTAAGAGATTGGAGATCATAGGCTCTGCCTGAAGTGGCTGTTGATTATCAATTTGAAGCTTTGTAAATGTTTTTATTAAGCTGAAATGGTAATACATTTTTTCTTGCAATTATCTTTTATCTGTTCATGTGCATTTAATCAGATGTTTCTTTTTTTTGTGCGCAGATCGGATTTATCTTCAACTACCTCTTTTGTTATAATTTGTCAAATGTATTTGATGGATTGTGATTTTGCTTCAACACAATTATAAGCATTGTTTATTGTTTGCAATTGGTAATATGCATTGATCTGTAGTTCAGATTTCTCTCTACTCATGATCTATGTAATTAGATGTTTTAAGTGAATGTCTGTATCTAAAACATTTTATCTATTTCTGCAAATGATTCACAAAAATCATCGAATATTGAATTAATGTTATTTTGTCAATTAACATTCCAGTTACAGTGTTAGCTTGTATGCACTTTATTCTTAAGCTATTTTTGGTTAAAATGTCTTTAGCTGATTATATCTTGAGCTACTAAGTCAAGATACAATTTTGCATGTCTGTTTAATTGATGAATAGATTTAGTAATTTTCGGATCAAGTTATCCTGTGCATAAACAAAACACTCTTTTCAGAATAGATTTAACTTAATTTTGGATTCTTTTCAAAGTAAACTAACACTTAGGATTAGTAAAACTCTTAGAAGCAGCTAGCCTTTTGTCTTTCCTCACAGGAAGACTAGATCCATTCGATCTGAAACACTTTGTGCCAGTGGAGGCCTTGTATCCATAGGAGATTGTTATGCCAAACAACTTGGGGATAAAACTGCTTCTGCGTGGGGTTGTTTGAAGCCTTTCAGGTTGGACTTTCTCCTCCTATTGTTGCCTTGTAGTTTTTCCAACAAACATACCCGAGGCATCAACAAATGGCACTAGAAGGAGGGCCATCAGACATGTAAGATCATTTGAGCTATCTTAATCAGATTATCTTAAAATGGCTCCAGCCCAAAAATCTGTGTGTAGTTCCTTTTATGCTCATGAGTCTGTATTTAGTTGTTTTTCTAGACAAATTAGTTTTACATTTTCAAGCAGATTTGCTCAAGCAACTGGTACAAGTAAAATTCGATGGTGAAGGAGGAATTTTAGCACACGAACATGTCCTTCAATTTACTTATAATTGTCTTGTTAACGAAATTTTGGATCAAGATGTTTTGTGCAAATTGTTAGCCTTCACACATGAAGGACGAGTCAAAGAGTGGTTTGTAACCTTACCTTTGCCCTATGTCCGTTCTTTTGAGCATTTTGTAGATATTTTCTTACTTTCTTTTGCACATTATGACTTTGTTAGATTATGTGATGAATGGAAACTCCTCACTAGAAGGAAAGGTGAATCATTAGAAGATTTCGCAATTAGAACTTTTAATCTCTATTGTAGATTCCCTTTAACAGATCGTCCTATGATACATGAATGGTTTCAGCACACTATTTCTGGTTCATCCGGAATGGTTTCAGCACACTATTTCTGGTTCGTCCAGATCAGATTCATGCGAACCAGAACTAGTGTGTTGAAATCATTCATGTACCATAGGACGATCTGTTAAAGGGAATCTACAATAGAGATTAAAAGTTCTAATTGCAAAATCTTCTAATGATTCACCCTTCCTTCTAGTGAGGAGTTTCCATTCATCACATAATCTAACAAAGTCATAATGTGCAAAAGAAAGTAAGAAAATATCTACAAAATGCTCAAAAGAACGGACATAGGGCAAAGGTAAGGTTACAAACCACTCTTTGACTCGTCCTTCGTGTGCGAAGGCTAACAATCTGCACAAAACATCTTGATCCAAAATTTCGTTAACAAGACAATTATAAGTAAATTGGAGGACATGTTCATGTGCTAAAATTCCTCCGTCACCATCGAATTTTACTTGTACCAGTCGCTTGAGCAAATCTGCTTGAAAATGAAAACTAATTTGTCTAGAAAAACAACTAAATACAGACTTGTTGCAGCTGCAACAAATTCCAAAAATTCCAAAAAAAATTTAGGACCCTCCTTTGCTTTGGATGAGTTGATTTTCTTCTTTTATTTTCCTATGTTGGTTTGATCTACTACTTGCTTTAATGCTTGAAAAAATCCAATATCTGATCAAACTTCATTGCTCTTGTTAAATGCATTTACAGCATGTTTGAATCGGAAGGACTTGTCATTTCTTTCTCCGCCGTTGCGGATAGACTTTCGGTTTTAACTTCACTTTTCTCCCGTTTCGATTGATTTTCATCGGCTGCTTTTGTGTTTTGGCATCGGAACTTTTATCATTTCTTTCTCCGCCGTTGCGGAAGGAAAACCGTTTCCTTTTTCGATCAATGCTTTGACGTTTCGGGTCCGTTTGTCATTTCCATCAATTGCGGGCTTCCGCCCTTGCGGCTGCGGGGAGCCTTCTCCTTCCGGCGTTGCGGACGGTAAATCGCAATCTCTCTTGATTATGGCTTGAAGTTTTTCTCCCACTTTGATTGTTTACATCGAGCCCGTAAGTCTTCGGCTGCCGCCGTTGCAGCTGTCGGAGGTTTTCTCCTTCCGGCCGTTTGAGTCATTTTAAGCCCGCCGTTGCGGAAGGTCGGACCTTTTGTTAGCTCCGCCGTTGCGGCTGCCGAGCCCTTTTCCTCTCTGATCTCTTAGACTTTCCGCTTCCAACTTAAGTCCCGTCATTGCGGACAATGGTGCGCTTTACTGTTCCGCCATTGCGGATGAAAGAAACGTTGGCCCTTCCGATGTGCATGCGTGTTGCTTCCAACTTAACTTTCTCGTTACGGATGGCTTGGCGCTTTGATCATCCGCCGTTGCGGAAGGGCGTTTGCTTTCATCTTCCGATTCAAAAGCTCTCCGCCAGCCGATCTTTGCTCGCCCGTTGTGGTTGACTATATATACGGGGTCGAGGCGTTAGATTATTCTATTGTTATTCTTTGACCATCGTGCGATATCGTTGTCGTGCTGTCGAGTGCTCAAGCTTGTTTGGACCCTATTGCTGGTACCCGCGCCCAGGTGGCAACTGTGGGAGCCCAACTGTCATCGTCCCACCATACACGCCAGTTACACATCAGTGCCAGGTAGGTTTCGTTTTCCTTTCCCTTTCCGTTGAACGTTTGGTGGTTATGCTTGCTACGGTGTTTTGTTCTCCCGGCCGTTTACTCGACCCCGTAATTGCTTATATATTTGGAGGATTTTGTATCATAGTAGACCGTGGGAGGGCGGTTTGACATGCGGAGTAGTTTTCCCCTCACTGTCGTTTATTTTACAGCCCTGCGCGTAGAAAGTAAGGGGGTTTGGCGCAGACGGCCGTTACGCTGTCTGAGGCAAACCGCCCTGCGTAATGATGGTGGGTAGGAGATAGGTTTGCCATGGCCTTCCTTGGGGTTTTGGGACTGTTTGTGCCGTTTTGGGCTTCCGTGTCGTTTGAACCCCAATCGTTTTCATCACGCGGTTCCACGCGACCTCATTCGAGCTTAGTGTCGAACCCCTAGCCTGCTGAAAGGGATTTGTCATTACTCTTAGTGTGTGAGCATGGCGCCTTTGGGAAAAGCCGAATAGTTACCACTGTCTTTCCCGCGCAACTAAACGACCATGGCGTGCGCAGAGAGCCAAGATTTGTTGCATATTAATGTAGATTTATTGCCTTTTGAATATGGTTGATAGAATTGTTTAATATCATACAGTAGTGGTAGCTTGCCTGTTTTTTCTGCATATAACTGTTTTCCATCATGCTGGACATAGACAAAATCACTGAAACTGCACATTATGTTTAAATAGTTCTGTTAGTTGGGCCATTTCAGTCTATACATGCATATACTTGCTTCATTGACTGATTGTTGTCATATTAATCATAGAAGAAATGGCACACTGCACATTAATGGGCTTAATGTTACAATTTATGGTAGGAAGAGCTCACAATGTCGAAGAGACAAAAGAAGAAGGCCCCTGTGGTCGAAGAAGAACCAGAAGTAGAAGTGGTCACTAAAACTGAATACATTTACGAAGACACTAAGTGCATTTCTGGTATCGAACCTGAGTACCAGTGGGGGGAAGTATATAGATTGATCACCCACAGAGAGGTACCTGACATGGGCTTAGAAGAAGAGTCCATATATGCCAACATAGAAAGATCTTCACTAATGAAGATCGCCACCAGACCGGAATTGTTCCCGTGCTCTGAGGTAATCAAATGGATTCTGCCCCAAGCAGATGTCACAACAATGATTCTGGAAAATGTTGAAAGACAGGGCTATGCTGCATACAACCCTGGATATGTAGCTCTGGCTTACCACCTACCAGAAGCCCAAGTCTTTTTATCTGATGATTGGCTAAACAACATTAGAATGGATCTGGTGGAGACATTTAAAAGGATGATGTTGCAAGGAAAACATTACAGATACAGACCAACAGGTGATTACGATACAGCTAGCTTAAGGGCTCCCTACAGGTTCATAGCTTTAATGTTGAACCGGATTTTTGGAAGAGCACATGGTAGGTTCTTCAAGTTGGAGTGGATACCCATCATTTTTCATGTTGCAACCCAGGGGACAATTTTCAACTGGGCCAGCCTTGTCTCAAACAGTCTTTCTTCTTGCTTGGCCTCAGCATTGGGAGGAGAGTCCCAGAAAAGATCAGAATTCTATATGAGCTCCATACTGATAGACTGCATATTATGCAACCAGCCTTTCCCTGGTCTCAGGTGCATCTGGGACAGGGAAAGAATGCCTGTCTATGCTGCTTATAAACCATTGTGGGCACATAAATATCATAGCCATTACAAAGAAGTCTGTGAACACTTCCTTATGCCTCTATACACACTCATTTTCCTGAAGGAGTGTGATTGTATGTCGGAGGAGGCCCTGCAAGTAATAGAGGAGTATGCAGACTACTATTTGACTGAAAATGGCCTGTACTTCAGGATGTTCGGAGGTTCGAGAGCACCTTCCCTGCTGCCCAAATACGCAACTAATTACATTATCCACAAGGAGGCAGTCAGACAAGTGTTCCTGGATGGAATAGGCAGCTTTCTATTCGAGCATAAGAAGACTGCTTATCCTCCTTTGCCCTTTGTGTTAGGAAGCTACAAGTTCACCAGAGTGAAAAAGGCTGACGAATTTGTAGAAGAAATGGAAAGGTTCCATTT
Organism: Pseudotsuga menziesii; assembly: GCA_001517045.1. Taxonomy (NCBI): domain Eukaryota; kingdom Viridiplantae; phylum Streptophyta; class Pinopsida; order Pinales; family Pinaceae; genus Pseudotsuga; species Pseudotsuga menziesii. The sequence continues at coordinate 420,969 of LPNX010794966.1, read as the reverse complement.
TGGAGAGATGCCCTTCCGTAGAAATGATACTCATGGCAAAGTGGCTGAACACTATAAAGAGCACAACGTGGATTTTGAGTATGCCCACCATTGGGATCGAGAGGAGTCCATCTTCTGAAATGTGGTAAACATGACAGCCTTGAGAAGAAGGTTTAAGAAGAAGATTACCACAAAAGGTGTGAAGGGAGATGAACAAGCCAAGGCTGATGAAGAGGCCAGAACGAGAAATGAGGAAGCTCAGAGATTGGCGCAAGAAGCTGCAGGGTGGCTGCACACTGAAGAAGAAGAGAAAAGAAAGGTTGCTCAGGAAGCAGCTGAGAAAGCAGAAGAAGCAGCTAAGAAAGAAGAAGAAGAAAAGAAAAGGAAGCTGGATGAGGAGCTTCAAAAGCAAGAAGCTGAAAGACTAAAATTGACCCAGACAGAGCAGTCAGCTTCTAAAACAGCTGCAAGGCAGACCCAAGACGTGGAGAACCCCGAGGTTCAGGACCCACAAGTACCTGTTGCCAGCACACCCATGGTCCCCACACTGAAGCTGGTCCCCTTTGTGCAGAAAAAGGGAGAAGAAATCCCTGATTTTAACACTGTGTTTTATGACAGGGCTACAAAGAGGATAATAAAGAGAACAGAAAAGAAGGTTGAAACAGGAGATATGCCTGGTAAAATGATCACGGATACGGCTGTTATGTTGGGAACAGACCAAGATCCAAGATTCACCCTAAGAGCTGGGGCTGCACTAATCAACGCCTCAGAAGATAACATGGATAAGGTGATGACCGACTTGGAGCAGTCCAAGAAATCCTCCGCTCAGTTGAAAGACACCTTGAGGAAAGAGAGGGAGGAAGGAAATAGGCTGAAGCGAAAATATGAAAGAGATAAAGGCTTCTAAGGCTGAATTGCAGGCCCTCCACGAAGAGAGACAGGCTAGAGAGACTACCCAAGAATGCTTGGAGAAAGTACAGAACGAATATCAAGAGCTGAAGGCGGAGAAAGATCGGCTGCTGGAAAAGGTAGAAGAATTAGAGGAGCAGCAAAAGATCATCTTACAGGCTAGTGAGCTGCACTCCCAAGAGCAAAGAGAGAAACAACAAGAGCAGATTTCTTCTCTGACCACTGCTCTGGAGGAAGCAAAAGAACAGCAGGTTAACCTCCAGCCATTCAAAGAGCATGTCTTGGCCCAAAAAGCCAAGATGCTGCAGCTGCAGACTGCTGTTGAAGAGGAAAGATGTAGAGTGCTACAGATCGATGGCCGATTGGAAGAGATCTTGGAAACTGCATCTTACTTTGTGGACAGATCTCAGGACGTCCTTGAGGTCCTGACTGCAAGAATGGCAAAGTTGGAAAGCAATGAAGAAACTCCAGCAGAGCTGCCATCGAAAGATAAACAAGCCCTCAAGCAGGATTATAACTTAATAGAATTTGCTATTAACACCGCAGAGGATTTCAAGAAAGCAGTCAAGAAGACGAAGGGAGCCTACACGGAATTTTTCAGAAGAGTCCTTATCACATACAACCGGTGCCAGGTAGAGGCCGAGCAGAGGCTGGATGATTTCCCAGACCACAATTCATTTGTGGATATGTTGCAGAAAAGACATCAAGATGAAGAAGCAAGAATGCAACACATTAAGGCCATTGATGACCAGATCCTGAGAAGCGAAGTAGGCCATTCAGCAGTTAGTGTGCAGCTTTTGGAAGACCAGCTTCGGTTGAGCGCTGCCAAAGTGGAGGCTATAAAGAACCAGGCTGAAAAATTTGAAATCAACATTCAGTTTTTGGAACCCTGCGCATTTGAGGGCATTGCCTCTGAAGCTGCGAAAGGAAGAAGTTTCTAGATGCCCAAGTGGGACCCTCCTCGTAAAGGAGTGGTCACCTTTTGCAATTTGTAACGATTTTGTAAATCTTTGAGGAAGAGTAAAGTTTTGGGAGGCGAAGAGTTGGGAAGCCCAAAAGGTACTTTTGGGCAGCCCAACAGTTTCACCCTTTTTGTATAAATGTAATAGACTTACAGGGAAGAGGGACTTTTTCCCAGTTAGACATGAAAAAGCTATATTGTAAGAAGAACTTTTTCTTTTTGCAATAAAGAAGTCTTGTTTGCCTGTTGGAGGAAGATTGGTGGCACTTTCAAATGTTATGCTGTGGATGGCTGAAAGATGAACTATTTTGTTTTTCCAGCTTTTTGTCCATTAACCGTGAGATCGTTCTAACTCACAGAACCTATGTTCTTGTTTAAATGATTTCTGGTTTATTTTGTGGAATTACCACCAAGAGTAATGTATGTTGTTCATAAAACAATTGGCTATCTGATTGTTGAAATATATTTAATCGTTCATGCATTGTGGAAAAAAATATCAGCTAACTGTAGTTTCTCTTTATGTTGCATGCACACTTTACATTACTCACAAATAAAGTTAAAGTTTGCTCCCCGGGGATAGATAGGTAGTTAGGCAGATAGTTAGTTTATTTCGCTGTTGCACATGTGATTTAGATGCTTGTGAGCCTAAGACGAGAGGTAAGAACCTGCGCATCACATTGTGACTGCCCGTTGCATCTTTATCACCTTGCATGGTTAATTAGGCATCTGCATATCATATTTAAGTCAAAAATACAAAAATATACACGGTGGACCGGGCCGCAACCAGTAAAACCTTTGTTTTTTTTGTTACTTTGACCTACGGTAGCCGGACCGCAAACCGGACGGATTCCCTATACCAAACACTCAACGGGCTAGTTGGGAACGTTGACTGGAGAGAATCCCTTTCTGTTGTTGCCTGCGAATCTCCAGGCCTCAACAAGACTCATGAGCAGAAAATGTACTATATACAAATTTTTGGGCTGGAGCCATTTTAAGATAATCTAATTAAGATTGCTCAAATGACCTTACATGTCCGATGGCCCTCCTTCTAGCTCCATTTGTTGATGCCTCGGGTATGTTTGCTGGAAAAACTACAAGGCAGCAACAGGAGGAGAAAGTCCAACTTGAAAGGCTTCAAACAACCCCACGCAGAGCCGCTTTTGTCCCCAAGTTGTTTGGGATAACAATCTCCTATGGATACAAGGCCTCCATTGGCACAAAGTGTTTCAGATAAAATGGATCTGGTCTTCCTGTGAGGAAAGAAAAAAGGCTAGCTGCTTCTAAGAGTTTTACTAATCCTAAGAGTTTGTTTACTTTGAAAAGAATCCAAAATTAAGTTAAATCTATTCTGAAAAGAGCATTTCGTTTATGCACAGGATAACTTGATCTGAAAATTACTAAATCTATTCACCAATTAAACAGACATGCAAAACTGGATCTTGACTCAGTAGCTCAAGATATAATCAGCTAAAGACATTTCAACCGAAAATAACTTAAGAATTAAGTGCATACAAGCTAACAAATTCACCAGAATGTTAATTGACAAATTAACATTAATTCAATGATTTCTATGAATCATTTGCAGAAATAGATAAAATGTTTTAGATAAAGACATTCACTTAAAACATCTAATTACATAGATCATGAGTAGAGAGAAATCTGAACTACAGATCAATGCATATTACCAATTGCAAACAATAAACAGTGCTTATAATTGTGTTGAAGCAAAATCACAATCCATCAAATACATTTGACTAATTATAACAAAAAAGGTAGCTAAAGATAAATCCGATCTGTGCACAAAAAAAATAAACATCTGATTAAATGCACATGAACAAATAAAAGATAATTGCAGGAAAAAAATGTATTACCATTTCAGCTTAATAAAAACATTTACAAAGCTTCAAATTGATAATCAGCAGCCACTTCAGGCAGAGCCTATGATCTCCAATCTCTTAAACACAAGAAATTGATATCAAGAGAATTATAGCAGAGAAAGAAGAAATTCAGTTCTCTGTCATACAGAAATCATCTCCTCCCTCTGGCGGAACGTTTATCCTTCTTCCTTGTCAACCAAAACATTGCAAAAAGAATGCAGATATAGGAAGAATGAAAATCCTTCCCATCCTTTGAGACCCCTCTCCCCTTTCTTAAAATGGTGAGGTCGAATTTATAGAAGTCAAGAGCAGTGGGAAGGATAGCATCAAATCCCCAGATGTTTGGTTCGTCCAACTATGCAAAAAATGGCCGGAATGAATTTCTGGAAAATTCACCTCTGTCCGGTCACATTTTTCTCCCAAATTGTTGATAGATTTGCAAAATTGTCCGCTTTAAGGGGTAAAGGAGCCCATTTGGCAAGTGGGTTTTCAACCGTTTGAGCTAATTCCTCACGGTTTGCTCACAATCCTCCCTTAACCATACTATCTATTAGATTATTTAGCCTAACTTAGGAACCTTAATTAAATAATTGGGTCCACTAGTACCATTGGGTCCACTTGGCCTAATGGGGCCACATGTACCAGTTACTAGAGTGTGAGGAACACAGCTAAAGGTTAACTGCCACTTACTGCATGTGCATGCATCAGTTTGGGCGCCTCCTAGACCAATCCCTACATTTTAGGAGCAACTAGGAGTCCCAACACCAATCTCCATCAGTTAGGTGGAGTTGGAACTAGTTAGTCTTAGTTAGCCTCCAGGTACCTTCAGTTAGTTCACAATCAGTTAGCTAGTGCTAGCAATGCATGGTTGCATGGGAAGTAGCGCTTTTCCTACCTACCACACTCAGTTGCACTGAGTTAACTAGTTGTCACTGATTGATTGAGTTGTTGGACATCAGGGAGTTGATCTATTGGACTCCGATATTGATTGGGAGACCATGAGTTAGAGATTCAGTTAGATACAGTTGATCCAGTGGATAGATTTGAATTATACCCTAATTGATTCGAATTCTTTTCGTATGTAAACTATTGTAACACCAAATTTATTATTGTGAATGATACTGTAAATTCCTGAGCAATACTTGTCTGTTTCCTGTGTGGTTTGTTTTGTTCAATTTGTATCTTCATTCTCCATTTGCTGCAAACAGTATTAGAACTATATGCTTGAAGCTCTAAATGGCATTCAAATTCTAATATGGTATCAGAGCTTTCTTAGGCAGGTTTTATGGTTGTTTCTCTCCATTGAACATCAGAAGCAGTTGGGTTTCCACAGAAGTCCCCTATGAAAATTTGCTAGATCTGAACTTATTCAGAGCAGCAGAGAGGGCATAATGGACCCTGAAAACATGTTCATGTCGAGAGGAAAAGCATGATTCTAACAATTCAAATGTGTTTTAGTGTTTTGCAGTGATATTTTACAGGTTCAACTTCATATGGATTCGACATTATCAGTTCCTCTTCTTACTCCATCCACAAGATATTCAGAATAGAAGTTGAAGATGATTGCATATCTGAAGAGACAAGGTCTCTATGAGGTATCTATTGGACTTGGTAAAGAGTCTTATAAAGATGAGAATGAATGACTAAATGACAGTGATAGATCTTTTGGAACAATAGGCATGGCTTTTTGGAAGTCTCTAAGCTTGCGCTACCTTATTGAGTCTGCAGAATACCTGTTGATTTTTCTGAGCAGCATCGAGAGCCCCCTTCTCTTCGGAGAATGGGACCACCTGCTCCGGGACCACAGTGAAGACTCAACCCAGTGTTGAGTAACCATTCTGTTGAATGGTAGATATCTGGTCTGGGACCATGATACAGACCCAGATCTGCCCTAGGTAGACTCAACCTAGTGTTGAGTAGACATCTGGTCCAGGACCACGATGTAGACCAGTCTAGGACTGGTAGACTCAGCTTAGCTCTGAGTAGCCATTCTCTTTGAGAATGAAGACACAGTAAGCCCTAGACTGGGTCTGGGCATGTGTGTGGCACTCTAACCCTTGATCTATGGGCTTGGTGTGCTTCTCCAAGGATTAGCTACCCTTGGTCAAGTTACCCTAGTACCAGATCTAGGTGTCACAGTGTGTGAGATAAAAGCATTAATAACTCTCTTGGTTTATGATGATGTACCTTTGAAATCAAAAGGACCATAGGGGCACTTGGAAAAAGGCCAAAGCCAAAAGTCAAAATAAATAAAGACTTGTTGACCACAGGAAAATGACCACAAGTGAAAGTCAAAATAAATAAGGACTCCTTATAAAAGTCAAAGGAAAAATAAAAACACCCTTTTGGTAAAAGTGAAAGTGAAATTAGGAAAGGATTAAAAATATTATTATTTTAATCTTTCCTAATTTGTTGTACACTTACAGGTGAATGAAGGCTATAAAAGAAGATCAAACCTTCTCATTTGATACACACACTTTTGCTCTCACAGGTGAAGAAGACTATCTTATGTTCAAACCCTCAGCTAGGGTTTTATCAGCAAAGTCCATCTTTAGTATTTTTGCACAGCCATCTTCAGCGTTCCATTTTTGGGCAGGCTTCTTCATTTTTCGGGCAGCCGAGATTTTTTTGTGGGCAGCTGGTTTTTTTGGAGAGCCCCTTCCTTTTTTTAGGGCAACCATACTAGGTCTTGGCCCTTGCCCATGGGCTCACCATAGGCACCCCGGGCAGCCTCTCAGGCTTGCCCGTGAGGGTTTGGCCAACAACCAACCCTCGGGTAGCCCAAGGCAGGCCCTAACAAGGCAGTCGTGGCCACGGGCTACTCAGCAGCAGACCCAGAAGCCTACGGGTTGGCCCCACAGGCTTCGGCCTGTGTACACTGCCCCTCAGGCAGATCTACAAGGCTATCAGGAAGTGCAAACAGAGTTGTTGGATCCCGAGCAGCAGGCTGGGCAGGAAAAACAGGTCGGGCAACGGGCAGACAGTTCAGGCAGCGGGCAAGCAGTTCGGGCAGGGAAGTGTCCGGGCAGCAGGTTGGGTAGGGTACAATTGGGCAGTCTGAGCTTTTCTCAGGCAATCTGAGATTTTCTCAGGCAGTCTGGTTTTTTGCAGACAAAAGAGAAAAATTATCAGTTTGTGAAAAAGCCCTAATTGGGTAATTTTTTGTATTTCTGGAAATTGTCGTTTGTATTTATCAGTCTAAATTTTACTAATAAAATTTTACAGTACTATGGGTAAAATTCCAAATCTGGAATTTAAAGAACTTTTTCAAGAATTTCTTAAGCCATCTCATTTACGAGATGAGTTATTAATGCTTTTGGGGTTTTTGTTCTTTGAAGGTTTCCCCAGTGAAAAATATTGTATCCATGTGTGCTGATGTGATGAATGTGTTTTTACAGCAACTGCTAAATTGTTTATGTTTATCTGCAAATTTTAAAAGTTTATGCTAATGCTAAAAATTCAACAATACCCAAAGGATATATGGACAGAACTAGATAGAACCTTTGGGAAGCACAATGAGGATATTTATAGCAATTTGGGGAGCACATTCAGAACCACAAGAGTTCTTTACTCAAAAGTCTCAGCCTCTACTCTCTCTGATGAAGTTGTTCAAGATGAAGAAGAAGCAAAATCTTCCTCACAGACAATTAGAATTGAAGAAAGTCTCCTTGGAGTGACTCCTTCACCTGTTGCTCCGGAAGTGTATGAGATCTCTGATATCTCATCTCCTCACATGGCTGATCCAGAAGAAGACATTCGAATCTCTGTTGTTGAAGAAGATCTTTCCTTCCATTCTATGCAAAAATTCTCCAGTAATTCTTCTATTATAAATTATGTGCATAGTTTACCGATGATTTCTCAAAGGAAAGGGTGAGGAATTTGATTTCTCTGTCTCTAATGATGTTGTTGGTGTACAGATAAGTAATTATTTGGATATTTTGGAAATAATATCAGATTGTGGGAGTGATCCATTCACTCTCATTGATCTAGAGCTTCCAACAAATTCCTACATGATTGCATGCATCGATACTCAAGGTTTTGAAGAAGGGGAAAACTCTGCATCTACCATCTCGATGGAGCACACTCTTGGATCTGATATGGACTTTATTGGATCTGATATGATCTTATTTGGATCTGATCTGATATTACTTGGTTCTAGAGTCCAAGAGCTTTCAGTACTACTTGTAGTTGTTCTCATCAATTTTGGTGTGAAGAAACAAGTACCAAAAATCTCTTTCAAAGGTTTTGAAGAATGAGAAAATTGTGCATCTACCAGCTCGGTGGAGCACACTCCTGGATCTGATATGGACTTTATTGGATCTGATATGATCTTATTTGGATCTAATCTGATATTACTTGGTTCTAGGGTTCAAGAGTACCGCTTGTAGCTATTCTCATCAATTTTGGTGCGAAGAAACAAGTACCAAAAATCTCTTTCAAAATTTTTGCTGGGGATTTGATATCAGTTTTCTCTCATGAGTTTGTTGATATTATATTTTGTAAATGTTTGAATATTTTGGAAATAATTTCAGGTTGTAGGAGTGATCCAAACACTCTCATTGATCTTGAGCTTCCAGCAAATTCCTACATGATTGCATGCACCAATATTCAGAATTTTGAAGAAGGACAAAATTGTGCATCTACCTTCTCGGTGGAGCAAACTTTTGGATCTGATCTGGACTTATTTGGATCTAATATGATCTGATATTACTTGGTTCAATATTTCAGGTTCATGAGCTTTCAATACTGCTTGTAGTTGTTCTCATCAATTTTGGTGTGAAGAAACAAGTCCTGCAAGTCTCCTTCAAAATTGCTGCTGGGGATTTGATTTCACTTCACAGTTTTGGATCTGATATGAACCGTTTTGGATCTGATTTATTTTCTGACCTGATAATATGTGGTTCAGGTTTTAAGATTCAAGAACTTTCAGTCATACTTGTAGCTGGTTTCATCAATTTTGGTGTGACAAATCAAGCACCGCAAGTCTCCTTCAATTTTGCTGTTGAGGATTCGATGTTAGTTTTCTTTTATGAGATTGTTGATATTATATTTTGTGAAATATTGGTTATTTATGAAGCTATATTAGATTATGGAGCTCAAGCATTCGCTCTCCAAAGTCCCAGGGCTTCTCTACCTACCTTTTTTATCACATGCTCATGTCCCCACAAAACTAGTAAAGTTGGAGACATTCTGCTTTCGCCTTGACACTTGCTTCTAAAACTTAGGGTCGATTTTACCACTCATGGTTTGTTGTTCAAGGCTAATATATATCAGTTTCTTGGATGTTCCTCACATGGTTCGAATTCCCAAGAACCTTTGCTCTCTCATTAGTTGATTTCAGCTGCTCTACATGGGTCCAGTTTTCAGCGTGCAGCTGTTTATATTTCTGATTTAGTTGAGTACATTGTTCTTCCAAAGAAGAAGATTCCTCCAGACATAAGCATTTGTTTGGATTCAGAGGTTCACCTGCACAGAAGAACCAAGATGCTGCTACAAATGGTAGCAAAAATTTTCACAAGTTTTTTCAAAATTTGTATTCCTGCTTATTTTGAAGGGGGGGGGGGGGTGTATTCCTGCTTATAGGAGTCCCGGCACCAACCTCCATGAGGTTTTCCCCTATTACCTCGGTTGTATTAAGCAACATTCCTGTCTTTTAGATTGTATTTGGGTGACCTATGGTCTTGTTACCAGGGCCCACAGTTGTCCAAGTTAGGATTTAGGGGGGGGTGTTAAGATTATTAATCCTCCCTTGACCATACTGTTTATTAGATTATTTTGCCTAACTTAGGGACATTAATTAATTGATTGGGTCCACTTGGCCTAATGGGACCACCTATACTAGTTACTAGAGTGTGGGGAACACTCCTAGAGGTTAACTGCCACTTACTGCATGTGCATGCATCAGTTTGGGCAACTTCTAGACCAATCCCTACATTTTAGGAGCAACTAGGAGTCCCGGCACCAACCTCCATCAGTTAGGTGGAGTTGGAACTAGTTTGTCTTAGTTAGCCCCCAATGATCTTTAGTTAGGTCACAATCAGTTAGCTAGTGCTAGCAATGCATGGTTGCATGGGAAGTAGCGCTTTTCCTACCTACCACACTCAGTTGCACTGAGTTAACTAGCTATCACTGATTGATTGAGTTGTTGGACATCAGGGAGTTGATCTGTTGGACTCCGATATTGATTGGGAGACCATGAGTTAAAGATTTAGTTAGATACAGTTGATCCAATGGATAGATTCAAATCATACCATAATTGATTCGAATTCTTTTCCTATGTAAACTATTGTAACACCGGATTTATTATTGTGAATGATACTGTAAATTCTTGAGCAATACTTGTCCGTTTCCTGTGTGGTTTGTTTTGTTCAGTTTGTATCTTCATTCTCCATTTGCTGCAAACATTATTAGAACTATCTGCTTGAAGATCTAAATGGCATTCAAATTCTAACCGTTACTGTGAGTTTCTTCTGCTGTTGAGACGTGACTTCTTCTTGCTGAACCGTGATTGTTTAGCATCTATACCGCTGGGTCATAGGACTGTTTGTCCCTCTTCTTGCTGGCCATAACTGTTGGGTGTTTATATTGCTACTAATTCTGGGCATGACCTTTATTGGCCTAAGTTGTGACTGTATCCTCTCTGCTGCTGTCGTGAAGTGTCTTCTCTGTTGGGCGTTACTGGGCTTCTCTACTAGGCATGATTGTGTATCTCTGTTGGGCATGATTGGGCTTCTATGTTGGGCATGACTGTGTGTCTCTGTTGGGTATGATTTTGTGCTAGCGTGGTTGTATGTTTCTCTGCTAATGTGACTAAGCGTCTCTGTTGGGCATGATTGTGTGTCTCTCCGCTGGTGTGACTGTGTTTCTCGGCTGAGCTGTGACCTGTGTCTTTGTCTTCTTAAGAAGTGCTGCTAAAAGCCTGATTAAAGGATTGAAGTTTCTTAAGAATTTGAGGTCTGTACCCTTATTACTATACCCCTCTTAAGCTCTCTCTCAAGGTACGTCATTTGTTCATCTAGGTGACTTGTCCCTTCGATGACAAGATCAGAACCTAAAAGTATCTGAGTATAAGGTTGATCCAAAGCAATTCTAAATTAGTATTGTTACTGCTCGTTACTATTGTTATTTCTTGTACATGATTATTGTTTTGTTTCATCAGTTATAATATTGTTAATGTACATGGCATTTGGTAAATCATCTCAAGGACCAACTTTAACGCAGTGATCAGTGGAGTGTTAAAGTTGAAAGAGATGAAAATTATGTTTAAAATTATTGCAGCAGTACTATTCTGAAGTAAATTTGTTTAATTATGTTTATACATTAAAGGTTTAATTTTTTATGTCAAAGCCTAATCTAACCCTAAACTTTAACATGGATTGCTTGCATGGAGGCTTGTACTTGATTTGAGGATGCTTAAATTAAGGGGTGATCAAGTAGGTGGGGTTGACCAGGAGGTACACACAGCAAACAGGGGAACATTGGAGCATTTGATGCCTTTGAAAGAGGAGCATTGGACCATTCTTAAGAAACTCAGGCTTGGACCCTTGCTTGTTGAATATGCATGCCCTAGAGCTTGACATGTGTCACTTAGAGATAGAGCACTCCACATGTGAGCCTATCTATTGTTTGGTTAGGTTGCTTGTTGTGAACTAGGACCACTTGTTATTGTTGGCCTTCCTTACATTTCATATAAATAAAGGGAGGAGAGAATCCTTTGAGATCATATTCATTATTGTTCACTCAAGTAATCACATGCTTGTGTTAGAGATTTGAAAGTTGTAGTAACTAGTCTCTTGTGCTCTTCATTTGTATTTGCTCTCTTCGTCTTGAGCACTAGGGTTCTTACGGGGGTTCAAGGGAGGACAATGGTTAGGGTTTTTCCATAAGAAGACAAGGGAAGCTAGGGCATGGGATAAACCCTAGAGGAGCAAACAAGCCATTGATCTTGTAGTTCTTGTGAGAGAAGACTAGGGTTTTATGGCACTTGGAAGCCCTGGTACTACTTAGAGTGATTGATGTGAAGAATATAGGGAGAGACTATCTTGAACACTTGTGTGATACAAGTGAAGGTGCTAAGGAGGACTTGTCGGTGTGTTATACATGCTTGTTGTGGATCTTTGGTGGAGCAACCAGCTTTAGTTGGGAGGAATTCCTTGATAAGAGGAGTTGGTGGTTGTGATTTGTTGTTTTGGTTGAAGCCCTAGCTAGGGTTTGGAGTGCTTGACTTGTATTAAGTTGTGGTATGTAACTGCATTTTATCTAATCTATATAAATATATGAAGTGTTCTAGCTGTCCAAACTGTGTACTTACAGATTTGAATTTCAGCTTGTGTTATCTTGAAGATTAAGTAGTTTCTAGTGTTGGTTATGTTGTTGATTTGACATAAAATTGATCAAAACTTGTTAAATCATCTAACAAACATCTAGAAGCCACAAGGGAAGATTTACTGCTGTAATTATTCTTGCTTTCTTTGTTTTTAATGTCACTAAGGGTTTCTATGGCCAAGTTTGCCTAGTGTTTAAAATCTCTGAAAGTCTTGAGGCAAAGATTAATGTCATCCCAAGAATATGTGCAAAATGGTATTTAAACCTATGTAAGCCGCCACAACATGGTAGATTGCAAAATTTACATTTCAGCTTAGCTGATCCTGGAATCTTTTCACAGTAAATCCATGAAAATGCCTTCTCCAATGCCATTTTTACTGTTTTGGTTTAAGGTTCTGTCATCATTATAGTTAAGGGCCAGTTGACAAATTATGTGGGAAGAAGGGTTATGACTATTATGACACAAACAGCCTTGAAATTCCTGAAAAAAATAATAGCAGAAAAAATAATAAATGAATAAACAACTTTAAAAAAACACTAAAAAATGTTAAACAACCCTAAGAACAGTATCGATAATCCCTAAAACCCTAACAGGAGATAAGAAACATAAAATTAGCATGTAGAGGTACCTCTTGGGCTTGAAAAGATGCTGTAATAATTGCTCATATGAAGCTATAGTTGTTTGCTGCATTGTCAAACAGTGAACCCTTGCAATATGCTATTGTTATGATGCAATAGATGCGGCAGTGAACACCCTAGATCCATTGGCTTTACCTCCTTTCAGTCAGTTTGTGGCTTGCAGTTGATGTGGGAGAAAAAGAAAACGCACAGAACAGAAAGAATGAGTAAGTTTGGCACCTTTTTGGGGTTATATAGACATCCTGCCAAGTTTGACTTGGTCAAACTGAGTCAAACTCAGCCCCAAGTCTAAAAACTTCTTTTCGGAGCTAACCTGATCAATACTCTCAATTTGGCACAATTTGAATGGCATGGAATGTGAGTCCTGTTTCATTGCCTTGTACATTGGAAAGTTGTTTTCTCTCAGACAATATCTACTTCAAAGCTCATTTGTGACCGCTGCCTAAATTGCTTCCACCTTTCATCTGTTTCAGGTTATGAGAGGGGTCAAGCACCCTGCAGCTACATATTTGAACAACACTAGGACTATCCAGTATTTCTCCCTGGCCTGCACTACCCAAATTCCAGAATGCGCCATGTTGAGGGGTCCTAAGAGGAGTAGAAACACTCGAGAGAGTGGCCACGTAGGACACCTACTCAAAGATGCATTATTAATTTATTTCAATCCACTGGGAGTTCTTCAGCCTTGGATGATAGGAAGGCTTATACTTCTTCATCCTCTGCCCCAACCACTATCAGGAGTGTACTGGCACCACACAAAACTACTCTCTAGGGCACTATCAGTTTAGGCACTCTCCAGAAGATACTATTTGGTAGGTACTTGGCTTCAACATTTGCAGTATTGATTCAAAATTCAAATGACAAGCAGGGATAACCCCCTCCTTCTTATGGCAGCGGTATCTTATTTCTGGCTATCTTTCTTTATTGGATCTCCTTCCCTTTTTTACAGGTTTCCTTCTAGTGATAACCTACTTGTACACCTATTTTTATGTCATTTCATTCCATGCTGCTCTTGTACTCACTTGTCATTCATTTCATTTTTTGGAGGGGTCTTTTTGCACCATCTCGTTAGCTTGGATATTATTAGTGTTTGTAGTCACTGATCCTGAACCAATTTTGGTTTTTAGTGGACATTTATACGACTTCAATTTCAATTTCTCAGCCTGCTGTTTAGCTACCACTCCAAGGTGATAACGACAAAGTTAATGTCCACAGGCATTAGTGTTTCTTCTTTCCCTCCCCTTTCTTCAAAGAGAGATGACACCTGTTATCACACCATAGTAGCTGGGCTACTATTCTTGCTGAGCAGATATCTGCACATTTCAGAGCTTTTGCTTTACAGAGATCAGCTATGACGAGCTTGTTATTTATGATCACTCATGGATCAGAACAGTATATTGTATCAGATTTTGTTAGTCCTTATGCCAAGGCTGAGCCTTGACAGCTCATATTTGATGTCCGATGTGACCCTTTGTTCCATACAGTTTCAGTTCAGTACCCAGTGATTATATTGCAGCAGTGTTTCAGACGATTATTATGATGATATGATATGACCTTTGGACTTCTGATTATTGATTTTGGATTTCTATCTTGTTGTTTTAGTCATATTCGCAGCTTGGACTTGGTATATGATTCATGATGTGGCAAGCTGTTTAAAATAAAATAAATTATCTGGATGATGTTATAAATTATAAAATGGACTCATTACTTGCACACTCAGGTTTCTGACAAAACTCATTGGTTTCATTAGCCTCTTATGAGCATAGATATGGCCTTTCTTGACATCCTTGTCTGCTAGCTTAGGCACCATTTTCACCTGACTTCACCCATCCATGACCTTCCTTATTTTGTCTTTCACCTTTGGCTTGTCTTCTTGACTTCTTGATACTGAGGACTTCCCTTTTCCTACCTCTGTGTTGGACCGCATCCATGTTTATGATGTGTCTCGGCTCTGAATTGGTGACAGAACTTGCCTTTGGTAAGTTGGATTGTATGCCTAAATCATTCTGGTCGGTTGGCCCGATGTTTGGCACTGTGCAGAGCTCCCCCTAGTCACTTGAGATATTGTTGGCTAAAACTGAAAGCTCATGTACTACTTGTATTGGAAATCTTTATATCTACGCCCATGGAAATTGTAAACTCTAGAATGTGTGAGTAAAGGGCAAGAGCAATGAAATGCTAAAATACCCCACGAAGGGTATAAGAAAAGGTCCCAAAAGCAATGGTTAAATATATGCTATATCCAAATATTGCTGACCTTATAAACTTGAATATGTCCCTAATGAAAGCTGCGATTAGTTGTGCTTTTAAGCACTAGTGAAGTCCCAAAAGGGTCATATAGGCCAAAAAGGCCATGGAAATTAAATTGATGATCTTAATGAACCTGGATCAAACTTGATGTAGACATGATACCTAAGTTGAATAAGCGTTCTCTAAACAACTCAACCATTTGTGAAGCACTGCCCTTCCCTTTGTTGTTTGTTCAGCACAGAGTGTAGCTTCCCCTTTCCCCTTCCAAAGTGTCATTTGGAAAAGTTGGTCAAGTCATCCCTTTTGTCCTAGCCTTCTTTCTTAGCCTTCATCCTTAGCTAGCAGTGCCAGTTAGGCCATGTCCAATGAAGTGAGTCTGTCATTTGAGCTATTGTGCAAGTAAAACATAAATAACAATGAAATATATGCCACGGAATGATGTTCATACTTTAAGTTATGTAGTGAATATGATCTAAAGGAACATGTCTTAGTCTATTGATATAATTTGTCTTTGGTCATTCTTGGGATCCGTGATGATGTGGGCCATATATGCTTATGGATGATGATTGATGGTCCCACATACTCTTGTTATTGATACCATATGGTGGACATATGCTTCAGATGGTGATTGATGCAGTTCAGCAGGTTTATTATTATTCCAGATCATCATATTATGCACTGTCCATATATGGTGGACCCTACAGTGGGCCCTTCAGGGCAACCCATGGTGTATGAGTACACATTCTTAGTAGATTTGGGTCTTCTGGATCCAATGAGACACTTATCATTCAGTTACGGACACTTCTGATGGTGATAGATGCAATTATCCACTTGTCGACCAGATTTGGGGCTATTTTCCCCGCCTGTCTAGCAGGGGCCATGAGAGGCCAATTCACCTAGGGCACTGTATGAGGAGGAGGTGGTCCAACCACTTGATATTACCATTATACCCCCCTTCTGGAGAACCTGGTGGACTCAATTTGACAACGCAGGTACTCCAGGAGGCAGTTTGGGCAGTTTCACGGTTTTCGAGGAGGATTAAAAATAGAATAAAAGGGTCACTGAGGAATTCGATTTGGGCAATTGAGGCAAGGTTTTGGCACTTGATCGTCACAGAGGTCTTCCAGGGTAAAACCCCCATCTTCCAGCCAGTTTGCATCAGTCAGTGGGGTCCACAAAGGCCACAGGAGGCCTTTTACTGCATGTCTCTCACAGATTTTGAGGATAGGATTTGATCATTTGTATTATTTGGACATATTATTTTATATTGTTGTGCCATGGGGATGAGCTAGTAAGGATTGATGCCTCCTAGGCCCACCATGAGCTTCTTGAGTCATCTCCATGTCATATGAGGTGGGCCCATGTGTTTTAGCCCCCTCTAGAGGATGATGTCACCCTCACTTAGTCATTCCTAGCTATGACGTCACCTCTATTTTGAGTGATCCATATGATATTTATGTTGGCTCATCTTAGCCATTGATTATGTTGTGAGATCTTTTAATCTCAACCACTCATTTCAAAAAGTGGTTTTGAGATCTGGAGTTTTGGTCTTTATTATCCTATATAAGGAGGAGACCCCCCTCATTGTAAAGGGGTGGAGGGTTCTAGAGATTTTTGGCTCTTGGCTATTGGAATAAAAATACTTTCTTGGGCATCTTGGATCTTGGAGTTGGAATGCTTGTGGTGATTGTAAATGCTTCTTCCTCTGTACTGACAGAGATTGGTGGCCATCTTGATTTTATCTTTAACTAACATTGTTTTCCAGGCAAAGAAGACGTTTTGGAGGGGTGCGAATTGGTGGGGAGGCCTACCCTTCAAGCTTCAAGAGGACGTTTTGGGTGACAAGGAGTTGTTTTGTCTTTGTACCAACAATTCATTTTTCTCATCTCTTTGTGTGCATCTCTTTCCATTCTTGATTGATTGATTGATCTTTGTGTCCTTGATTGACAGGAATAGGAAAATCGATTTGGTTGAAGGAGGCAAAACGTTGACAAGAAGGGCTCATCAAAGTTTGGCATTTGATCTTTGTGGGAAGTAATCCTCGTCACAAGCCTCTTCCATCTTCATCTTCCAGGTATGTTCCATGAGGTATGAAATTCTTCTATCCTATCCATCTATTCTCTTAGATCTCAAAACCCTCATTTTTCACTTTTTTCTAGATCAACTTGGATCTAGCTTGTCTTTGGGAATAATTAAAAGAACCCACCTCTATAGCATCCACGGCAATTCGGATCTACAGTTTGGTGGCAATCAGGCTTCATTTGACACATTTTCCAAGGCACTTAGCCTTCTTTGGATGAGGTCGCACTCCTTGGTTGGGTGAGTTTTGATAGTTCTCTCACTTGGGTAGGTGAGATCCCGCTTGATTTGCACTCCTCTCATTTGATAACCTACCCCTAGTGCTTCACTCCTTTGATTTTTGCCTTGTGGGCCCCATTCCACATTTTGAGGGTTGTGCCCCACTTGGGTCATTGGGTGATGCATTTTCAAACTTAGATCTATGGAGATCTAGCCTACCTTGGGGCATGCCACTTAAAACCCACCTTGATAATTGCCTTAACTACCCCGATCTACAATTTGGCATAATTTGGACTCCATTTGCCCCTCCATCTAAAGGCACTAGTCTCCTTGGGTCAATTCGCACTCCTTGGCGATTGTGTCATATGCTTAGATCCCATATGTGGGTGTGTCTAATTTACCTTGGATCCATAGATCCACATCATCAAACACCCCTTAGCACCATATCACCCCTAATTTGACCTTGTGGGTCCCATTTGAATCATTTCCCCATTTTAAGGAAGTGGGCCCTACTTGTGCATTTCATGGTAGTTAGATCTATCTCTTTGGTCCTCCTAGGTGGCCTAACTCATTCATTGGTTGAAACATTCCTAATATCTTAAGCCTCTTCAACCATACCTAAACTCTTGGGCTCACCGAAGCTTGCATTGGTTTCCGTAACTCAAATTTACACACTCCCCTAGGAACCTTAGTTTTGGCTAATCTTCTTTGGTTGGCTATAGGGTCTCCCCCTTGGTTGTGATTCTTCGTAATCTAAAGTGAAGAGTGCCTCGGTTGACGTGACTCCCAGCTTGCATTGGGAACCGTTGCACTTCTTGGGTCACCTCTTTAGTTGTCCATCTCCTCTACCGTCCCAGATGGGATACCTTTAGGGACAACTTCAAGTTGTATGATAACAACACCATCTTCACATTACATTAATAGTTTGTATCTATTCTATATTGGACTGTCAAACTATTAACTAAATTTACGCCATCAAACCATGGGCCTTTGCAATGCACTTTCTCAAAAATTACATCTGCTGTGCAGATAATCCAACACAAAGGTGACCCAATGAGCCAGTACAGTAAAGTTGTCGAATTACAATCAGCTAGCTAACCATGTAAATAGAGAGCAAGATGTCTAAATAATTGCAGGGATGCAATATCTTGAAGACCAATCGTACAGATACTGTTTCAAACCTTCCAAGAGTAACAAAAACTATGGCAATTTACATATTTCAAAAAGAGAAAAGACAACATAATCAAATATGCAAAACAATGATGATTCCAAGTAGAACAGTTTACCTGAAACCATTGTTGAGGATAAATGAGAAGGTACATTCAATTCAGATTCAACTGCCTGCTTTGCAACTGCCACACCAAAAGCCATACTTTTTATGATGTTCTTTCCACCACAAAGAGCTACAAGGGTACCACCCACAAAGCAATCACCTGCGCCTATTAGGCTTGAAATTGATGCAGGCAAAGCTGGAAAATGTAAGCAATTGAGGTGGAGAATATTTTGCCCAGATTCCTGGCATCTGGCATGATAATTATTTGAAAGCACTAGCTTCTCAACAGTTGACAGAGCTGGTTGCCCACTGCCTGTTGGACTCTTTTCAAACTGATTGCTTTCAGAACCATTTATAGGTATCATCCTAAAACTAGATACCTCTTTAAAACACAGAAACACACCAGAGGATCCAAGTGTCAAAACAATAAACTTGACACCCTCATCTAGCAATATGCTGATGGCCGGTTTGAAATTTTCATACATTGCTTCAACATTCATTTTCTTGCCATCCTTCTCCAGGATTTGAAGGGATTGAAACAAATTTAACGAAGAGATTGCCTCTGCCATAGCAATAAGTTCAGATTCATTAGGTGAAACCAAAGTGACCTGCGCAGCAATTTAAGAAATGAGGTGGGGCATACTAAATATTTCCTCCAAGATCTAAATCTGCACCAATAATAGAGTGCTTCAACAACCTCAATAAAACAGAATTTGCAATACACAAAATGACTCATTACGTACATGTTTTATAATACTTCTAACTCTAACTGATTTGGCAACTGATACAGGCTCAAACCAAACCGGGGTATTTGATTCTTTGGCCACTGCAAATCAAGATAAATCTGATGCATAAGAGAAATGTTGCCCATTTGGATGTAAGTACAACTGCACCAAATTCTGTAACCTTACAATTGCAAGCTGCCTCAAGGGCCAGAGGATGTAAATTTGCATCAATCATCAACAGAGGTGCAGAGCCAAAATAGCTCCTAAATTGGTTTATCCATTCTGCTGTCAAGGATTCTTCCTGTTATCTCAAATGGTCATGAAAAACATTAATTATGAATTTACTAAGACTATTCTCTCCCGGGCACTATCCTAGACTGCTTAAGATAGAATGTCTACCAAATTGAATAATATCCATGGTCAGTTGTAACTTACAACTGCCTGCACATCTGCAACAGCGGCTGCTATTTCTCCTGCGCGGTCAAATATGTTTGATACGACAGGGGTTGCTACATTGTTACACCTGCGGATTCCTGAAACTCCAATACAAAATAACATGTTTGGACTCCTACTTGTAAATGTCAAAAGTGATCGCATACTTGAAAATGACCACAGTAGCAAATTGTTATTCATAGTGTGAATCTGGGAACTTTGACACTAATGAATTCAAAAATCATGGGTTCAATTCTCATGATCTTGAGTGACTAAATTCATACACAAGTAAATACAGAATGATGATGCTATCAAGGCAGAAATGCATCTTCGACCAAATGCTTAGCATTTTCTGGACTTAATGCCTAAGCAAAATAAGGATGACAGTTAGTTTGAACTTACCATCTATGGACAAGCCAAGGGACTTCCAGTGGTCAATTAATGAATCTCCTGGACATGACAATATAGACAGAATCCATAGAACATCTCAATTAAATTGAAAAGTTATCAGATAGGTGGATAAAAAATTAAAACTACAGAACCACACCTGCCATGTCTTCTCCAACGACACTAATGATAAAGGGCTTAACTCCAAGCTTTTGCATGCACTCGGCGACATTTCTGGCTACTCCCCCTCTTATATATCTGACCTGCAATATATGCCTGAGACTGACTGATTAAAAACTCCAAAAAAAACATTCAGAAATGGGAATTTTTATAAATTTGAATCTTACTCATTTCTTACAACATATTTTCAGAGAATGATTCAAATTTTTGTCTACTGATCTGAATAAACTGGGTAAAGGCTAAGAAGGAACTGTTTTTTTGGAAAAGTGCTTCCTTTAAATTGGAGAAGCATCAATTGACTCAAATATGTTACGCACAACTACTAATTTCTTTTTTAACCCTGAAGGGAATCGACCAACATAATCAGTTTAATCGAGACCCCTGGTTTCACTTAACACGAGACCTGCCACAGCTGGCCAGAAATCAGAACAGTGTACCCGCCATAGCTACTGATAGGTTTGAACCAGAGTCTAAGAACCAGAGGAGGTCTGGACTACCAACTGAGAGACAACCAATTTCTTTAGGCTGACAGGCACTAATTCCAAGCACTTTTTTTAGGCTAATCTGCCATGATAGGGACACTTCTCCATAAAGATCACGTAGGACTTGCCTTGCCACTCATTCGTGCCTTTGACGAATTGAACCTTGACTGGTGGCTTGACACGCCACGGTTCCTCTTCACGTCTAAACCAGTTCCCCATTGGATATAACAGGAAAATTTTCACTTATGTTTGAAGGGAATTATATGTCTTCCAAACAAAAGGATTGGCGTTTAGCTTTCCTCAATACTTATGAGACATGGAGAAGAGGGGTACAATTGCCTAAAAGTCATGAATGGGTGTATTCTACTGTCGTTATCATAAACAGGAAAAAAGAGATCTACTGCTTCAATGGCTGCTCAAAATTCATATACAGGAACGTAAATTTTGGAGGATGGACTTTACCTGACCAGGAGTAGTAGTACCTGCACGGATATTTTTTGCAGGTTTGGCATGAATATCCAAAACCATACCTCCTATAATGACTGGAGGACCCTCTCGCCCAAAACATGGATGCTTTTCATTATTTCCTAGACACTGCAAGCATCATAACACCTCACGTGAACTCTCACTTGAAAATTCCAATTTCTTATAACGAAAAGGAAACAAATGCATGCATGGTGCCAAAGGAAATTAGCAAGGGTTGTTACAGCATTGAAAGCAATATTGGTCGCGGAGGGTTTTAGATGCTGAAAAATAGACCCGACACGCTCCAGTATTCTTTCTCCCATTCTTCAGAAATTTGAGTGTTCACTGTGATCGACGTATAGATATGCTGTTGATATAAAAATGTGCAGCTTGTGGGCAGCTTCCTCACCAAAGATAGATTGAATAAAAATATAAAGTGCAGTGAGGGATTTTCGTCGCCTAGACTAAACGACGTTCGACGATTTCGCCCTTTCTCGGCACGATTTCGAATCCAGTAAACAAAATTTTTTTCTCGGCACGCCGATTTCGAATCAGTAAACAAATTTTATTTTATCTTTTTGGTATTTCAAAGTGTTGAATCTATTTATAGATTTAAAAGAATGATTTAACCAATACAGAACTCCAATTAAAAATTGGAATAAAAATCATTAAAAAATGCTAGTGTCTTAATAATATGACGCCATAAACTTATGATACTTGAAATGAATATTACTTTATGGATTGTAATAAGGAGTTCATTCAAAAAATTCAGTTTAGGACTTTTTTTTGTCATTTTTGTTGGTGATAAGATCTTTGCTAGTTAAAATTGTTTTTTAATTGTATAAATGGATTCAGTGTTCTAGAATACTTTTGGCTATGTATATCTGTAATTTTAGAATTTTATACTGATTTTTACCAAAAAATAATAAAAGATGGTCCAAATGCAAGGGTTTAGCCTAATAGTTTAAATAATATTCCATGTGCAAGATTTAAGGTTTTTTATTTGGACTTCATTGGATGTAGCTTTGGTAGTTGGGAGGAATAATTGTTACTCTCCCCATCTAGGTTCAATTCTTGTAAGTGATATGATTCTTGTTGAGCCCCTATGTATTGACTATGTAATGGTTTGACTAGACATGTTATTTTGGCTATACCTTAATTCTTCGGAATAGCAAGTGTTGGCATATTTCTAATTGAAAAAGGTTCTTTATTTGGAATGGTTTGGGTTGTGGAGAACACTTATTCACATTGCAAGATTCAATTCACATTAACGTAAGATCTATATTGATTTTGTGCCTCATTGATTTGATTTTCAAGACTTTGTTATTAGTTTGGCCAAACTTAAGATTTATATTGATATCATATAGCATCAAATTGCAAAAACTTAAGAACTATATTGATTTCATAGGGAATTCCATCGATCTTGTTCCTTTTTCATACTTTTACTTGCCTTTGGGTTGTGTAATCGTGCAAGAATTAAGGTTGTTATCATAGTTGTATAGAATTAGTTGCAAGAATTAGCCATACAATGTATAGTACAATAAGATTGTACGATATATTTTTTCAAATTAGGGTTTGGTTAGTGTCAATGTTGTTAAGATGTTTGTTGGTAATTTTATAGACTGGGATTCAATTCACATGCATTACTTCACATTAACGTAAGATCAATATTGATTTTGTGCCCCATTGATTTGATTTGCGAGACTTTGCTATTAGTTTGTCCAAACTTAAGATTTATATTGATATCATATAGCATCAATTTGCAAAAACTTAAGAACTATATTGATTTCATAGGGAATTTCATCGGTTTTGTTCCTTATGTTCACACTTTTACTTGCCTTGGGATTGTGTAATCGTGCAAGAATTAAGGTTGTTATCATAATTGTTTATTCAAAATGGTTTGGATGGTGGATATAGCTTATTCAAGGTGCATTAGTAATAATGTGAAGTTATTGTCGATTGGGTTGTGATGTAGCAATGAATTGGTAGGAGTTTACCACAATTAGCATAGGTTCATATAACATTCCCATCTAACTACCCTCACCAAACTAATAAAAATTCCTCATTTAAAATTACTCTAACCTATGTGACAAGATTTCCATGCAACCTACAAGATTATTTTCAATGAACAACATAAATTATATGCATTAAGATCAAATAGTGATGAACTAGATAAAATGAGCCACACCCAACATACATTGTTGGAAGATGAACAAACACTTCTACGCCATTCATCCATCAAATTCATATTTTTACAAAGATCAGACAAAATGTTTCCCCGTATCTAAAGATAATATCAGCAATTGAATCCAATTAACAATATTCACATAGGTATCAACAAACTCTCTTAAAACATACACAACATAAATTAAATCTACAATTTTGTATGAGAATATGATTTTAATATCAAGAGAATCATAAAATATTCATCTTTGTGTACATGCATGGATCATATAAGACATGAAGAATTAATAGAATATCGAATAACAACATATAAGAATAGTTATCTTATTTGTTGGTTGCATTGAAGCTATTCACCACCAAACCATAGGCATCAGTGTTGATGTATTTGTAACTTCGAAATGTATTCACTTGTATATTGTATTTCATTGGTCCCCGATGTTCCTATCGGGGGAATCATTAATGTAATCAAGTCATGTACAGTCATAGAGGTTAACCCTCCTTGTTGATCAGGGGGCAAATCCCCCATAGTTGTGGGGCACCAAGGTTATTAGACTCTCCTAGAGAAGTCGGCCCTGGTAAGTAATTGTCAAGTCGGAAACTAGTATAAATAGAGAGTGAGCCTCTATATTTGTAACACACACTCACCCAGCTATAGCACATATGTGAGAGAGGAGGAGGAGCTCAAGTGAGAGAGAGAACAGTTGTTGGAGATCATCTTTCTGTCTTTGGGTTTTACTGCTGCCATTGGTGCTCATTCTATCTCTTAGGAAGTTGCGGGGTTTTCTCCTTTATGGTTTCCCTGAGGAAAATATTTGTGTCTATTATCTCTTGTGATTGATTGATGTGCATGTTATTCTCTCAGATAAGATCCTAAGATCATATTGCTTAAATGATAAAAATCTAACATGGTATCAGAGCTAACCTGAGAACAAGACACTGTGCAGCTGCAGAAGCTGGGGCTTCTTACTTTTTGGGTCTCTCTCGACAATCCATCAGCAAAAGGAGGCTAGGCTGACTCTCCATTGAAAGGTGCATCTTTCTATCGAAGCAGAATCTGATTCTGAGCATTTTATGTTTTTGACCTACCACTACATTGGGAAATTAGGGCTTTTCACAGAAGAGGAATTTTTTAGTGAGCCCAACATAGGATTGCTCTCCTCATCAAAATCGAATTTTAGATACCAAGATTGAAGTTTTTGGTTTGGTAGAACTCTGAGAAAGTCCAACCCTAATTTTCCCCTGAACTAGAAAACCAACACTGTAGAAGATCAGCTCCAGATCCAGTTTCAGCATCTCAAATTGGTAAGATCTAAATCTTTTCTATTTCCATTTGAGGTTCTCAGTTAAGATGTCTCATCACACCAAGCTTGATGAAAAGCTTGAGGGAGCTGATAACTTCCGAGCATGGAAGTATAGGATCTCACTAGTTCTTGAAGAAAATGAATTGGACTCTTACATCAGTGGAGAGGTTCAAGTTCCAGAGGGTGATGAGGCTAAGTTCTTACATAAGAAGAACTTGGTCAAGGCTAAGAGGATTATTGTTGATTCAATCAAGGATCACCTTATACCACAGGTGTCTTCCCTAACGACACCTAAAGAGATGTTTGATTCCCTCACCAAGCTATTTGAAGGGAAGAACATAAATCAGAAGATGACTTTGAGAAATCAATTGAAGAATGTGAAGATCCAGAATGCAGAGACCATACAGTCATATTTTACAAGGGTCTCTCAAATCAAAGAACAACTTGAAGCGGTGGATGAAGAAGTAGAGAATGCAGAAATTGTGATGACCACCTTGAATGGTCTCCCTAGGTCATGGGACTCCTTCATTCAATGGATTTGTGCTAGAATAAATCTAATCACCTTCAGTAGGTTGTGGGAGGAATGCTCACAAGAAGAAGCTCGAATAGTAGCCCGAGAAGAAAAGATGGGAAGTGAAGATCAAGCTCTCACAGTACACTCCAAGAAAAGCAGAAGGGACTATCATCATCACCAAGGTAAGCATTCTCACCAGAAAGATAACCCTAGAAGATCAAGCCAAGATCTATCTAAACTCAGATGCTATACATGTGATGAGAGAGGACACTTTGCCAGAGATTGTCCTAAAAATAAGAATGCCTCTCAAAAGAAGAAGAACTACAAAAGAAGACATCATGCTCACACTGCAGAGGATGATGAACCTTCCAGAAAGAGAATCAAACAAGAAAGTGATGATTCTTCAAGTGATGAAGAAAATGTTCTGATTTATGCCCTCACGAGAACTGTCACACATGGAAGCAATGATTGGCTTATAGACAGTGGGGCTTTCAAGCACATTATGGGATTCAAGGAATCTTTTGTGAAACTATCCGAACATGAATCACCCCACAAAGTAAAACTTGGGGATGACTACCAGTATCCAATAAAAGGTAGTGGTGAATCCTCCTATAAGCTAGACTCTAGAAAGTCTATGAAGATGAAGGATGTCTTGTTTGCACTAGGACTAAAGAAGAATCTCCTCTCCATATCTGCATTGGATGCAAAAGGCATGAGGGTTGCATTTGTAGATGGCCAAGTCCTTATGTGGCCAAAGGGAAAGACTATATATGATGTAGTAGTGGTTGGAGAGCAAGAGAGAGGCTTATACAAACTAAATGGCCAACCAGAACAAGCCTTGGTCCATGATTCAGTAGAGCCAAGTGAACTTTGGCATAGAAGGCTTGCACATGTGCACTATAGGGAACTACCACTTGTAAGCAAAGTTGTTGAAGGTCTTCCAGAAATACAGGCAAAACATGAAGGTGTTTGCAAAGGATGTGCGAAAGGAAAGAACACAAAGAAGACATTTTCAAGTAGCGAGAGCAAGGCAAAAGGAATCTTGGAAATCATCCACTCCGATGTATGCGATCCGATGTCATCCAGTTCATTGAGCGGGTATGTATACTATGTTTCTTTCATTGATGATTTTTCTAGGAAGACATGGATATACTTCTTGAAAAACAAAGATGAAGTATTCAACAAGTTCAAAGAATTCAAAGCCTTGATCGAGAACCACACAGAAAAGAAAATCAAGACCTTTCGATCAGACAATGGCGGAGAATTCACATCAAATGAATTCAAAGAATTATGCAGAGATTTATGGATTGAGAGGGAATTGACCACTCCATATAATCCACAACAGAATGGGGTTGCAGAAAGGAAGAATATAACGATTATGGAAGCAGCAAGGGCTATGCTTCATGATCAAGATCTTCCTATGCATCTATGGGTAGAAGCTGCTAGGATAGTAGTGTATGTACATAACTGTACTCCGCATAGAGTACTTGAAAACAAGACACTTGAAGAAGTCTTCTCCGACAAGAAACCAGAAGTCAGTCATCTCAAAATATTTGGTTGTCCAGTGTACATACACATTCCAAAATAAAAGAGGACAAAGTTATCCTCCAGGAAAGAAGGGTATATTTGTGGGATATAGTGAAAGCTCGAAGGCTTACAGAATATACTTCCCAGGATTCAAGAAGATCGACATCAACAGAGACGTAACATTTGACAAAGACTCAGCTTACAACAAATCCATAAAGAGACTTGTTGAAGACGCTGAAGAAATAGAAGCGTTGATGTATCTATAACTTCGGAATGTATTCATCTATGTATCTTATGTCTTGTAACCCGATGTTTATTCCGGGATGTATCTATTATGTAATTGAGTCATGTTGTCATGCCCCGATGTTCCGATCGGGAGGATCTATTATGTAAACAAGTCATGTCAAGTCATAGTGGGTAACCCTCCGATTGTCTAAGGGTTAAATTCCTCGCAGTTCCGGGGCACTAGGGTTATTAGACTCTCCTAGTAGAGGTCGGCCCTAGTAGGGTTTTAGTCATACCGGGATTAGTATAAATAGAGAACATGAGTAGCTATTTATCACACAACTCACACACACTCAAGTGTAGCACATAGTTGAGGAAGGAGAAGACACTAGGGCTAGACAAGAAGAAGATTACTGCTGTCGGGATATCACTTACTGTTTTGGGCTTTTCTATTTTGGTGCTGATTCTATCTCTGAGGAAGTTGCAGGGTTTTCTCCTTTATGGTTTCCCTGAGGAAAAACACTGTGTTCATTGTCTTTTGTGTTTGACTGCTGTGCTTTTTATTCTCTCAGTTAAAGATCCTAATAATGTTAGCTTAATGTTGAAAAACTAACATGGTATCAGAGCTAACCTGAGAAGAAGACACTATGCAGCTGCGGGAACTAGGGATTCCTAGTTTGTGGATCTTCCTCCACAGATTTTCAGCAAAAGTAAGGTGGAATAACTCTCCTCCCTAGGGCGCATCTTTCTGTCGAAGCAGAATCCAATTCTGAGGTTTTTCAGTTTTGGACCTGTCACTACTGTCGAAAATTAGGGCTTTTCACAAAAGAGGAATTTTTCAGTGAGACCAGGCCTGGATTGATCTCCTCCCCAAAATCGAAGCTAGGGACAAATTTCAAAGCATTTGGGTGGACAGAACTCCAGAAAAGCAAAACCCTAATTTGCTCCTAATCTGATATTGCAAGATATCAGCTCAAGTTTCAGATCCGACATCTTGAACCTGGTAAGATCTAAAATCTTTTGTATTTCCATTTGAGGTTCTCAAGATGTCTCATCATACCAAGCTTGATGAAAAGCTTGAAGGAGCTGATAACTTCCGAGCCTGGAAGTATAGGATCTCATTGGTCCTGGAAGAAAATGAATTAGACTCCTACATCCATGAGGAGGTTCCAACTCCAAAGAGAGATGAGGCAAAGGCCTTACATAAGAAGAAGATGGTTATGGCAAAGAGGATCATTGCTGATTCTATCAAGGATCACCTTATCCCACAGGTGTCCTCTCTCAAGACACCTAAAGCTATGTTTGATGCCCTAACCAAATTGTTTGAAGGGAAGAACATAAACCGGAAGATGACTCTGAGAAATCAACTGAAGAATGTGAAGATCCAGAATGTAGAGACTATCCATTCTTACTTCACAAGGGTTTCTCAGATCAAGGAACAATTGAAAGCAGTAGATGAAGAAGTGGAGAATGCAAAAATTGTGATGACCACCTTGAATGGTCTCCTTAGGACATGGGACTCTTTCATTCAAGGGATCTGTGCTAAAAAGAAGTTAGTCAAGTTCAGTAGACTATGGGAAGAATGTTCTCAAGAAGAAGCTCGGATAGCAGCTCGAGAAGAGAATATGGGAAGTGAAGATCAAACTCTCACAGTACAACCCAAGAAATCCAGATCCAGCCATCACAGAAGTAAGTACTCTCATCACAGGAATAACTCTAGAAAGCCTATAGATAGGTCTAAATACATTTGCTATACATGTGATGAAAAAGGACACTTTGCTAGAGATTGTCCTAAGAACAAAAGTACCTCTCACAAGAATAAGGGAAGCAAGAAAAGACATCATGCTCATGCTGCAGAGGATGATGAACCATCCAAGAAGAGATCCAGATATGGAAGTGAAGATTCTTCAAGCGAGGATGAATATGTTCTGATCTCCGCTCTCACAGGTAACATTACTCATGGAAGTGATGATTGGCTTATAGACAGTGGGGCTTCTAAACATATGACTGGATTCAAGGAATCCTTTGTGAAGCTCTCAGAACATGAATCACCTCACAAGGTGAAGCTAGGAGATGACTACCAATATCCAATAAAAGGTAGTGGGGAATCTTCCTATAAACTAGACTCTGGTAAGTCTCTAACAATGAAGGAAGTATTGTTTGTGCCAAGACTCAAGAAGAACCTTCTCTCCATATCAGCATTAGATGCAAAAGGAATGACGGTTGCATTCATAGATGGTCAAGTCATCATGTGGCCAAAAGGAAAGACTATTGATGATGAAATAGTGATTGGTGAACAAGAAGGAGGCTTGTACAAATTGAAGGGCCATCTAGAACAAGCCTTGGTCCATGACACAGTAGAGCCAAGTGATCTTTGGCATAGAAGGCTTGCACATGTGCATTACAGAGCACTACCTCTTGCAAGCAAAGCTGTTGAAGGTCTTCCAGAAATGAAAGCAAAACATGATGGGGTCTGCAAAGGATGTGCAAAAGGAAAGAACACAAAGAAGACATTTCCAAGTAGCGAAAGCAAAGCAAAATGAATCTTGGAAATCATCCACTCCGATGTATGCGGTCCTATGTCATCAAGCTCACTAAGCGGGTATGCATATTATGTTTCTTTTATTGATGATTTTTCTAGGAAGACATGGGTTTACTTCATGAAGAACAAAGATGAAGTATTCAGCAAATTCAAGGAATTCAAAGCCTTGATCAAGAACCATACTGAAAAGAAGATCAAGACTTTACGATCAGATAATGGCGAAGAATTCACTTCAAATGAATTCAAAGAGCTATGTAAAGAATCAGGGATTAAGAGGGAGTTGTCCACTCCTTACAATCCTCAACAGAATGGGATTGCAGAACGGAAGAACAGAACTATCATGGAAGCTGCAAAAGCAATGCTTCATGATCAAGATCTTCCTATGCATCTTTGGGTGGAAGCTGCTAGAACAACGGTGTATGTACAGAACCGTACTCCACATAGAGTACTTGAGAACAAGACTCATGAAGAAGTCTTCTCCGGCAAGAAACTAGAATTCAACCATCTCAGAATATTCGGTTGTCCTGTATACATACACATTCGAAAAGAGAAGAGAACAAAATTAGTTCCTTTAGGAAAGAATGGTATATTTGTGGGATACTCTGAAAGCTCGAAGGCTTACAGAATCTATTTACAAGGATACAAGAAGATTGACATCAGCAGGGATGTGACATTTGATGAAGACACAGCTTACAACAAATCCAGAAAGAGACCTGCTAAAGAACTTGAAGAAGCAGAAGCACCCAGAATTCATGACACAACCATGAATGAAGAAATTCAAGAAGAAGATCAATAATTTGAAGAACCACAAAGACCTGTAGATCCACCTCTGGAGAAGAATCATCATAAAGGGAAACCTGCTTGGGTACGAGAACTTATCCAAGGTGCGGAAAGATATGGGGCTCCAGAAGAGAATCATAGAGAAAGAAAGAGGACCAGATCCTGCTCCGGGTATGTAGCTTTACTATGTGATTTCATTGATAAAGAACCTTCCAGTTTTGAAGAAGCGGCAGAACGGAAAGAATGGAAGCATGCTATGATCGAAGAGTATCAGTCGATCATGAAGAATGATGTTTGGGATGTTGTCCCAAGACCAAAAGAGAAGTCAGTTGTGACTTCCAAATGGATCTACAAGATCAAGCATGCTGCAACGGTAGCATTGAAAAATATAAGGCAAGATTTGTGGCTCGGGGTTTTTCTCAGAAAGAAGGAATTGATTATGAAGAAACCTTTGCACCTGTAGCTAGATACACTTCCATTAGATCAGTACTTGCTTTGGCTGTAGTGATGAAATGGAAGATACACCAGATTGATGTCAAGACTACTTTCTTGAATGGTGTAGTAGAAGAGGAAGTGTATGTGGAGCAGACACTTTGTTTTGAGACACATGACAGGGAGTCTCATGTGTGCAGATTGAAGAAAGCCCTGTATGGTTTGAAACAGGCACCCAAGACCTGGTACGATAGAATTGACAGCTTTCTATCCAGCTTGGGCTTTACCAAGAGTAAACCAGATTACAACCTTTACTACAAGGTTGAAGATGGAAACCTAGTGATGCTTCTACTATATGTAGATGATCTATTTGTGACAGGTATGGATGGGTTGATTGCTGATACAAAGAGAAATCTTGCTGCCGAGTTCGAGATGAAGGACTTGGGTATGATGCATTATTTTTTAGGTATGGAGGTGTGGCAAAGTCCAGATGGAATCTTCCTTGGACAAGGGATGTATGCAGTAGAGATCCTGAAGAGGTTTGGGATGATGGACTACAAAGCCATGGCCACACCTATGGCATCGAACCTGAAGCTATTGAGTGATTCTTCATCAGAGTCGGTTGATGCTACAATGTATCGTCAGATGATTGGGTCATTGATGTACCTGACGAACACAAGACCAGACATTTGCTTTGCTGTGAACACCTTGAGCCAGTTCTTGACAGATCTGAGAAATGTTCACTTGATTGCTGCAAAGCATATTCTAAGGTACCTGAGGGGTACAGTTGATTATGGGCTCAAGTATGAGTCGAATCAGAAGATTAACTTGGAGGGGTATGTCGATTCAGATTGGGCAGGCAGTGCCATCGATAGGAAGAGCACTTCAGGATGTTGCTTCAGTATGGGATTAGGTGTGATCTCTTGTTTTAGCAGGAAGCAATCCTGTGTGGCACTGAGTATAGCTGAAGCAGAGTATGCCGCAACTTGTTCAGCTAGTTGTGAGGCAGTATGGCTACGGAAGCTACTGTCTGATATATTTGATCTCCAGTTGGATGCTGCTTGTATACATTGTGACAACCAGAGTTGTGTGAAGTTGTTAGAGAATCCAATGTTCCATGACAAGTCGAAGCATATCGAGATCAAGTATCACTATATCAGGGATATGGTGTAGAGGGGAGCAGTGAAGCTCCAGTATGTTGTGACAAAGGAACAGATAGCTGATGTATTGACGAAGCCATTGGCTAGGCTGAAGTTCGAGTACTTCAGGGAGAAGCTTGGTGTTCTCCAGATCGAGGTTTCCTCCAAGAGAAAATGATGAGACCCATAGCCATTCTGACATGGTGAGAGGATTGGTTCCTTCCATGGTCAGATGTAAGGGCTGAGCCATTCTGTCATGGTGAGAGGATTGGTTCCTTCCATGTCAGATATGAGTGTTGGCCATTCTGACAAGTAGGTCAGATGTAAGGGCAACTGCAATTCTAGGAATGGAGGCACCTGGTCAGTTACCAGGTAGCTCAGTCTGGGACTGGGGGCCATTCTGATGCGATGGTAGGATTAGTTCCTCCATGATCAGATGTAAGTGCATGCCCTTTCTGATGAGATGCTTCGTGCATGGTCAGATTGTAAGTGTAGAGCCCTTTCTAATGCGGTGCTTCGCGCATGGTCAGATTGTAAGTGTTGAGCCCTTTCTGATGCGGTGCTTCGCGCATGGTCAGATTGTAAGTGCTAAGCCCTTTCCGATGCGGTGCTTCGTGCATGGTCGGATTGTAAGTGCTGAGCCCTTTCGATGCGGTGCTTTCGAGCATGGTCGATTGTAAGTGATGTGCCTTTCTGACAGGATGAGGTCGGATGTAAGTGCAAAGCCTTTTCGATGCGGTGTGCTTGCACATGGTCGGATATAAGTACTGAGCCTTTCTGACAAGATGAGGTCAGATGCGAGTGCTGGGCCTTTCTGACAGGATGAGGTCAGATGTGAGTGCTGGGTGTGCCTTTCTAACAAGATGAGGTCAGATGTAAGAGCTGGGCGGGCCATTTTGACTTAAGTGTCAGATATAAGCGTTGATGAAGACCTACATGAAGGGTAGGCCTACAGGATTGACTCTGTAGAACTTCCTGTGACGAGAAGAATCGAGATAGCACCATTATGAGATAGCATATGATGATGATCCAAACTTGATGATGATCCAGATCAAGTGATCTAGATGAGATGATCCAAACTTGATGATGATCCAGATCAAGTGATCTAGATGAGATGATCCAAACTTGATGACGATTCAGATGTGATGATGATCCAAACTCGATGATCCAGATCAAGTGATCCAGATGAGATGATCCAGACTTGATGACGATCCAGATCGAGTGATGATCCAACAATGATGAGCCAGTAGTCATGATGATGCAGATCCCGTGGTAAAGAAGAAGAAGATGACTTGAAGACTTGGAGAAGAAGATGACTTGAAGACTCAAAGATGAAGAAGACTTGAAGATAATGAGATGATCCAATTGATGCAAAGAAGAAGACCAGTGCTAAAAATTGTGTCGAAAGAATACCTTCCTAGTTAAGAGGGAGTGTGATGTATTTGTAACTTTGGAATGTATTCATCTATGTATCTTATGTCTTGTAACCTGATGTTTATTCCAGGATGGATCTATTATGTAATTGAGTCATGTTGTCATGCCCCGATGTTCCGATCGGGAGGATCTATTATGTAAACAAGTCATGTCAAGTCATAGTGGGTAACCCTCCGATTGTCTAAGGGTTAAAGTCCCCGCAGTTCCGGGGCACTAGGGTTATTAGACTCTCCTAGTAGAGGTTGGCCCTAGTAGGGTTTTCGTCATGCCGGGATTAGTATAAATAGATAACAGGAGTCTCTATTTATCACACAACTCACACACACTCAAGTGTAGCGCATAGTTGAGGAAGGAGAAGACACTGGGGCTATACAAGAAGAAGATTACTGCTGTTGGGATATCACTTACTGTTTTGGGCTTTTCTATTTTGGTGCTGATTCTATCTCTGAGGAAGTTGTGGGGTTTTCTCCTTTATGGTTTCCCCGAGGAAAAACACTGTGTTCATTATCTCTTGTGTTTGATTGTTGTGCTTGTTATCCTCTCAGTTAAAGATCCTAATAATGCTAGCTTAATGTTGAAAAACTAACACGATACAACTCAAGAAGAAAATCGATAAATAGAAGAACCCTAGGAACCTGTAGATCCACCACAGGAAAAGAATCCTCACAAGAGGAAACCTACATGGGTACGAGAGGCTATCCAAGGTGTAGAAAGATATGGGGCTCCAGAAGAAATGCATAGAGAAAGGAAGAGAACTAGGTCTTACTCCGGATATGCAGCCCTATTATGTGACATCATTGATAAAAAACCTTCCAACTATGAACAAGCGACAGAAAAGAAAGAATGAAAGGATGCTATGATTGAGGAGTACCAGTGGATCATGAAGAATGATGTCTGGGATGTTGTCCCAAGACCAGAGGGGAAGTCTGTTGTGAATTCCAAGTGGATCTAAAATATCAAGCATGTTGCAGATGGCAACATAGAGAAATATAAATCAAGATTTGTGGCTCGTGGCTTCTCCCAGAAAGAAGGAATATACTATGAAGAAAATTTTGCACATGTAGCCAGATACACTTCCATTAGATCAGTACTTGCTCTAGCTGCAGTAATGAAATGGAAGATACACCAGATGGATGTCAAGACTGCTTTCTTGAATGGTGAGGTGGAAGAGGAAGTGTATGTGGAGCAACCACTCGGTTTTGAGACACATGATAGGGAAACTCATGTGTGTAAATTGAAGAAATCCATGTATTGTTTGAAACAGGCACCCAAGACATGGTACGACAGAATTGACAAATTCCTGACTGGATTAGGCTTTACCAAGAGTAAAGTAGATTCCAACCTTTATTATAAGGTTGAGGAAGGGAACCCTATGATACTCCTACTGTATGTAGATGACCTGTTTGTAACAGGTGAAGATGGCTTGATTTTTGATACGAAGAGGAAGCTTGTTGCTGAGTTCGAGATGAAGGACTTGGGTATGATGCACTACTTTATAGGCATGGAGATGTTGCAGAATGCAGATGGAATCTCCCTAGGATAAGGGAAGTATGTAGTAGAGATCCTGAAGAGGTTCGGGATGATGGACTACAAGGCCATAACCACACCTTTGGCATCGAACCTAAAGTTATTAAGTGATGCTTCATCAGATTCGGTTGATGCTACGATGTATCGTCAAATGATTGGGTCCTTGATGTACCTGACGAATACGAGACCAGATATTTTCTTTGCTGTGAACACATTGAGCCAATTCATGACGGATCCGAGACATGTTCACCTGATTGCTGCAAAGCATATTTTGAGGTACCTGAAGGGTACAGTTGATTATGGGCTCAAGTATGAGGCAAATCAAAAGATTAACCTAGAAGGTTATGTGGATTCAGATTGGGCAGGCAATGCCATTGATAGGAAGAGCACTTCGGAGTGCTGCTTCAATATGGGATCAGGTGTGATCTCTTGGTTTAGCAGGAAGCAATCCTGCGTGGCACTGAGTACAGCTGAATCAGAGTATGTTACAACTTGTTCGGCTAGTTGTGAGGAAGTGTGGTTGAGGAAGCTACTATCTGATTTGTTTGATCTCTAGTTGGATGCTGCTTATATATATTGTTGTCACGTCCCCAAGCCTCCGACCGGCGGAGAGGATGCGACCATGGCGTTAACCATCCGGGCTAAGAGCCCCATGAACACGTGAATTCGTAAAAATGCTGAAACAGAATGTTAAAAACAGGATGCATTGAAGTAGAACATGCACCAATGCGATTGTTTATCATACACAGCGGAAACATCATACATTCATACAAGCATTCATTCAACATGTCCATTATAATCATTAACAATAAATATAGTTGCAGAAGTAAAAATGGACAAGATCACTTATCTTATGAAGAACTCGATCCACAACCAGCTACGTCGCTGCAACGTTTCACCCAACCATAGGCCAGCGTGCTCCTTAATCTCTCAGCAACGCTACCACCCCCGAGTTGGGCATGATTCTCCAAGGAATAAGGGAACAAACAGGCTTACACATAGCCAAGGATACACAAAACACAGCCAAGCCAACACAGTTGGGTTTATCAGACCATCAAGGAGTTGGGAAAGGCTAAATGCTAAGCCGGTGAGCCCATTACAGAGCTGGGAACACCTACACCAGAACTAGCCTAGCTTCTAAAACACCCACACACACCCAACACAAGGAATCAGTCCCTTCTCTGCTACACAGTCCCTCAAGCCCTGCATTCCCTTCTAGTGCTATTCAGGGGTTGTGGAGAAGAAAGCCAGCCCTCTAGCTCTGTCTATGTGGTTTCCAGCCACCAGGTTTATCAAGCAAACCAAGCCCCCATCCCTGCTCCCAACACAGTCCGAAGACCAACCATTGCACACATGCAATTAATCAGCTATTACAGCTTAACAGGGAAAAACGATTCCCAAGCGAATTCCAACAGCCCCAAACGTAACAACAACCACAATCACCACATAAGACAGATAGCAGTCTGTCTTGGACAATTAAGAAAACGGAAAAGACTTACACAGTCCCTCACTAGGGAAGAAACTACATACTCTCAGCCTGTGCGTGAGGGAAACTTGCACCCAACCCCAAAACACAAAGGAAAAACATATGCACGTCCACAAATCGGTAAGGGAGACCCCAGCAACACAGCAAGTAGCCAAAAAACGTGAATGGTCCCTTCACAGCAAATCGTGGATGAAGGAGCACAGCTCCCAGCTCGCCGAGTGAGCCAAAACCAGGACAAATCCTGTGCGTGCAAATAATGAACAAACAATGGTCCCTGTGTGAGGAGGAACAACTCCGCTTATGCACGCGGATGGATAGACAACTGGAAGTGCGTGAGAATGAACAAGACTTCTGCTCCTGCGTGAGGATGAACAACAATGGAGAATGCAGATCGGAAGTGCGTGAGAGCTTCAACACTATCGTGGAGAGAGTAGTGTGTTTGCGGAAGTGATGGCAGTGGTTTTTTTTTTGCCATTGTGAAGTCAACCATGGGTGGAGTGTGCGTGTGGGCAAGGACTGATAGTCCTGCCACCCTCCCCACTCAACCATAACGGCCTCAACTACCCAGCAGCAGTTATTAATTGAGGTGGTTGGAAATAAAACAAGGGAAGATGACACATGACTTTTTACCCCATTGGCCAAGGTTTGACATTCCCCCACCCTTATCCTTGTGAAAATCATGCCCCTTCTCAATTTAGTTGCTGCGATTGTAGCTGGTCGGGTTCACTTTAATTAAAGATGCATATTTACATGATGCTAAAACTTGATATGTATGCCGCATGCCCCAATGTACCATCGGTGACAAATTTAAACCCAAAACATAGCATAACCGATCAATGGTGGGGCCTTGGCCTTTAGCTCCGCACCATGATCATTACAATATATACATCATGTACATTTAATGCAACGGGGTCAAAACTGGGGTGTTACAATTGTGACAACCAGAGTTGTGTGAAGTTGTCGGAGAACCTGGTGTTCCATGACAAGTCAAAGCATATCGAGTTCAAATATCACTATATCAAGGATATGGTGCAAAGAGGAGCAGTGAAGCTCCAGTATGCTGCAACGGACGAGCAGATAGCTGATGTGTTGACCAAGCCATTGGCCAGAGTGAAGTTTGAATACTTCAAGGAGAAGCTTGGTGTTCTCCAGATCGAGGTTCCTTCCAAGGGGAAGTGATGAGTCCGTGTGCCTTTCTGACATGGTGGTAGGATTGGTTCCTCCCATGGTTAGATGTAGGTGCAGTTCCTTTCTGACATGATGGTAGGATTGGTTCCTCCCATGGTCAGATGTAAGTGCAGAGCCCTTCTGAAATGGATGTTGGATGTGTTCCTCCCATGGTTAGATGTAAGTGCAGAGCCCTTTTGACATGGATGTTGGATGTGTTCCTCCCATGGTCAGATGTAAGTGTAGAGCCCTTCTGACATGGATGTTAGATGTGTTCCTCCCATGGTCAGATGTAAGTACAGAGCCCTTCTGACATGGATGATGGATGTGTTCCTCCCATGGTCAGATGTAAGTACAAAGCCCTTTTGACATGGATGATGGATGTGTTCCTCCCATGGTCAGATGTAAGTTTAGAGCCTTTCCCAGATGGTAGTAGGTGTGTCCTACCATGCTGGTGGATGTAAGTGCTGAGTGAGCCTTTTTGACATGGATGATGGATGTGCTCCTCCCATGGTCAGATGTGAGTGTTGGGCCTTTCTGACATGGATGCTGGATGTGTTCCTCCCATGGTCAGATATAAGTGCTGGGTGGGCCTTTCTGGCATGGATGTTGGATGTGTTCCTCCCATGGTCATATATAAGTGCTGGGCGGGCCTTTCTGACATGGATACTGGATGTGTTCCTCCCATGGTCAGATATAAGTGTTGGGCGGGCCTTTCTGACATGGATGTTGGAGGTGTTCCTCCCATGGTCAGATATAAGTGCTAAAGAAGATGAATACCTACATGGAGGCTAGGCCTACAACCAGCATGAAAAAGGGATGGCTTTGTAGAACTTCCTGTGATGAGTAGAATTGAGAGATGGCACCATTTGATCGAGACAGCAGGAGCAGTGATGATGATGATGATCCAGTGATGATCTAGATTTGATGATGATCCAGCCTTGATGATGATCCAGTGACGAAGACTTGTGCTGATGAATTGTGTCAAGAGAATACCTTCCTAGTTAAGAGGGAGTGTTGATGTATTTGTAACTTTGGAATGTATTAACTTATATATTTCATATATTGTATTTCATTGGTCCTCAATGTTCCTATCGGGAGAATCATTAATGTAATCAAGTCATGTAAAGTCATAGAGGTTAATCCTCCTTGTTGATCGGGGGGCAAAGTCCCCACAGTTGTTGTGGGGCACTAGGGTTATTAGACTCTCCTAGAGAATTCGGCCCTGGTAAGTAATTGTCAAGTCGAGAACTAGTATAAATAGAGAGTGAGCCTCTCTATTTGAAACACACACTCACCCAGCTATAGCGCATAGGTGAGAGAGGAGGAGGAGCTCAAGTGAGAGAGAGAACATTTGTTGGAGATCATCTTTCTATCTTTGGGTTTTACTGCTGCCATTGGTGCTCATTCTATCTCCGAGGAAGTTGCAGGGTTTTCTCCTTTATGGTTTCCCTAAGGAAAATCGTTGTGTCTATTGTCTCTTGTGATTGATTATTGTGCATGTTATTCTCTCAGATAAGATCCTAAGATCATATTGCTTAAATGATAAAAATCTAACAATCGGTGAGGACACCATCTCCAAGCAAGTCTATGATATGACAAGAGTGAAGGAAATATCCATTGGCATTGATTATTCACTCAACCCAACCTACGATGCTTGTGACTCAACTAAATATCTCACTACAATTACACCAAGCATCTTAACCAACATTCAATAAACTATGGACCTCTTTTTCTCAATGAATCACAAACATAAGCATGATATATCTCTTATTTGTTGCCTAGTCCCTTGGAAATTTGGCTCAACGAGTGAACCATTGCAAGGAACGAGAGTCCATTTGTTGGTTGTCCTTTGGAAAAAACCTAGTATTGTCATCTCTAACCTTTCAAAAGTCAATATCTAGCACAAACATTGTGATAGTTCCAGATATATTCTCTATCCATCAACAGATTACAACCATCCTTTTGATTCATTGTTCCATTAGCATGTCGCAATTATTTCCCAAGTTATCCATGTAGCTAAGAGCCAGAAATTCCAAGAAGAGATCCAGGAAGCATGGTATTCATGCAGATATAGTTTAAAAGTAATAGCAACCAAAATGTGTAACAACAAAGATTTATAATGGTTAATCTAAAATGGAGGAGGTACTATTCATAAGACACATGCGAACGTTGAATCCACCAAGGAATTAACCGAAACCCTCATTTTCTACATCTAAATTTTCCACCGTTAAAATATTTAAATATTTAAAACCCAAGTTAATTTTTGGTGTCTAAACCCTAGGTGTGAATTTTGAATAGTTTTCGACTCCATTTACCCTTGCCAGGCACTGGCCTCACCTAGAGGGAATTTGCCCTCCTTGGGCATTTCCACATTTACTTGGTTTTTAACTTGGGTGTGCTTCTTTTGCATCCAAACTTGAATATCTTTAATAAAACTTGCATCTTATTGCTAGAATCACATAATTTTCCATTATCCTGTGATTGCATTGATCATTGGTCATTTTCTTACTCAGTCCCCTCATTCGGTCATCTCATTCTAGCATATATATATTCATCCTAGATCTACTACATCAAATTGTTGCAGACAGAATGTAGTACGATATAGATGATATGGAGAATGTCAAGGTTGAACCCGAAGAAGGGGGAATAGTCCTTTCAAAGCTAAGAGTCATCTTGCTTCATGGTATGTGAGTAAAGTAAAATCCCTTCACCCTCATCAACCTAGGATTGGTACTACTAGCTATACTCATCAAAGCAGTCAAAACACATCATACAATAGCATTGAAGTAAAACATCAGTGAGTATATCATTATTAATATAGCATGGCATAGCAGTAATATGGCTACATAATAACATCATCTCGTCATTCCTAATATCTGGAAGGTCCCAGCAGCAGTAAATGGAGACTATAAGATCTAGGATATGTCAGCAGAACTGAAGCAAAAATAAGTAATAGAATGCCAATACAATATGTGGCATATAACAAGATGTAAATAAGTAAAAACAATACTCAAGAGTAACTTGCCTTGATGCAACCACCATTGTTGAGCTAATTATGGATTATAACTGGCCTTTCTATACAAGAGACATCTCAATTACATCATTTTTACAACAATAACCATGGACAATTGACAC
Source organism: Pseudotsuga menziesii (assembly GCA_001517045.1). NCBI lineage: Eukaryota > Viridiplantae > Streptophyta > Pinopsida > Pinales > Pinaceae > Pseudotsuga > Pseudotsuga menziesii. The sequence goes on along the minus strand of LPNX010794966.1, from coordinate 380,391 downwards.
AATGATGATAGATTACAAAATTGGCTTAGGCAAACCATACATTGAACTTCTTTTGGATCATCAACATCTTTACCCCTTGAATAAAATCACACAATCCGAGCGGTAACAAGCCCAAAAGTTTCTCCAACAAAAATGCAATATGGAAAGATGACAAATTATATATAAGCTATTCAAAAGAAAGTGTTATCGACTAGGTTGCATCTAGTTGGACTTTTAGTGAGCCGCCAAAGATGAACAAATCCTTGTTCAAATTCAGAGTTCAACAGTCCATTCAGGATTTCATGGCTCTTTTATTTTTTGTACCGCATGTTCATACTCCTTCGGGGAAGTTGTAATAAATGTACTAGCACAACCTTCTTCTTTTTTTGTAAAGGACTTGGCTTCCTAAGACTTAAACGTCAATCCAATCATTCCAAGGCGTTTTTTCCCTTGTTAATTATGCAATGTTGAATAAGCGATGTATAATTTTCGAGTTTTTCACTGCTCCTACAACGCTGGAATGGTCGTCTTGGTAGCTAGGCCTTAGGAGGTTATTAAAGTTCACGTGTCAATGTATATGAGCGTGCCAGGAATCAATATTGAGTTGTATGGACATGTACTAGGTCCCCGTAGAGTTTTGCCCGATTCCGAAATATATAATTTTTTTTTCCATTTTTTAATGGTTTAATTAAAAAACTTCATAATGTATTAATTGGTGGGTCCGGGGTCTGTTTTTAGTGTGAGGATGCTCATTTTCACACTCAAAGCAACATCTTTACCTCGGTGGCCACTTTCACTATGTTTTGGGCAGCTAAAACATCATAGAAGGCATTATTTGGCTAACAAAGCATCAAAATAGCACTTAATCGGCATAAGTCAAATAGTAAAAAAGTCAAATAAATGATTTTTTAATGGTTAAGTGATGATGAGGCATGGTGGTCTCCATGTGAGCGAATCCTTCTTAATAGGAAAACGTCATTTAAAATCTTGTCTCATTACCATTTTCTTATCCTAGTTTATGCTCACGCTTTGTTCCATTCAAATTCTTCAAAGCTCAAAGTGGGCCCACACTTTTGTAATGGTGAGTGGTGATATGACTCATCATTTCAAGTGACATCATCATATCTTATTTTGTACCATATGATATTTACCCATGGTGGAGCTCATGTCATGTGGGCCGTACGAATTGGTGGATGACGTCAAGTTTAATGGAATCGTGAGCATGGTGCATGGTTTGCGCTAGCATGAAGGAGTGGACCCCTCCTTTATTTCTTTTCATTTGCAGACTTTGGAGATAATCCAATATAGTTTTACCATACACCAAGATGTTGATCAAAGCAAGTAGTTTATTAGTGAGACTCTCTCAGACTCTCTCACGTGTGGAGGAGTCGTACATTTGCATGAGGTAATAGAGCACATGCGAATTGGTGATGGAGGTTGAGCTGGATTGGTAGGTGGAGTGAGGTGGCACCTCCTCCATACCAACACTTCAGTTAAACTAAGATCTCCCCACCGATTCCTTAGATCACTCAAGCTCAACTGAGCTTGATCTTTAGTGTTGTTGATGCTCCTCTAGGTCTCTCATTTCCTATTTAAGTAGGTCACTTCCCCATTGTAAGGATTGAAAGGTGGAACCTCTGCTTGTATACATTGTAATAGTTTTCTTGAGTATTGTTAATAAAAGGATTTAGAGGCAATTTCTGTGTGGGATCTATGGATGTTTGGATGGAGTTTACTCTACATTAGTGAGGTATATTGTATTTGTTTTCATGCTTGCACATGTTTGGGATTAACTTACTTTCATAAGAAAATTGTATTTTTGTAAAAATAAACGATAATTCTTGATAGGTTACTCTTTTAATGTAAGTCGAAGAAGACTAATTGATATATGTATGATTTCATGTTTGGATCTACATTGTTGTTGTAGTCTTTTTTTTGGTTTACACAAGTATTTTTAATCCCCATTGCCAGTGTTGAGAATATTTTGTAGGAAGCCAAAGCTGGAGTATTGATGAGCGAATGTGCTCTACCTTTCCTTCAGTAAATTGGAAAATAAGATTTGTCCCTCCGATCTCACCAAGGAGCTGTTTCCTTTCCTTTATTTCTTGCTCTACTCTGGGTTCTTCAACTTTCTTAAAAATTTCTTTCAGTTACAAACGTTTCCATATTAGATCTATCATCTAAGGTTATATTAAAAGTAGATCTAATGTCTAAAAGTTTCTAGTTTTAGTTTGCTTCCAAGGTGCATTTAAAATTCTAGATCTGGTTACTTTTCCCTTTTTCCGCAAGTTTAATTTTTTTTTTAAAATTAAAAAAGCTTGTTGAGGGAGTTTGTGCGTTTTAAATTCTTATCTAGCATTTTAGTGCTTGAGATTTGCTTTCTATTCTCTTCAAGAGGCAAGCAAAGATCCTAAGAAGGCAAGTTTCCTAGCTTGCCTTACTTAGTCATTTTCTTCTAGTTTTACTTGGATTTTTTTTAGACTTTTTTTGTAGATTTTTTCAAGACTCTTAAAGTGTCTGTGGTGTCTTTCACTTTCTTTTCATTGCTGTTTTTTGCAAATTTACAACAAAAGAGGAGGAAACTCGCGAATTTTCGCAAAAATGATCAAAAGGAAGACCCACGGAGATCCCCTTTGCATAAAAAGTTAAGTTTTCAATAAATTGTAAGCCTTTGGATCCAAAATATAAGGACCAAAGCACATTTCTTCTATGTTGTAAAAAAACAAATAGGTCTTGTGGAGTCTCATCAGAGCCTGGTCCCCATCCCCCCTGGGGAGATTTGCGTCAACGTCCTTTTCGTGGTTTTGATGTTGTTAGTGTAGTTTGTTGCTTTCTTTCATTATTTCAGTGCTTCTTTAAGTTTTTTTAATTTGCAAGGTAATTTGAATACTTACCCACAGCACTATACCGAAGTACCGAAAGGGAAAAGATTTGAGCAGTGTAGCAATTAGAGAACTTTAATTTTTATGCATTGTTGAGCTTAAAATTAAACCCCCTTGCTTTCCCGAGTACAGGTTCATGGATAAGGGTTTGCCCGAGTACTGAATCTGAAAAGACGCTCTTGGCATTTACCTTTTTAAACTCAGAAAACTTTGTTCAAAAACACTTAAAATTTACAAGGCTTTCATCCTCGTATGCTCTACTTCCACTGCAGCTTTGTCTGATCTGTTGGTAGTATCAGAAAAGGGTTTAGGTGACTAGTAATTAGTCTATTTTTTAACTAATCTCCCTGAACAATGAAAATCCAGCGTTGCGTTTTGCTACATGTGGGGAAATAGTACAGAGGAAGCGAGAACCACTAAAAAGCGACCGTAGGGCCCCGTTAGGCTATATCTTTGTTGGTGTAGTGTTGAACATCCCCCCGTGACTCCATTCAACGCACATTTCCTCTTGTGCTCACACTGTGTAAGTCTGGACATATTCCCTGTATCTTTGTGGTATATCGGGAATCCCCCTCCCTACTAATAATCCAGATAATTACCAGATAAATATAACCGACCAACAATTAACCCACTCCTTAATCAACTCATCTAATAAATCTTAAAACTTACCAACGAGACATTGCAATACTTTCACTGAGACCACAACAACAACCCTTTTACACAAGCACTCCATATTCAATTGGCATTGGTCTTTCGCATTTTTATTGTTAATTCAATTTCCGCATATTGTCATGAATGGTGTTTGAATTATCAATGTTGTTGTTATTATAATTCATTTACAGCAACTCATTACTAAGGTTTTAATTCAGTACATTAAACTCCTAGAATGAATCATCTCTTTTGTGGAATAAAAACCAGTGTTCCCCCAAGTTTTCGGGACGTGGGAGTGGGGAAATGCACATTGGGGATGTGTGTAGACCACCCCCAAATTTTAGCAAAATTCAGGGGGGGTGAGTGGGCGGGGGGGTGTCCAAGTCTTAACAAAAAATAATATTATAAATTATTAAATCCCAACAATAAAAGTTCAATGATTCATCCCATGTAAACTACTAAACGGGGGGGTGGGGGTGTCTGGGAGCCCCCCAGTTTTAGGAGGGGGCGGGGGGGCGTCTGGGAGCCCCACTTCACTGGAGCGCGTTGCAGAACAGGGACGCACCCCCTTGTGCGTTTCCGAGAGTTTCTGGATTTTGGGGACGCTGGGAAACGTTTCCCCAGGAGCCCTCGAGCCCCCAAGGCACAGGGAGAGAGGGGGGCGCGCCCCCAACCCTGGGGGTCGAGTCCGCGTGTAACACTGATAAAAACCTTAGATTTTACTTATCATAGGGACCACCCCCCTTGGCTTTGCTAGGAGTTGGCCTAGACGGAGGAGCGGAGTACCAGGTGACAACACTTGGCTCGAGCTTGCCCCTAAGGTCGCACCTAGTGGCTTGAAGATTTCTGCCATGTTACCTGAGGTGCGAATTAGGCAACAACAGAAAGAAAATTAAATATCCTAAAACAAGAAATGCAAGCATAACATACATCTTGACTAAAGGATAAAATAAAGTCTATCATAATAGGTATAATACTTATCATAGGGTTCGCCAACTTTATTGGGTATAAAATTATATTTTGGACCATATAGTCCTTGAAATTCTTTGGGACAATACTGAGTGTTATTGCACAACCCAGTGTCAAAAGTAAGTAGAGATATGCCAAAACTATGGACTCATCTTATTCTCATTGGGAAATAAATATAAGGTTACATAACAGGGTGAAAGGAAAACATGAAATGATTTGAAACTAAAAGGGCTGCATTGAAGAAACCGATGCAACATTTTTTTTCTTCTCATTCTATCTTCTTTCAGAAGTTAGATATTTGTATCAAATAAATTTTTTACCTTTTTTGCAAGCAAATAGAGAAAAAGTAAAGTTGATATATAAATAACATATGTTTTGTTGTCATAGTTTGATAGTAGAATATCGGGGAAAAAAAAAACAAACTTTTTTCTAAAAGCTTTTAAACAGTTTTGGTTATGTAGATAATACCTGTGTTTTGTTGTTTCAGGCCAGACTATCCAAAGAGATTTGGGTCACTTATGGAAGATTATGTTAGAATCATGAAAGGTAAGGTTGAACATGTTAATGTTGAACTATAAATTTAGTGCTTATAAACGCATCCTTAAGATGCCTCCTCACTTTGGCTAGCTATGGCACTTACATGGCATCCCTTCTTCATATACTTATCACAGCTATAGATTACTATGAATTATGAAATAAGCGATGAAGCATGCTTCTGACCTAGTTGTGTTAATTTTTTTATTTGACTTGGTTCCACCACCAACACAAAAAAACTAGATTTGGCTAGAAAATTTTAGCGAGGAATAGCTTTAGGATTGGGTGGTCCACCTGATACTTTTGAAGGTAAAAGAGCGGGTGACTCATTTTGGGTCTTGAGGATAATTGGTTATCCAGCTGCTGAAAGTGACACAGGAGTTTTAGACATCCCAGATAATGGCATTGGAAGGTATATCTTTTAAACAAAAAATGACTTTATCCTTTCTGTCTTTCTTATGATTTTAAACTTATATGTAAATATTCTAATGGATGATTTGATCATGATTTGTTTGAACTACAGTGGAGCACATAAGGATTATGGTAAATTTTATCCATGATACAGTTTGTACTAATTTATATCATAAAATCAAGATAGCTTTACTGTGTATATATGCATATGCATTTTTATACAATCAAATTAACAAAGTGTAGTAGTTTTCATAGATTATTAGTGTCACTAAATCTTGCCAACTTCTAACAGGCCTGCTTACTTTGGTGAACCAAGATGATGACATATCAGCACTACAGGTGCCATTATTGTTATGGTTGATCTCAGATAATTTGCTGTACATTTTTGCTTTTAAGATTTGAAAATGTATGTCACAAACAAATCCAATCTATCTTATAGCTTATAAGTGGACCGGAAGAAGTGCAATATTAACACAAAGGATTGGTTTTTTTCAGCATTATGTATTTTCTTTTTCACTATAGATCACTTTTGAAGAAAAGTGTAAACAGGAATTGAGAAAAATTTAACTGGAAAAACAATGTTTTTATAGGTCAGAAACCGTGCTGGTGAATGGATATGGGCTGTTCCTATTAGTGGGACATTTGTTTGCAACATTGGTGATATGTTGAAGGTATGATTACGTCTTTATTGGCTGTTAAATTATCCGTTCTGTGCAAAAAAATGTTTGATCAAAACATTATCCAAAGTTAGTAGACTTCACTCGGAGAATGACTCAGTGAGAAGAGGACGAAGAGTAAGAGTTGACTCGAACTTGAAAAAACTTGAAACTTCACTCACGAACGTAAAAAAAAAACAAAAAATACAGTAATTTTTAGGAAACTATTTTTAATTAATATGAAAGTTATCAAGGTCCATCGTTTTAAAGTACATAGCTGATACTATATACTACAAAATGCCATCTATCTAGACTCTTTGAAAAGTTTGTTGTATGATGAAAGAAATTTAATTGCCAATCCGCGGTACTTCTCAAGAGGACAAATAATAAGGAAACATTTGGTTTTACTAATACTTTATTGGGATCCAATAATTGGTATTTTGTCGCATTTTTCATGTGGGATTTCAAAATTGATATACCAAAAATTTCCAAAGGAAGTTGAAAGGTGTTGGTTAGATATTCCAAATGAATAATTGGGCACTAACCATGGAATGATCGTATGTTGAAAGAAATTCCAATGCGAATCCGTGGTTACTCTTAACAGCTCCATATAGCAACACATACATTCAATGTAACACATAAATGGAAGAACACTATGACCATAAATATATTTCACTCATGATTGGAAGAACATAGGATTGTTACATAAAAGCCTCATAATTCCACTACGAAATGGGTCAACAACATTCCAACATCTTATCAAAATCTCAGTAACACTTCATTGAAGGGTTGGCCACAATCTACTAAATCATAATTAGAATTCTATCTTGGCCATAGTTGTGGAGTCACTTACCATTATAATGGATTATGAACTTAACCAAAACTGAGTCCATCATTTCACATGTATTTATTGTAATCTCTCTCTGAAGGCAATAAACAAAAAAAACTCAAACTATCAAAATTTGTGGCAATTAAAGAGTCAAATATTGAACAAAATGAATGAGATGAAAAGGTTGGAAACTAATATGATCATGGAAAACTTAGTAAAAATTAACTTGGATTTGAAACGAGACCTAGATGTGTTGTTTGATCTCTTTGTCAAGTCATGAAGTTCCATAGTAGCCCTTAATTTGTAAAAGAGTGCAAATTTTTATTTGCAACGCTGAAATGGTATGTTTGAACAATTAGATTTGATCCATAACAATTAATTGAAAACATTCAACATGAGCTTGTGATTAAGTAATTTATTGTCGCAAAGTAGCTAAATATTCACGCTTTCAAGTTGTCTATATGGTTAAAACACAAGAAGGTTGGATGTTATTGCTTGATGATAAATTTGTATTGCCTCTATTTGAGATTTTTGTTCTTAATTCTTTAAAGTTTGAAAGTCCTACAGAAGGGCATATAAATTCTAAAAGTCAATCATGGTTGATGAAGCAATCCTAGTCATGCACTCTTTTTTATTATGTTTTGGATATTAAAATCTTGAACTAATTCACGAAATCAATCAACATATAGCTATATATCTTCTTGTTCTATAGCTCTTTAAGCAAGTAGACACTCAAGTGCAAACTAAACCTTGTTGATATAATCTAATGTAAGTTCATTGACGTCAAGTAGAACATGGAAGCTAATCTATGATCATACTCAACTAAGTTATTGCATTAGTGAAAAAAATCAAGCCCAATTTATGACAATCATAAATAGGAGAAATTGGATCAAACGAAGAAGGGTCAAACAAGGAATGGGCATATGATACCTCGCCTTAGATTGATTGTAGACTAGATTATGAAATTGTAAGATGTAATCACAATTCTCATTTTTTAATCATAGCAGTAATGTTGCTACAATAAGTCAGGCTACTTCCTAAAATTACATTGTGTAATGAGCCTAGTTTTCTATAATTTTGTGCATCTGCTCATGAAAACAAATTGTTCTTGGTGCCCTTTCCGATTTAAAATTCCATCATGACTAGAGGTTGGCCATCGATCTATGCCTTATAAGTTTTGTTTAATCTTTGTTCTCAGAGGTAGTCTTATCCAATGTCCCTAAGTTGATCAAAGTTTGTGCATGATAGGGTCATTATGTATCCAACATAACCATGTGATCAAGAAGCTAGTCACATATTGTTTGTTGTGTCATCAAGAATATTGCTCCTTAGTGTCAAATTTTAGTGGAATTTATTGCTTGTAGATCTAAACTACAAGACATTGAATTGAATCACCTTCCTTGAGGAGACATGACTATTTTGCAATTTGGTTCAACTTTTCTATGGAATGTTCTTTGTTATCAAAATGTTAACTTCTTAACCCCTAAGTTCTTTGTGCTTACTATTGCTACTCAAGATTTATAGTTGTTCTTTCTCAACTAAAATAACTTCTAAAGTTTGTTATCAATTTTCTAATATAAATCTAGTTGAATGATGACCAATATAAACAAACTTATAAAGCTCTCATACCTTCAATTAGAAGCATTGAATCGTCTACAAATGGTTGCTCACAGAGGTCCAAAATGTATGGAACTATCATAGAATGTTGTTGTCAATCGCTATATAGATTAGTGCATTTTAACTCATTGTCTATACAATGAGATTCTCAATCTAGGGCTTCGAGATACTTTTTCCAATCTACAAGGCAAGGAAGTATGCAATAATGTGTGATGTAAACATATGTTAAATTGAAATAAGCATTTCCCATTTCTTTAATACTTATTTTTTTCCTCAGTATTTCTTCGATACTTATTTTTTTCCTCTGTATTTCTTGAATACTTATTGGAGGACAAGAATAAGTTATCAAGATGCTTGATAACTACATTTAGTTTATAAATTTTTGGTATCTAAAGTACTTTGGTGGTGTTTTAAGTAGCTTGTTCTTTTCATAAGTGCAATGGGTCCTCACTTGTAGTATCCTAACATTGTATATCCAAATGATTTCCTCTTCATAAATAACAAATGATATTTCGAAGGGCTCTATTGCGACATAGAAATTCAACCCTATGGTTTGGAATTACAACAAATAGAACCTTGTTAGAAAAAATAACAACCAATGATTCGAAATATGTGGTTGCAAGCAGACAATTAATTGCATCTTTCATAGGTAAGACTCAAGCAGTGTTTATATCTGTCTTGATGAGTTAATAATATCATCGAATACTAACAATATTGCAAGTGGATACTTGGAGAAAATATGTTTCATTTTGATACCTACCACTATAGTGATCCCACATAGAGGCATAGATCAACTATGCCCATGACTAGAGACACTACACTAATCATAATTCATTCCAAGAACTATCTAACTGTTCATCCAAATAATTGCTTAAGTATGGTTCTGTAGTCTAATAAGGATAATACTGAACACGATAAGATAAGTGTGTACCAGGTGTTTGTAAGCACGCATTTGAAGAGTGGAAGCAAAACCAAAAGTAAATCACATTTGATGATGGAGTGCATCTATGTGATGTGCATGGATAACTGTGCAAACTCTTATGAGTGGAAACACAACATTCATAATGGACTGCCATATGCTTTCTCAATTCATTCTCATCTCTAATTTTATACACTAACGTAATATTATATATGAATAGATGAGATTTGAATTACTGCATATTCCCTTGTATTTTGTCATTTATATGCTATTTTATTATTGTAAATATGTTTAATTTATCAATAGTTGGTTAATAGCTTGATAGTTGTTGTTTGGTAAATTGAGCTCTATGTTGTTGATGTCTTATTTTTCCTTGAAGGAAGGGGAAGTATAGTTGATTCTAGATAGTGTCTCTAATCCCCTAGAGAAGTTTGGTTATTGGCTAGTAAAAATGAAATAATAGTTAATACAAACACAACTGATGATTGCGACCTCAACTGCACATATTGTCTAAAACCTACAATTTGGTCCAAAAAGTGAAATTTAGGATATCATTTATCATCTTGAACTTCCCTAAGGGAAGTAGTGACTAAAAGTGGACACATACATTAACATGGTCAAAATCAACAACAAATCTAACTTCCAAAACCCTAACCTCTATACTAAACAATCAAGGGAATGGAGAGTATAAACATTAGATTTTGATCCCATTTTTTTACAACCCTTGTGCTTATAAAAGAATCCCTCATGGTTACCATTTGATAGCTCCATCCTCGTATATTCAAAACACAGTGACATGATGCCAAATTTCCTTTATAAAAGAGAGAGAAACCATATTCTTATTTCTACTTTCACCATCATGGGAATCCTCAAATCACACTTGGATGGATATTGGGACTACAAGGATATGAACAAATCTTCCCTTGTATCAACTACGAAGGTCCATCACTCTCAAAAAAACAATACCAAAGTGTGTTTTTTACCATTTGAATTATTCGTGTAATAAAAAATTACATTCTTTTACATGTAGCACTTTCTTTCAATGGTCAGTTTCTTGATATTTGTTTACATGCATGTTTAAGGGTGCTTATCTTTTGTTTAGTTTAGATCTATTTCTTTTTCAATATATGGCTTGCTACCAACGATTGCACAACCCCTTGGTAGGTACTTTTTCCACTCATGTGAGAGAAATCACATGCTACATATTTAGCAACCATATTGGGGAGTGGATGCATTGTCCATTCTTGGTTGTGTTCAAACCACCATTTCCATCCTCTTTCTCAAGTGTTTTAGGTAGTATTTGGTTGTCCTTGATTGATGTTTATTGTATCCTAATCACTAGTAAGAATCCTGGGCGAAAACCCCTAATTTTTTGTTGCATCCAAAAGCAGTTTTTGTTGTTGTTTTGGGTCTTGGTCACAACTTCCTTAGATAGATATGCAACCAAGGTTGTGAATTTCCCTTCAGAATACATGAATCAGTTAACAAATCCAATTTTTGCAAACCTCCACAAATCTTGATTTCGCATTTTTCCTATTTAGTTTGGTTTTTCAGTTTCGAGTTACCTTTCAATTCCAGTTTTATTGTTTGTGACTTGTATACTTGTTGTATTAGTTTATTGGTTTTTCCTTATAGACAATGCAGGTGGAGAAATGATTGGAAAGTCCAAGTATTCACTACCTTTAGGGTTATGTTTTATATTTAATTTTTGACTATCTTTTTCTATTTCAGCAAGCTTATTACTAAATAAAATTTTAGTTGACTAATTGGATTTGTTTAAAATTGTTTTCATTGTTAGTTAGGATCCTTTTATCTTCTTTAGAAGTCCATCATTAGTTAGCTACCCCTTTTGCATCAATACTTGAGATTGTTGTTTGCTTGTTGGTAATGGTCCTTTCCTTTATAAAGAAAGTATATGTTTTATTTCAAGGAAATGACGTCATTAGTTGTTAGTATTGAAGGTTATCTTGTAATTCTCTACACTACTTTACAAAAATTTACATGTACTTGTAATTCCATTTACTTATTCTACGCACCACTTATGCACACATTGTCACACCCTAAATTAAACATCACTTGGTTCATTACCCTAACTGGAGCCTTAAAATCAATCTTTAATCTAACACATTAAATCTCCTCACATGTAGCCAAAACAAGCTTGAAGTTAGGTTGGGAATTTGGATATAGGCATCCAAATAATCCCCCCTTGTCACTATACACCTGAAACATAGTGGTTGACCTTTAGGTGACTAAAATCCTCTCATATTAGACACGATCTAGGCACAGTCTAATAAACAATCCCATCCTTTTTGGGCGATGTATGGGTATATGTTGAGACTAGAACCATAGGGTTGATTGGGGAACCTTTCCCTTTCATTATCAAATATCATCGCGATCGTGACTTTTAGTCAAAGGTGCAGGAAACCCGTTGGGTGTGTTTGAGAATGAGGTACGTAGCCTAGTAGCCATTCTATTAGGAATCTTACCCAAAATTGGCTCTCATAGGAGGGGGGCACCTGAAGAAGATAACATTAGGCCAATTGGAGATGATCCTAATGAGATTTTCTATAACTATATCATTCACACATTCACTTGCTTACTTGGTGGGATTGGGACCCCATGTAGGTTTATCATTTGGAAGGCCCTTATTCACCTTTCCATTTCTTTCTTGACAATGGGTTGTGCCCCTCTATTTGAGAAAAAATTATTCTTCACATCTTTTGTTTTTTGTAGTTCTCCTCTTAGGGATAGTGTGTCTTTTCTTTTATATAGGGTGTTCATTTCATTTTCACTCTTTGTCTACATAAGATCACTTGATGCACCTACATTGCACTGGTTATTTGATTTAGAACCATGTATAGAGTTGATATTATTGATATGACCATTTCTCTCATTAGAATAATTTTAGAAATACATCGTTGGATTAGTAGTGTTAGATCATGTCACCATTTCTCCTTCGAGGTACTCTCATGGAATTCAAGCATGTCCTCGCCTTTACAGGATATACAATCGTACCATTAGTCCACCTCAACGCATGATAACCTAACAACCTTTGTCCCCTACAAGTTCCTTTTCCAAATCCTTGGATTCAAGCTCCTCACAACTCAGGTTGTCATCCTCTCCCATCACCACTAATCCATTTCATAGCACAACATTCAACATGTCTAGTGCTATTATTGTTTCTAGTGCAGTCCCCACTTGTGGAAATACTGCTAACCAACCCTTTGGAGGGAATGCTAACATGAGTGTTAGTACCACATCTACCTCCACCCCCATACCTATTAAGAGCCTACCCTTCATGGATAGTCACAACCTCTTAGATCTAGTGAGACTCACCAATGTTCTCATTAGGAAAGATCCTATGTGGCCTACAATGCCAACCAAATTACCTTTTAGCATCCCAAAGTTTGAAGGGAATGTAGGTGAGGACCCATGTAGCGATATCATTCCCTTTCATCTATGGTTATCCTCTAATACCATCGTCGATGATTCCATCTGATTGCATTTGTTCCAAAGAACCTTGTTTAGAGTGGTCATTAAGTGGTATATCGAGCAACCATCTTGATACATCCCAATGTTGTATCTTTAGCTTCCACTTTCTTGACCATTTTCCAATTGCCTTTTCGCTATGATGAGGGATTCAAGTTCCTTTTGTCCTGTTGTAATCACTCCTCTACCCATGCCATGAATCATATCCATGAGTGGAAACAACAAATGAGTCTTTGTAAGATCAAGCTCAATGAATGGATCTTCTTAGATTGGTTTCTAAAATCCTTCCTCATTGTTATAATTAATGGCGTGGCCTCAAAATGTCCACAAATTGCATAGGATTGACATATTAAAGCTCGACAATATAAACTCATTTATGTTCAACTAATTAACTATACATGATCATTCTTGATGCTTCCCGTAGTGACTCCATGCATTATGATCCTTCAGGAGCATCCCATTTAATGGATGTATTGGTTATTGTCATGGAATCTCATCCAATCCCATACCCTCAGTTTCCTCATGTTCATAGATCTTATATGCATGATAACCCCTATAGTGCGAAAAGTTGTAATCAGGGACCACCCTTGAAACCTTATTATCCCCCTAATCCTTTGCGCTCGTCTTCACATGCAGGAACAAATACAGTTTCTTCATCTCCTCCTTCGGCCCCCAATTTTCATGGTAACTTGTTTAGTGGCATTATGTTCGGTAGTGCTTCTACACATATGTGGTCCCTCTAGCCATCTACCCTTGTTACTCATTCCATGGCCCCCCACCGGCCCCTTCAGTGAAACCACACTCCATGGCTCCCCCTTTTCCTCCTAGGAAAATCTACGCTCAACAAAACATCCTTGTCCAACCTACGCCCAATAACCAACATGTGCAACCCAATACAAACAAGGAGAATAATAAGGGGAAGAACAGGGGTAATAACCAAAAACATGAAGGAGGGGTCCAACCCCATAATTCTTTTGCAATAGTGGAGGCAACCTGAACCCTACAAATCAGGATCCTAATAAACCCCCCAAGCAAGGTAAGAACCCCCAATTACGGACCAACCGTATGTGTTGCTTTTGCAAAGAGTTTATGGACATTACACTCATAATTGTCTGCACTCTTCAAAGGCTCACAAATTGTGGGATGAGGCCAACAAACATGAAGTTGTTATTGCTACCAAAGGGAAACTTGACACTCCACCTCCCCATCCGACCACATCTCAACCTCTGGTCATGCAAAACCCCTTCCCATTACAAGGAGCGGTCACAACATAGCTAGTGATGCCTTACCCTTCTCAACTGTCTATGTCAAGTCACACCAATGACCCTTCCTCTAAGAAAATATACATGACCTCTGCCAACATTAATTTATAGACTCAGTGTAACCAACACGATTCATCAACCGAAACCATTAAACCTAATAAGGAGAAGGATCCTCTCATGCCAAAAGGACCATTACACCTACCTTGACCTAATGTGGATCCTATACCAAATATTTTGAATATCCCTTTGCATCATATTAGTCATATCCCCTGGACCTGAATATAGGCAATTGCACTGGAGCTAGGGGAGCTCATGCGATATGCGCAGGTGATCAGTGAGGGCCGAGGCCTACTAACGAGGGTTGGTCTTGGATCGAACTCCCTCCTTTCTGGTGATCCTTAATCGTGAGTTTAAGCTGACTTCATGGCTTCTCTTCTTCCATATCCTCCTCCAAAAGAACCTCGTATAAATCTATATCTAGCTTTCCAGGCCTTGGTTTGCTCCACTCAAAATCTTCCCACGACGCTTCCTCTAGTCTCTAACTCTATGAAGCGATTAGTAGTGCCAAAATTTCAAATCATGTCGGCAGCTTCATGAATGAAAGCTCTGGCTTTGAGTGAGAGAGGTCTAATTGGACAGTTCTCAGGGATATGGCCATCGCTGAAATCCATGGAGATCTAGATCTACAAAAACTGGATGCCTCTCATCACTGGGGGTTTGCAACATTGTTTCTGCAGCAAAGGATTTTACACCTTTATGTTCGAAAACAAAGAAGATAGAGATCTTATTTTCTGAAGTGGCCCTTATTTCATGGGCCCTAGAGGCCTATATCTCAATTGATGGACCCTACCCTTTGATCCATGAAAGGATGTCCCTTTAGCAGTGCCGGTCTGGGTCCGGTTACCTCATTTACCTCTCCATTGCTGGAATGACGAAGCCCTACAATCGATCGGGAACTTTTAGGCAGATACATAGACAAAGCCAAGCCAAAAGGCCCTCTATTCTCTTGTGTCGGGATCTACATAGAGGTAGACCTAGAGAAAGGATTGTTGGAATGAGTTAATCTATTCATGGATGAATGGGAATTCTACCAGAAGGTAGATTATGAACAACTGCCATTCAAATGCAGGAAATTTCATGAATACAGACACTTCATAAAGAACCGCCTTTAGTCTACATAGGAAGAAGCTAAAAAAAACCCAGAAGAAGGCTGGCATCAAGCAAAGAGAGGAGAAAAACAAACCCTATCTCTACTAGTAACTCCGGAAAAGGGCAGGAAAAAACTTAGGAGCAAACTACTAAAAGCAAAGGAACCTTCATCAACAATCAATTTGATACTCTCCAAACTGAAGAAGGGGAAATCCCCAATCTAGAAACTCAAAACAAGGAATATAGAATAGAAAGCAGCAGGACCTAGTCCCCTGCAACATTCTCCCCAATAGTGGTATAAGAGGTCTCAGAGAAGGTTCCTAATAGGTCGGTCTCCCTTGGAGGAACTTGGGCAGACATGGTGGCAGAGGATGAACAGAATATTGGGAAAACAGATGAAAGAACACCTTCCCCTAGAGGAACATGGGCATCAATGGTTAGGCACATCAAGATCAACTCAAAGCATGCATCCCCGGGCCAATCATCATCTCAAGAAACCCAGGAAACAATAGGGCCAAGGCCATCCCAAGCCACGAGAGGAAGAAGATCTCAAAGGCAACAATGAGAGAAAGAGGCAGAAATAGAATTAGAACTAGGAAGACAACTTAACATAGAATATATCGGACTGCTTCATAATGTCAAATCTTATGGATCCAAAGACTTCAGATACTGAGCAGGATCTCATACATCCAAGAAATAATGAATATAGTCTCTTGGAATTGCAGAAGTATGGGAGGATGAATCAATATGGAAGCTTTGAAAAACATCATAAATACTGAGAAACTAGACATTCTGCTCATCCAAGAGACTAAGATGCCAGAAAATGAGGTTATGAGCAGGTCATCCCTCTTCTGGAAATTCAGTGATGGGAAGGCCATAAGTTCTAGAGGCGCTTCAGGTGGAATAACAACCTTTTGCAGAGCAGATAAATTCAACTTCAAATCAACAAAAGACAACACACACTGGTTATTAGTAGAAGTGTAAAACAAAAGCAATCAGGAAATGATTTACATTTGCAATGTATATGGGCCTACCCATTACAAAGAAAAAATGGAATTATGGGATTCTTTACTCTCTTTAAAGGTGGATCTGCATGGGAAAGACGTTATCATAGCTGGAGATTTCAATACAACAAAATCAATCTTGGAAAAAAGAGGAGGTTCAATCATCAGAGACTCCTTTGGTGAAAAACTCGAATATTTGATGGCAGATCTAGATCTTATGGATCCCATGCCCAAAAATGGGAGATTCACCTCGAGCAACAAGCGAATGGGACCAGGGCACATTGTAACAAGACTAGATCATTTTTTGGTAAGTACAACCTTCCTCCAAAAATATTTTCTTCCTTCTTACATTATTTATTCAGCTACCTCTAATCATAAACCCATCTCCCTTTCCTTCACCCTTCCAACAAACCCAGGGCCTATTCCCTTCAGGTTCACCCCCCTATGGTTGAACAATGCCAAAAATTTAGATCTTATTCACACAGTCTAGAACTATTCTTTTTCCGTCCCCCCCAGCTTCATATGGAAGTCTATGCTTAGGGTTGTCCGCTCTTCCCTGAAAAAATGGGCAGCGACCTCCTCATCATAACCTGCCATTGTAAAAAAAAACCTTCAATAAGATTTGAACACCCTCCACTCTAAAATGGACAAAGAAGGGATCACTCCTGAAATATTAGCTCATGAAAAGGCCCTAAATTGTGAAATTCTAAAAGCAACCAGACATGAAGAAGAGTTTCTGAGAATTAAATCTTTCCAACTTTGGTTAAAGGGAGGAGATAAAAACACAAGCTACTTCCATAAACAAACCAAAATGAGAATGAGCTACAACTTCATCAACGAATTGAAAAACAACAATAACCAAACTATCTCTAGGAAAGACAATATCAAGAAGTTGGCTTTGCAACACCTCAATCAGTTGTATTATGACAATGGCAAGACATATCCGTTCTCGCAAGTTGATATGCTTTCAGGCATTCATTCCAACATTTATGAAGAAGAGAACAAGGAGCCAAAAAAATCAATATCTGAAAATGAGATTATAGAAGCAATCTGGACACTCCGCCCTGACAAATCCCCAAGACCTGACGGGTTTACGATCAACTTCTATCGAGCTGCTTGGGACATCATCAAAGAAGATCTAAAGAAATTGCTAAACTGGACAAAAAAAAAAGGATAAAATTGGAGGATCCACAAATTCCACCTTCTTGGCTTTGATCCTAAAAGAAAAAAATCCTTTTTCAATTGAAAGGTTTCGTCCCATTTCCTTATGTAACACCTCTTACAAAATTCTTACCAAAATCCTTGCTACAAGAATGAAAAATATCATGGCAAATATTATTTCGAAAACACAGGGAGGTTTCATTACTGGCAAGCAGATCATGGATAACATAATCATAGTCCAAGAGGCCATCCATTCCAGCATGGAGCGCAAACAACAGGGAATGGCCATCTAGCTGGACATGGCAAACGCTTTCAACAGGGTCAATTAGTACTTTTTATTTGAGATCATGCTCGAAATTGGATTTTCCAAAAAAATTTGTAGATGGATCAAAGCATGCGTTGGCAGCCCATGGATTGCGCCGCTGTGAATGGCAGACCCACAGGATTCTTTCAAGCCTCTCGAGGACTTCGTCAAGGCTTCCTGCTATCCCCTCTTTTATACCTCATTGTAACCGAGTATTTGAGCAAGAAGCTACATGCCTTGCAAAACAATGGATAACTCACAGGTCTAAAAATTACCATAAGAGTAAAAAACACCAATTGCACTCAGTATGCAGATGGCACTATTCTTCTAGGAGGAGCCTCCGTCATAATCGCTAAAAGATTTAAAGAAGTCGTCTCCATCTTTCTCAAAGCATCAGACGGGAAAGTTAATGCCTTTAAAACCAAAATCTATGGTCGGAATTGCTCTGCTAGAACCATGGCCAGGATAGCCAGGACGCTAGGATATGAAGGAAGCATAAACTAGAACTTAGATATCTTGGAATTTCGATTCACAAAGGGAAAAAGAAAAAATACGACTAGAAAGGTTTGGTTCAAAAAATCAAGAATAAAATACAATATTTGGGAGTTATATGGCTCAACCCGACAGGGAAATTGAATCTCATCAATGTTGTTCTGGCAACGTTCCCTATCTTCACAAGTTCCATTTCATTAGTCCCCAATTTGATTATTCAGGAGATTGGAAAAGAGCTTATGCGCTTCCTCTGGAAAGGAGAAAAACACAACGACACTAAGAAGCTTCATCTTATCAATTGGGACATGGTATGCAGGAAAAAAGATAGTGGAGGAGCGAGTGTTAAAGAATTTGTTGCCATGAACCTTGCATTAGGTGCAAAAATCATTTGGCAAATGATTTCAGGAAATAGAGCGTAGTGGAAGGATGCACTGAGGAAGAAATACCTCAATGGAAATAGAGATAGATGCTTGACTGTCATTCCAAATAACCAAAACGTGTCTCCAATCTGGAAATTATGTCAAAACGCATCTTTCATCATCCAAGACGATCTACGATGGTCAACTGGAAATGGAAGGAAAATTAAAATTTGGGAGGACAACGTGGTAATTGCATAGCAGTGTGACAGATTTGTGGATCTCAAAAGATGGATGGATAATCAAGATATCTCCATGATCAGTGACTTATCGTGTTGGCATAACAATGGAAGATGGGTTGGTTGGAGAACCCTAAAAACACCAGACCGATTGAAGCTAGACTACAATCTGCTGCAAACGCTCCTCCATGGCTTGTTGTCGATCCACATCAATTTAAAAGATTCCAGAAGTTGGGGAAATTAAGGGAATATACACAGTAAAGGCTGGATACAATGCAATTCAAAATAATAGCAGAAAAGAGGGCATTTGGAAAAATGTATGGAAAGTTAATGGACTTCCTAAAATAAAAAAATAAATTGTTGCCTCTTAGTTCACCAGAAAATCCTAGTAGCCGAGAATTTAAAAAAGAGAGGAATTGAAGGACCATCTAGCTGCATTCTGTGCAAATATGCAGAAGAAACGCAAAAGCATCTCTTTATGGATTTCCCCTTTGCTAATGAGGTTTGGTGCTCAGTTCTTAAAGAGCTTCATTTTAATATCACGCTCCCTACAAATTGGAAAGATTTCTTCGCCTGCTGGAAAGACTATTACCAAGGTACTTTATTTAAAAAACCAGATTTCATGAGAGCGTGGCCTGCGCTCCCCAAATATGTGTACTGGAAGATATGGATAGCCAGAAACAAAGGCTTATTTGAAAACTTGAATCTATCCCCGGTTAGAGTCTCCTCCTCTACCAAAGCACTATGGACAGAAGCTCTTCTGTCCAATGGATTGCGGCACTTACATCTTGAGTCGTTAAACTCCACTGAGAAAAGTTGGACTAGAGATCTTCTTTGCCTTCTCAAGTCTTCTCTGGTAGATGCCAAAAAACCCAACCCTTTAAGATGGCAGGTCCAAAAGAACCTTGAACCTTTTAGCAAATGGTGGACAAAGTTGGATTGTCATACTTTGTTTTTTGATGGGGCCTCCAAAGAAAATATGGGATTGTTAGGTGTGGTAGGGATACTTTTTTATTCGGGGGGAACAAACAGAAAGATTTTTCTTGGGGAATTGGGAGGAACACCAACAACTATGGCTAGCTTTACTGAAAGGGCTGGAAATTGCTATCACTCTAGGAATCAAATATCTAGTAGTGTTCGGGGATTCGCTACTAGTCATTAGAGAGGTAAGGAAGCTAGTAAAAAATTATAAAATCCCTTCCAACAAGATGCATCACATTTTCATTAGTCTTATTAATGAATTTAATGATGTCAACTTTCTCCATATCCTTCGATCAAACAACCAATATACAGATCAAATGGAAAACACAGGAGTGCAACTTGACTATGGTTGCATGATTAGCAAAGGGAACATTTCCAAGTGTTGCTGGGTCCCTTGATTCTGGAGCAGTTTTTTCTTTCAGCCATTGCAGAACCCTTTTTGATGACTTTGAAAGAATTTAGGACAACTGCAAGCTTTTCTTTGATATGTTCATTTTTTGTCTTCTCATTCTCGGGAAATTTGTAAGAATCTATAGCCATCTCATATTCTGAATGTTTCGAGATAAGATTCATTTTGTAAGGGAAGAGCAATATATTATTGTTTTTGAAGTCCTATGGATTCAATCCATAAATCTGCCACTGTAATTTTCTTCTTCTTTTTTAATACAATCACCACTTACCCATTCTTGTTAAAAAAAAAAATTAGTCATAGCCCAAATGTTAGAGCTACTCCTAACTGTAGTGTTTTGGATGACTTGGGTGAGTCCCCAACTGTCATGTATAATTTGGAAGCTCTCCAGAACTGTCCAATACAGTGCAAATATATCATCTCCACTTTGGGTTCCATTGATCCCTATGATCCGTGTTTAATGACCCTTTATTTATCTCAATAAAACCCTATGTGCCGTATTCAATTGCATTTCAAATCCCAGTTAACATCAAGAATTTGGTTATTCATCGGTGTATCATTGATGAGGGTACCTACCTGTGTCATGTCAATTCATGTTTGGAAGAAGCTCTATACACCTGAACTCACTTCATCCCTTATGACATTACGATCGTATGATGGTTTTGCTTCTCAGTCGTAGGGTCTCATTTAGAACATCCCAGCAGAGTCACCAATTCTGTTACGGAGAGAAACTTCTTATGGCTTGGGGGTACCACAACAAACAGCTAGACACCAGAAATCAATCTTTCCCCAATATGCAAGAGAAACCAAACATCTAACACTAAGGGATATCAAATTGTACCTTGTTCCGGACGGTTGAAGTAGATCCTCGTTGAGCTTTTCCAATTCACGCTTGCGTTAGCAATTTTCTCTCAACAACAGCAAACAAGACAAGAATGCTCTATAATAATGTGTTAGACCTACTCTAGAATATATATTCAACAATGTATAAGCAATTAAATACATCCATGGATTCAACATTCATATTCAAATGCACATAATTGGTCAGAAAAAATATATTTCTATTTATAAAATCAGAGATTATAATAGTGACAACCTCTGTCGGTACGTCTACGAACCAAAGAAACCAAGTCCTCCACCACCTAAATCCTCCATATCTTGATAGAAATCTCACAAAACAAAGGCAAGATTGGGAAGAACACAAAGTGCTCCAAAGGGACAAAGGGATGCAAACTCAAGCACAAGTAAATTGAGGCAACAATGGACTATAAGATTCTTTGCTCTTCAATTCCTCCTCTTCAATGTATCTGAGGAGTTCCTTATATAGCACTCCAAAGGGGTGATGCTGGGTCGAATTTGAGTGATCTCAAGGCATATGAAAGGCCAAGAGTCAAGTGGTTCAGACTCATATGAGGAAAACTCCAAAAGTATTTGGATTTATGCACACATCCCGATGTATGTGGGTTTGAGGTCAAATCCGCGTGTACGCGCGAGTATGGGTTTAAAAGTCGCGTACAACCACAAACATGTGTTTTTAAGGGATGATCTTGGAACATCAAAGTGTAATACAAATCCTGGGGTCCAAAGAGTTTACAGAGGGACAGGGAAGGCCACAAATATGTGATCAACCGTGTGTGGTAAATCAACTATACCAATGGTCTTATTATACATTGAGGTTGCAAATGCACAATTAAATTGCAATCTCTTCCTTAGTCATAGCTACATGTATGCTATGAATTCAATCACCTCCATGGTGTTTAGACTCATGATGTTCCCTCGTGAAGGGAATATTATCATTCTCACTCAACTTACCTATTATGCTCCCAAGGGGTCAGCCTATCTATACCATGTCTTACCTACTATTAACAGTAGAATGGGAGCCTCTCCTTCCCATCTTTCACAAGTGTCAATCATGGCATGTTTAAGTATGCCACCTTGGTTGGAACATTTTTCATCCCTCCTCTGCTTCCCACCAATGTGGAAATCTCAGAGTTGTGCACCATTAATTCTAAGAACACCTCATCTCATCTACAATCGTCCCCAGGTTCGACCCCTCAAATGAGGCATTCATGGGTGGGCGCCCATACATCAACTTTAATTCCTCTCTCATCTTTCTTGTATCGTTGGAACCCCTATGGTGGCTACCCTTAACCTTCTAGGGCTAACTTAGGCCTCCTCATTTAGTACTTAACCCCACCAAACCCCCCACCCACTCTATAGGTTTTCTTAACACATGCCGAACTGGTTGGTACTTCCAATGCCCCAACACTAGTGGTTGTAAAGGAGGCCTCCCCTCTGATAAGTCAACTTCCAAAAACAAGGCTAAGGGAAAGACTAAAAATGTGGCAACACAATCTACCCCATAAATGGTCGCGAACCCCCATTTCCATACACGTTCCAGAGGCCCTACACCTTCTGTTGTGTGCAATGTCTTAGGTCACATCACCCATCAGTTTCAGAGTTCCCAATTTTACATACTCATATCCAGAATCAGGAAGAGAAATCTGATGTGAATACCCTTGTGGTTCACATTACTCTTCTTGAAGCTACCAAGCAGCATAATAAGGTATTTTGTACTAAACACCCTTGTGTGTTGTGTGGAATCTATGTTCATTACTCACACCATCGTATCGATCTCCAAAAGTTTCGATATGTTTTGTCTGGCCTCCATCATAAATCCCATGAATCGCATGTCACCATCATCAAGAAGGTACATCCCCTTTATTCCATGCCTGAAGGATTGATCTCCATTTATTTCATTCCATCTTTGAGGGAGGCTCTATTAACAACCAAAATTTATTCACCTACTGTGTCATTAGCTTCATTATTGTCCTACATCATAATCGACAGTTTAAGTGCCATTTTCCATCCCATTTGATCCATACGACCTAAGGAAATGATCAAATGGCCAAAAACTTGAAAGTCAAACTCAAAAATCGACCATAACCTAAGGGTCGTTCATTTTCCTTCGAAAAGCGTAACCACGATCACATATATTTCCTATAAACCTATGACTTGTTCCAAAAGTGAAATTTCAATGACCATTTATTAGTTCAAGCTCCCACAAAGGAAGTAGTGGCTAAAAGTGGATAGATACATTAACATGATCAAAATCAATAATGTATCTAACAACGAAAACCCTAACCTTTCCACTAAGAAAAAAGGGAATGGAGAGCATACACATTCGATCTAGATCCCATTTTTTCCACTCTTGTGCCTATAAAAGAAGCCCTCATGGTCACTAGTTTATAGCTCCATTCTCATATATCCAAAACATGTTAGCATGCTACTAGATTTCCTTTAGAAAATAGAGAGAAACCATATCCTTTTTTCTACTTTCACCATAAGGGGAATCCTCAACTCACACTTGGCAAGAGATCGATACTATAAGGATACGAACAAACCCTCCCTTGCATTAGTTCTGGAGGTCCATCACTTAATAGATGATACCTAGGTATGTTTTGTATTATTTGAATGTTTTGTGTATCACATTGTTTTACATGTAGCACTTTCTTTCAATGACTAGTTTCTTGATATTTGTTTTCATGCATGAATAAGGTTGTTTATATATTTTTAGTTTGGATCTATTTCTTTTTCATATTTTTATATACTTCCAAGGATTGCACAACCCCTTTATAGGTGAATTTTGTACTCGTGTGTGAGAAATCACTCACCACAATCATCCAATCTCCACTTTTGTCACTTGTCAATAATCTTGTTGTGAACCTCTGGTAATTTGTTCCATGTGTCTTTGCAAGGGAATTTTGAATCATTAGTATGTGATCACATACATGTAATATATATGGATAATAAAGATAACCAATAGGTATATTTCTCTAGTGGACCATTTACAAAAAAAACAACTATTAGCAACTCATCATATTTAATACAAAGATCTTGGGGTGATTCATGTTGACGATGAATAGTTCATATCACATCTATGCATACATGTATATGATAAATTGTTGACTTATTTGTTAGAGGATGCTTATTACTGGGTATGTGTTATATTATATGCATGACTACCCACCTTCTAGTGGGGGTTCAGGGGCTAACCCCTAAATGAAGGGGGTCCAACCCACTGTAATCTGATTCTGGTTTGGGAATTAGGGTTACATACGTTGGTGACTACCTATATATAATACTGTAAACAATTAAGTTAATGCAATGAAAAAAGAAATGAAGAGAGCGATGAAGCTCTAACTTAAGCTAGTTTTTCCCTTCAGGTTTCCAAGGAATTTTTTTGTGTATTGGTGTGAATTCCATTGTTTACTTTATGTGTTGCTTAATAATTGTATGCATTGTTACACTTCAATAGGTTTACAACTTTCACTTCCCATGTCCACTCGTTTACACTTTTCCCCTTGATTTTGCATGATTTTGGTCCATCCAACCATTATGTTGGGGACAAGTGGAAATGATATCGACAATATTTTCTTTGTAATGTTCAAAGGATCCAATAGGATCGAGTCATTTTATTGATTTGAAGAATCTTATCCATGCCTTCTTTTTCCCTTCCCCAAAAATTCCTCCTTTGGTAAGATTAGTGGGAAGGGAGATACCTTCGGATCCATGATCATATCAATGTCTTTCTCTCATCCAATTGTAGACAAAATACTAGCATTTTTTTAACAAGAACAATTTAAAGGATTGTATTAAAATATGTTGTAGCAAAGTTGAACTATGCAATAGTTACAATATATAAGCAAGAATATCTTAAGATTAAAATCAAAATTTATAGCATGTTGAAGTCAATATATGATGTTTCTTATTGGTACATATCTCGTTTTGTCACAACTAGTTGAGGAAATCCTATAGAAGGTACCAACAAACAAAACATACTGAAAAAACATTATTTAAGATTGTTTTATATTTGAGCACACTAACTCATGGCTGTTATCACATACATAGTAGATGGGATACCATATTCTATTTTTCAGATACAATACATTTTTCAGCCATATCTCTTACATATGAGATGTTGAGATGAGCAGTTTTGATGGAACATTATTTTATTCGTGGACTATTGTACTCTCCCATGTCAGGAATGAGTCTCAGGACACTCAGATTTGAGGAATGATGTAGCCATTTAGTCATTACAGAGAAATTATTGATGCCCAATTTTATATCAGTGCTTTCTCATTAGACAAATGATGGTTCAGATGGATTGTATGCACAATTATAACTCATATTTTATTATATTGTGTTATGGTTATCATTGCTCTTATACTCATATTTTTGACATGTATTAACATGTAGTGTCATGATCTGGCGGTCATAATTATATGGACTCGGATGTATTTGTATTATGTATTGATTTCCCTTCTTAGACTTGGAAGTTCCTGATCTATACTCATTGGTTTTACCCTCCTTAGGGAGAATAGAGGTAGTCATTCCCACCATTGTTTTGGCTTGCTAGTGTTAGCTTCATCTATCACTATCTCCACCCATCCATTACCTTCCAGTTTTGTTTTTAACCCGACTTACTACTTGACTTGTGGCATGGAGGACCTTTTCCCGCTAGAACCCTCGTTGGACAAACCTCCCTGTTTATATTGTATCTCGGCTTTGAGTTGGTGATAGAACTTGCCTTTGGTGAGTTGGATTGTATGCCTAAATCATTCTGGTCGGTTTTCCCGGTGTTTGGCACTGTGCAGAACTCTCCCTGGTCACTTGAGATGTTGTTGGATAAAACTGAAAGCTCATGTACTACCTGTATTGGAAATGTTTATATGCGCCCATGGAAAATGAAAATGCTAAAACTGTGTTTCTTAACACATGTAAAAAAAAGGGGCAAGAGCAATGAAATGCTAAAATACCCCTTGAAGGGTATAAGAAAAGGTCCAAAAAGCAATGGTTAAATATATGCTATATCCAAATATTGCTGACCTTATAAAGTTGAATATGTCCCGGATGAAAGCTACGATTAGCTGTGCTTTTAAGCACTGGTGAAGTTCCAAAGGATCATATCAGCCAAAAAGGCCATGGAAATAAAATTGATGGTCCTAATGAAACTGGATCAAACTTGATGTAGACATGATGCCTAAGTTGAATAAGCACTCTCTGAACAACTCAACCATTTGTGAGGCACCACCATTCCTTGTGTTGTTGTCAGTTCGGCAGGTGGTTATAGTGAGTTTTTCCCTTCCATATCCAAAGTGTCATGATGTTAAGTAGGAAGTCATCCTTTGCCCTAGCCTTGTCAATTTCAACCTTCACCCTTCACTAGCAAATTGACTACAACTATGAAGTGAGTATAGTCCTGAAAGTCTAGTCTGAGTAATAATAAATAAATCCCTATATATGTATTTGGTTAATGTACAGCCAGTGAAATAACCGCTAGTTGTTGTGATTGTTTCTTAAATGATTTGTAGAGCATGTCTTAGCCTTATAACACTTACAACAGATGGATCATAGTTTGAGTGATATTATTGGTATCTGGTCATTTACAGATGGTTATATTATATATTGGATATGGTTGATGATCAAGTAGAGACCTGAGAGGGGTATGAGTATACACCCTAGCTGGATTTGGACTCTCTGAGTCTACTGAGATAGTTTGTTTTTAGTTTTGGGCACTTGCAGAGACTGTCAGGCTCATTTTACTCTCTTGATGCAGTTTTGCTTCACAGGATGATGTGTCTTAGCAGGGAGATGTTTTTTATTGGATCTCCTAGAGCGTTGTATGGGGCATAGGGGGTGCAGCCACTTGATTGTACCATAGTACCCCATCCCAGAGATCTTGGTGGGCTCAATTTGACAACGCATGCACCCTAGGAGGTTGTTTTGGCAGGTTCATATTTCCCAATGCAGATTATAAAATGATTAAATGGTTATTGAAGAAATCGAGTTGGGCTACTGAGGCAAGGAAATGACATGGGATGAGTCATGATGATGAGAGTGATGTCCTCTGCACCTTCTCCAGCAGTTGCAGCACTTGATTGGGCCCACACATATTTTTTGGGCATTTTATATTATTTTCTCGAACTTTTGGGAGGCTCACTATTTCCTCAAGGAGGCACAAAGTCAAACAATTAAAATATTATATTATTTTATTGTGCCATGGAGCACCCAGAGGGAGTTAGTTAACACTCCATGGACCCACCATGTGCTTCATTTATTTCTTGTTGAGTGGGGTACCGTCTTTATGGATGATATAGTACACTTTGGTACTTTATGGTTATATTGATCCATGTATTGTATGTTGAGCTCATCTCAACCATTGATTAGAACATTTTATCTTTTAATCTTAGCCACTCGTTTTGAAAGTGGTTAGGATTTTGGTTCTCTCATTTCTATTTAAAGGAGAGAGCTTCTCATTTGTAAGGGGTCTTTGGCTCTTGGATTTGATTAATAGAAAGATTTTTTTTTTGTGGATATTTTTTGGATCTGCTTTGGATCTGATGTTCTTCAGTGGTGATTGGAAAATCTTTTGCTTCCTGGCATTCGAAATATTTTTGTGAGATCTATCCTTTTTTTCAATATCTTTGTCTTGTCTACAAGAGGGCATTTTCAGCTGGAGCATTTTTGCAAGGGGACCTCAACTCGCTCGGATTGTTTTCGTCTTGTATCAAGGGTTTTTCATTAGCAGCATTGTGATCTATGATTACATCTTATTACTTTTCTGTAGATCTAGCCTTTTCTTTCATGGTACAACAAATCTGATACTGTTGAAGTTTGCTTGTGCAGGATAGGGGGCGCATTAGTCACTTGGAGCACAACGTTGGTCCTTGAACTCACTCATATCTTCTAGAATTGATCGGGATGGCAGGGATCATTATCATCAAGGAATCTACAAGCATTTCTAGGTAAGATCTAACAAATAATTATCTTCACTTTCAGATCGCAATCCATTGTACCTGCTTTTCTTCATTTTTTTATGAAAAAAATCCTAAATAATAAAAATCCAAAAAATACTAAATCGAGGAACTGCTTGATCTTTGAACAAACCATTTCTGGGTTTTGTAGATCGGGCATCCCCCTCACTGAATCATCTTCAACGTTGTCCAAATTGTGACTGGTTTTCCCTAGATCTGACTTTCTGACTGCTCAAACCCTAGTGCTCCCACTGAAATTTTGACTTTTCCCAAAGTTGACTTTTTTTTCGAAAAATAATCACATGGGTTTGTAGATCAATTCTCCCTCATTCTAGAACACCCCCAACGTTGAGCTAGTTCCTTCTAGGTAGCCCTAGATCTAAAAAGCTGGCTTTCAGCATCATAGCTTCCCTCATCAAATTTTGACTTTTCGAGATTTGATTTTTCTTGAAATTTTCTGACTTGGGTTTGTAGATCGGGCCATCTTGATCTCATCTCCACTCCAACACTGAGCTAATAGTCTCCTAGTTGCCCTAGATCTGCAGATATGCCTCTCCAAACCCTAGTGCTAGCCCTCCTTCTGCTGGTTTCCCTGTAACCTAAATATTCCGGGCCAAATACTTTTCTAGGTCCATAGATCATGGCATATCCCAGGTGGGTTCACTTAAACGTTGTGCTGATACTGACTCCATTACCCAAGGATGAATAGGAATTGATCTCCAAGCATAGTGCTAGCCTCATTTTGACCTATTTACCCCTAGAGTTGACCATTCCCTGATAACTCAGGTAACCTGACATTTTCATATCTCTCACTGAGTCTATGTCTTTGGTACTAGATAGTCCCAACTTTGTCCTTGCTCACCCTGTCTCAGTTACGTTTCCCAAGACAGTGGTTATCTTCATCAGTTGCTAGTACCTCAACCCTACATCTAGTATTACCCCTATAGGTCACTTTGGATCAACCCTCATATGATTGAAACCCTCATCCAAATCCCAAGTCCACTTAGTATTATCATCCATAGATCTAGGGTTTCCAATTACCTTACACCTTACGTACCTCAAGCCATACTTTATCTGATCTGGTGTCTAGGTCCGATCTCTCCTGTCGGTAGTAGATCTGGGTCTCCCCCATTGTTGTCTTGGACTTAGATAACATAAAGTGAAGACTGCCTTGATTGGTGTGACAACCATCCATTTGGGAGTCTAGGCAGTCTTGGTTCCACCTCCTTAGTTGCTTACCCCTATAGCATCCATCATGGATCCACCTCACACAGGAAACTACAAGGTTGGTGATAACATTTTGGCGTCGTTGCCGGGGAAGGTAGAGGCCTACCTTGGTTTAACAAAACTCACCTTTCCCTACGACATATCTTTTATTGGTGAATTACTTGTGTGGTTCACCTGGCGACTCCACTGAGGACCGTGCCAAACATATTAATCTTAAGTTCTTAGAACATAGCATAAATCATAATGAATTCATATGTATTTCTGAAGCACATGAAGGAATTAACCAAAAACATGATTGAAACTACAAGACAAATAAACGAAAGGGATAGATGGAGGTCAGACTATGGGTATGAGGATGATCTCGAGCATGACTATGGGTATCAGGATGATCTCGAGCATGACTATGTGTATGAATCTAATTATCACAATATTTATGATACCCACCAACTTCCTCACCCATGCAATAAAGATTTTCCCACCATCCCGAGTGAACATGTAAGTCAACATGAACCTAGAAGTAAGTCCTAGTCAAAGCCTTATAGCCAAGTAACCAGAGCTGTTAAAAAACAAGACAAACAGTCTCCTCTTGACTTTTCTGAAATACTGGGAGCACCTCATCCTATGCCAAATGATTACACTAGGAGGTTGCCCTAATTTAGTGGAAATAATGATATATCTATTGAAATTCATTTGGACATTCTCTAGGATTACATGGAAATTAGAGGTGTGGACAATGAGGATGTTTATATGCGAGCCTTAGGAGAATCCTTGTGAGGGGATCTTCAACTATGGTTTGATCATTAGCACTAGAATCCATCATTGGGTATGACATGTTCACAGATCTGTTAATAGATAAATGGGGTAGTAACACTGATAGTTCTTTAGAGTGTGAATCCAACAATGATACCACAATTTGCGGGATGCGAGATGTGGAAATGACTTACGGTAAATTTTGATTTCCGCAATTTTGATCTCCCTAATGGCCGTTTCGCATGCGGGATGCTAGATGTGTCATGCGACATGCGAGGTGCGAGAGTGAAATTTTGATATGTTTTTGATTCCGCAAGTGAAGCACTAAGGATTGTTGATTTTCTGTGCAATTATTCTCAGTCGTTTGATCTCTCAATGGTTTGGGAAGATATAGATTTTATAGACAGTCTGGATCAGAATGTTAGCAGGAAGAATTCTTGCTTTTGCAGATCTGAAAACAAAAATAAATTCAGGGATCATCATACTCAAGCACGAGAAAGATGGGTAACTCAGGTAGCAGAAGAGTTGGGTCGCATTCTCTCCTCCGAGGTGGGAGGGGACGTGATAGCACATATCTGACTTCATTTAGGTGAGCTTAACTGAACTGCATTGAACTGAGTCACCAAAAGTAGGTAGGGCGCCTTTAATCACTCCAGCTAACTGAAATGAACCAAAAATAGGCTAATTGATGCGGAAGGCGCCTTTGCAGCTCCAATTTAATTGAAAGTAGG
The DNA here is from genome assembly GCA_001517045.1 of Pseudotsuga menziesii. Classification (NCBI taxonomy): domain Eukaryota; kingdom Viridiplantae; phylum Streptophyta; class Pinopsida; order Pinales; family Pinaceae; genus Pseudotsuga; species Pseudotsuga menziesii. The sequence goes on along the minus strand of LPNX010794966.1, from coordinate 349,573 downwards.
TGAAACAACCATCATTTAACTGATTGGGGTGCATATGGCATGTATATCAACCCAGATTTGCTCCTAGATTAAAGGATACGACCCAGTTATGCTCCCTAATTGAAGGAGGATGATCCAGTTGATGATGGAGTCACATATTCCAGTCAAGAACTTAGGATAAGTGCTAATTTAGGCTAATTTAGCCAAAGGGAGGATTATTTATCCTAACACCCCCCTTTAATCATGAGTTTGGATAACTTGGGCCCTGAAAACTAAGACCAAAGGTCACCCATTACATCTTAAATCCAAAAGTAACTACTTAATACAACCAAGGGAAACGGGGAAAAACCTCATGGTAAAAATACCCCCCTCAAACTAAGCAGTGAATCAGGAAAACAAGTTTTGAAAAAAATTTGTGAAAATTTTGCTACAATTTGCAGCATTATGCAACAACAAATGCAGTATCTTGGTTCTTCTGTGCAATAACATCCTGAAACCGTGTATGTGAACCTCTGAATCCAAACTAAATTATTATGTCTTGAGGAATATTCCTCTTTGGAAGAAGAAGAATATGCTGAATTGAATCAGAAATATAGACAACTGCTAGACAAAAACTGGACCCATGTAGAGCAACTGAAATCAACTGATAAGAGAGAAAACATGCTTGAAAATTCAAACCATGTAAGGAAAAACCAAGCAATTGATATATTGAAGCCTTGAACATCAAACCATGTGAGGTAAAATCAACCCCAACTATTAGGATCAAGTGTCCAGGTGAATGCATAATTCCCCTGAGCTATGCCGGAGGGGGGGTGTTGGAGTATCGGTACAACAACATGGTATAACTGCCGCACCTCTGGGAATATAAAAAATGTGGACTAATCACCACGCCTAATGATAAGGACTTGTGTTGGGTTTCAAATGTTCATCAACATCTATAGGTTTTGGTGTAACGACAAACCTTATATGGCAGCAAAGCCATGGCAGGACAAGGCAATTCTTCTACAAGTTTCTTGCTGGATCTATGAAGAAATCTGAGAAAAATTGATAATAAAAAAAAACATTCCAACACTAAACCAGAAGCTAAGAGTTTACCACATAATTCCTGGAAGCCTAACCCTGTTGATCAAGCTTGCTTGATTGACTAAGCCAGGTGTGATGCAAATGCCAAAAGTGCATGTTGTTCGACCTTATTTTGGTTGTTTTGTGTAATTGCAGGTTCAACTTCATATGGATTCAAGATTATCAGTTCCTCTTCTTACTCCATCCACAAGATATTCAGAATGGAATTTGAAGATGATTTCATCTCTAAAGAGACAAGATCTATATGAGGTTTCTATTGGACTTGGTAAAGAGTCTTATGAAGATGAGAATGACTAGCTAAATGACGGTGATAGAGCTTTTGGAACAATACGTCTGGCCCTTTCTCCAAGCTTGCACTGCCTTATTGATTTTGCTGAATACCCAAAGGATCTTTGGACAAAATTGGATAGAACCTTTGGCAAGCACAATGAGGATCATAATAGCATTTTGGAGATCACACCCAGCACCACAAGAGTTATTTATTCAAAAGTATCGGCCTCTACTCTCTATGATGAAGTTGTTCAAGATGAAGAAGAAACAAAATCTTCAACACAGTCAATTCGAATTGAAGAAAGTCTCATTGCAGTGAATCCTTCTCCTGCTGCTCCAGAAGTTTATGAGATATTTGATATCTCATCTTCTCATATGGATGATCCAGAAGAAGAAATTTGAATCTTTGATATTGAAGAAAAACTCTCCTTCCATTCTATGCAAACATTCTCCAGTGATTCTCTTTTAAATTATGTGCAAAGTTTGCTAGTGATTGCTTCAGAAAATGAAGAGGAATTCAATTTCTCTCCCTCTAATGTTGCTGTTGGTGTGCTGATAAGTAATACTTTGGATATTTTGGAAATAATATCATATTGTAGGAGTGATCCATTCACTCTTATTTATCTAGAGCCTCCAGCAAATTCCTACAGGATTGCATGCACCAATACTCAAAATTTTGAAGAAGGATAAAATTGTGCATTTACCATCTCAATGGAGCACACCCTTGGATCTGATATGAACTTATTTGTATCTGATATGATATTATTTGGCTCAATTTTTAAGTTTCAATGGCTTCCATTAATGCTTGTATCTGTTTTCATCAATTTTGGTGTGACAAATCAAGTACCGCAAGCCTTCTTCAAACTTGTTGCTGGGGATTTGATGTTAGTTTCCTCTGATGAGGTTGTTGATATTGTATTTTGTGAATCATTGGTTACTTCTGAAGCTATATCAGATTATGGAACTCAAGCATTCACTCTCCACAGTCCCAGGGCTTCTCTACCTTTGATCACATGCTCATCTCCTCATTGAACTAGTAAAGAGGGAGACATTATGCATCCGCCTAGACACTTGCTTCTAACACTTGGGGATGATTTTACCTCACATGGTTTGATGTTCAAGGCTACAATATATCAATTGTTTGGGTGCTCCTCACATGGTTCGAGTTCTCAAGCACTTTTTCTCTCTTATCAATTGATTTCAGTTGCTCTACATGGGTCCAATTTTCATCTAGGAGTTGTCTATATTTTTTATTCAGTTGAGCATATTCTTCTTCTTCCAATCTATGAATCAAGACACAAACTTACAATAGATTTCACAAATCAATTTTACTTAGAAATGACATGAAACAGTGCAATAAGGAGTTGCAACTGTATAATTGCTATCATTAATCAAAAGTAATATGGATGAATAGTTACAATGCAATACAATGGCATTAATAGCTCGACAATTCGAATCCATGAGAGGTAATTCAAATTGAGTGCATGAGAGTGGCTTAGCTATCAATTAGACACCCCTCAACACATCAGTTAACCACTTAACACAACCTTAATTGACTTTAATTGATTAAGAGGCAATTTATACTGAGTCTAACTGAATTGAACTCAACTACATGTCAATTAGCAGGTGAGGGCGCATATTTGACTTCAGTTAGGTGAGTTTAACTGAACTGCACTGAACTAAGTCACCAAAAGTAGGTGGGGGTGCCTTTAATGACTCCAACTAACTGAAATGAACCAAAAAAAGGCTAATTGATGAGGAAGGCACCTTTGCAGCTCCGGTTTAACTGAAATTAGGTGAAACAACCATCAATTAACTGATTGGGGTGGATATGTCATGCAGATCAACCCAGATTTTCTCCAATATTGAAGGAGAAGACCCAATTAGGCTCCTTGATTGATGGAGGATGATCAAGTTGATGATGCAGTCACATATTCGAGTCAAGAACCTAGGATAAGTGGTAATTTAGTCTGATTTAGCCAAAGGGGGGATTATTTATCCTAACACTCATCACTTAATACTACACATGATATTTGTAGATGGATTTTGTCATTATTTTCAATCATAATAAAAGAACATCTTGATTGGCATGTTTAAGCTTTCATCACAAATGATGCTGCAGCTGAAATTGGGGCATTAAGGTGATGTGTTAATTTTTTCAAAGAGATATGCCAGCTTGATGTTTATGTATATCATATTTTAATGTTACATGATTTTAGGACTTGCACCAATTGTACAATATTATTATGTGTATGGTATGTCCGTCGAGCATGATTGAAATTTTTTGGAAATAAACTCAAAGGAAGGGAAAACAAAATCTGCATCTTTCATGTCTTAGGAAAAATTATGCACTCATGTCAAGATGATGGATCTGTACAACAAGCAGTTGTAAGGCTTCTTGATGAACTCAGTGAACATAAGAGGTTTCTAGAGTATTTTAAAACTAGTTGGTTAGCCAATAATAAAAATATGTAATTTTTTTTGAAGTTGATTTTTATGACTATATTCTACGATGTCATAATTTTAGTTATTACTTCATATCTAATGTATAATTTTTTTTCCATATATGTGGGCAAAAGCGTATAGAATTTTTACACATTCCAATCAAGACACAAATAATACAATTGAATCTTACCATGGGTATATAAAACAAAGGTACCTGTGCGAGAAGAACAATGCATGCCATAGACGAGTTGATTGGTTGGTTTATGTGTTGTTGACTATGGTTGAACTATATTACATGTATATGCAAGGTTTAAAAGAGGTAGGTTTGTGCGACCTAGAAAATCTGAGAAACAATTGAATGCTTCTAAGTGCAGAGCAAACCAAATTCCAAATGAAGATTGTGTGTCTATTGATAAAAGTAATAATGAATATCGGGTTCGTAGCCAAAATAAAGATAGCCGTGACACTTGGTATAGTGTCATCTATAAAGGGTCAACTCTACACTTTTGTAATTGTAATTGGGCGCTAAATGGAAATGTTTGTAAACGTGTGTTGAAAGTTGAGATGCTAGTGAGTAACACTGTTTTAAGAGATAATACATTGTCAAATCTCTCTAATTCTATTGCCGAAAGGCCTATAATTTTAGTTGATTTAAATGAAACACCTGTACGGAGCCTAGAAATTGAAACAAAGCTTCCATTCTTCTTTAATTCTCCTCCCAATATCAATTGTCACATTGAAACAAAAGCCAATGATATAGAGAATTTTTCACATCGCGTTGAATCATCCATTGTAACATTGGATCGTGCCTTACTCGAGGACGATGAAATGAAATTTGTTATTTCATCATTTCATGAAGAATTAAGGGGTTTATCATCCACAGTGACTACTAATTTGGAGCAGGCATATGCACTGAGGAACTTGGAAGCCAATGCACACCAAGAGTTCAATAAAATGTTTTTCAATACTATAACTCCATTCAAGATCACTACCAAGACACAAAACAATTTTTTGAGTCCAATCAATAAAAAGAATAAATGTAGTTGTGAATTAAAATCAAGAAAAGATAAACCACAGTTCGAAAAGGTTGGACAAATTCATGCAAAGAAAAGAAGCATGAATGAACAATTGGAATCAACTTCTCGGCAACAAAGAGATCTGAAGCATGCACGTGACGTGCAACATTCTGTTCTACACAATACTAGTATTTAAATTTGATAGCTTGTATTGTCTTACATGAAGTACAATATATATACTTATCTTCAATGCAATTGAAAAGTCGTCAATTTTTTATTGTTACAACTGAAGGATCCACATCTGGCAATGTTAAAAGTTGCAGGGTTAGATTATTTAATGACAATATTGTCGAGAGCAACTTTATGCTTCCAAACGAAGGTAAAATAGTGGTTCCTAAAAAAATTCATGATTGTCCCACATTATATGTGGACTGATCATCTTATACAACAGTTAAATAACATCAAACATGCTTAAAATATGATGAAGGTACTTTTTCTAATGATCCAGACATACCAACCAATTCAGAGATTCCAACCTTCCATTTAATTCCAAACTTGAACATATGATCTCTTACAAGGTAAATTACTTTAAAGTAGTTGATATTATAAATTCTTTTGTTGGGATTAAGTTATGGTATCATTTGTAAATCACTGATATTGCAATTTTAACTTTTTTACCTAGATGTGGTATATTTGTGGACAACGTGTGACTTAGGATGAATACTTGAACTAAAATAGTTTATTAGGTTTCCATTCTCTCAACTTGTGATGTCTTCCAATGGTTTTAAATACCATCAATATATATATGTGCATGACTAACTTATTCCCATTTTTTGCAGTTGGAGCATGCATTTCCTAAATAGTTCATACATACATTCAAGGGCAGGCACTTTGTAACCTGCACCGTCCTGCATTCAGTTGGTTGAATGACTTAAGCACCTTCACTAGTTCACCCATTTTTTATGGAGAAACCAAATGCACTAGGCAAACATATTTGCTTAGCTTCCTATTTTACTATTCTTGCCTTTTTAGAATTAGTTAGCACATTGGTGAAGGTTTATTGGATCTGAACCAGATTTGGTTCATGAAACAAATTGTATATATGTATGTAAGCCTATGATGCATAAGTTTGTTGCCAATGAAGAATAAATCATGCTAAGATAGATGATCGTGTTAGTATTATACCTATGGGGTTCAGAACATAGGTTCTGTAACAAATTGTAAATATATAGGGTTCTTACATTTGAATGGGAAAAGACAATTGTGTGTGTCTCTGTGTAAATGGTAGGAATTTTGTTAAATGATCAATGGAAGGGAAATTCTCTCTATATCTCCATATGTGAATGCATTTAGGTGTGTTATGTGAATGAATGTAATTTATATGTGAATGACAGTTGAATAATTGCTGAAAGATGGATATTTGTGTTTGGGAATAGAATAAAACCGAGAATGATGTTGATTGATCAATTCTCTAACCAATCAACTACGAATTCGGATAGTTAGAGAAATTTCATCATCTCTGTAGATGACTGTGTGTTTACGTATGTGGAGGTATGGATGTCTGGCTGAGATTACAGTAGAAGTAGATCAAGGAATGAGACTGATTCCGAAATAGAAAGTTGCTCGAGATCTAATAAAAAAGTCAACAATCTGAGAAGGAGAAATCATGAACGGCCAAGATCGTGATTGGGGAAGATCCACACCAGGGAAAGAATTCACAAAGATAATGTGTGCGGGAGATAAGAGGTCCAAAAAGTAAACCAAAGTCCCACATTGATCACAGATCAATGGATATGGAAGAATCCATAAGAGATCAACGGTCGAGAATGGGTTCCGCAAGGCCAAGGTAAGAGCTTGTAAAAGCGGTGGGAAAAATAACTTCCAGAATAAATGTTTTGGAAGGCTGACCCACAATCTACAATGTGCAATTGCAGACAAAAAGTTTGCAAAAACTTTGATTTGCAAAAAGACTGGACTGCGGAAATATTGGGGTATTGGGGTTGTGGAAGCAAGCTTGTGGAATAAAGGATCTGGTGAAGTCATATTGATGATATTTTTGATGGATAATGAAGGTGATTCAAATATAATGAGTTTGTTAGTTTTTGTACTCACAGATATCTAATTTAGGTTATTTCCTTATTTTTTACTCACCAAAATAATTATATGTTGTACCTCATGCAAAATAATTTTTTATTCTTTCAAGAGTTGTGATTTTTCTTAAAATGAATAAAAATGAAAAGTCTGTAGAGAGCTAGCTTGAGTGTTTGGATAAATTTACCCATGTAAGAAATTTCATGAATTTGATAATGATATTCTACACCTTAAAAGGGGTATCCCTATCTTGGATCAATATTTGGAATATCCTTTTGCATCACCATCTTCCCCTCATGAATATGTTCCTGCCACATCACAAGAACATGAGGTTCAATTGGATGATGTGATTGAGAGGATTAAAATATTGAATCTTGAAGAGAATGAAGTACCACCAGTTGAGCAACCTAGTCACTCACATAAAATGCCAAAGTGGGTAAAACACACTTGAAAGTGTTCATCGTGATGATGTTAGAAAGACATGAACCAAAAGTTTGACAAGAAGATGGAGGTGATTAGATCATTCAAAATCATGTGATATAGAATATATGGATGCTTCTATTAGTGGATAAATCTACTAAATCGGACTCAAGCCATATCTCCCTAGTCCAAGTGGATATAGAACAAAACAAGTACACAATACAATATACTTCCCTAGATCAAATAGAAATGCAAGTTAACAGATAGATCACCTACCCAAGGTCTCCAAATCCTATTCTCTCTTTGTTTATCCAAGCTCCAGAGCCTTCAGATCTTCAGTTGCAAAACCATATAGAGCAAGTGGAAACAAGAAAACAGTACATGCATATCCAAACATGAATTGATCTAAGCTAATAGTTAAGGAAGAAAGCTCTAAACATCATCAGCACAATAGCATTTATGGAAAGAGATTTGTACTACTGTAATCAAGGAGATACATAGAATGACATAGGAAATAACATCACAACCTAGCCTTAACGTTGCAATCTTCCATCCCACAATCCAATCCAAGCCTCCAAAGCAAGATAGTAGCCTCCCAAAGGATGAGATCTTGCCTCCCAAAGGATGATAGGGATCACCTAGAAATTCCACCAACATATAGTCCTTCCTCCCTTCACCATGGAGATATGGTTCAATTTATATGTCTAAAGGGATAGAGTAGGTTGAGGATTAGGAGGAGGGGTTTAAGGGATATTCCCCATAGGTTAGGGAACCGAATGCCACCTCACCTAGATGATAGGGATGATCCTCCACCTCATCCACCTTCGATAATGGCCTCGAAATTTCTCTTTTTTCCCTCAAAACACCACCGGCACACTTTGTTGTAGGAGAAAGAGCGTTGATGCACCTAGCATGAGGGGAAAGAGTGCCACCAACACACTTTGCATGAAGGGAAAGAGCGTCGATGCAAATTTCCTTAGGAGAAAGAGTGTGTAGCTAGGGTTTTACACCTAGCTTGTACGAATGAGCACCTACTAAGGACAATGGATTCCTTAGTAGCAGTTCAATGATATTCGAATTAAAAAGCTATAACTGAAATAAAAACTAAATTTAACCAAGTTAATTAAGCAAACAGTGGAAAGTAAATAACATGAAACAAAAACAGTAAATAGTAAATAATGACCTTTATTGATGTTACCTCCAATGTGGAGGTTGGTGAAGTCCGTTGCGCTGGTCCGATGTCGGTGGCTCCGAGCTTCAAGTTGCTTCTTCTCTTTCTCCAATGGTGGAAATGGGCCAAAAGGGGCTCTCACGGTGAAAGTAGCTTCAATGGTGAGCTATGGTTTCACGAGCAATTTTGGCAGAGGCAGGATACTTGTGATTGTGGATATTGAATGAGGGGTCTCCATCACTTATTTATAGTTGGAAACCATGCAGTTTTTAGGGTTAGGGTTTCTTCCTCATTTTCCTCATTATTTTATATTTTTTATTCCTTTTTGGAGATTTTTGCTTTTTTGGAGGAATTTTGGATATTTTTAGAGGAAAAGAGGGTTTTATGGCCTTTTGGAGGCTTTTTGCATGGTTTTATGGGTTTTTGATGGAAATATGGTGGGAAAAAGGACAAATGAGCCATGTAATGGGGTAGATGAGGTAGTGAACCATTTTTGGGTGATAACAGAGTGCCATCCTTCCTAGAGGGGGGAAAAGATCTAGGGATAAGTTCAAACTGAATGCACTTTAGCCAAGAAAACTTTAGGGATTAGACATAAGGTTGACACATGACTCATGATGACTAGATTTCGGTGTAACAGAATGCCTCCCAAAGCATGAAGTTAGAGGAATGCGATAGGTGAAAGCTTTGTGAAGTGAAGAAATCGAAGACAAGGATGTTGGCTGGAAGCTGCTGCAGTACAATTGACTCAAGTATCATATGACTCATAACATGGCTACCAACCAATACAATGCAAATCCATGGTAGTAGAGACTGACTGAACACAATCATGGCTACTAGACACAAGCGTAGATCCATGATGATATGATAACACAACCACGACCAATACAAAGTGGATTCGTGTAATATGAATCAAACAAACTCCATCGCAACCTGGGAAAGATATAAAATAACCCAGTGTATTCAAGCCGAACCCGCAAAGATACAAATCTAACCATGTGATTACAATGCCTTGATGTCGAACATGGTAGAAACCACTTGATTACCAGTCATTGATATAAATTGTTAACAATTGCAAGGGAAATCACCATTGATGTCAATGATTCCTAAGGTATCTCAGTACATCCTCTTGAGTATGAATAAAGGACTTGGAGTCGAACACTCAGTAGAATATTTCAATCAAGAGTCAATGATGTAAACTCATGTTGAAAGTGAACTAACTTGCCATTAAGGCGTGCAGGCCCAAGGTACTTGTATTGGTTTCTAAGTCTAATCGCTAGATGAGGTGTTGATGTCGACAGGAATAGGCTCGTTGAAGGAGGGCCATGATGAATCCCCCATAATCGACATAAAACACAATCATAGATGTTTTAGAGTAAACTAGGCAATAGAGCGATGTATGAAATTGACTCTGAGATGACCAGCATGATAAAAGGTAAACTGACTACAGATACATGAACAGATGACCAAATTTCTCTTGAACATGGGCATGTCATTGTTGTAGAGGAAAGTTTCCTATGACTAGGGTTTAAGAGGCCATCAACGTATTGGGGTTGAAAGGTGGATGTATAATGTTCAACAAGCATATATAAGCAAGTTTTAGAGATTATAATGGTTCATACCTTAGCCAAATGTTGGTTGATCCAAGCAGCCCTTCAATCCTCTTCTTGCTCCTCTTGCTCCAAGAGACCTACAAAACGAATTATACATTCCTCAAACCAATATGACCACATATAAAACAATGATAATCAAATAAACATGAAATAATGATCTGACTAACATCATCATATGATCATAAACAAAGATTCAATCACACATTGAAAAATAATTTGGGAAGAAGAAGGACATCACATATTTATTACTCTTGAAAAAAAGTACAAATATACCTTCTCTTCAAGTTCGACACCTCACGAAACCTTGATCTAGTTCCGTTGGTTCTCTTCTCCAAGGAACTCAGCCTCCAAGCTCTAGAACACAAGGAGAAAGCTTCTAGGACAAAGGTGTGGGCAAAGAGAGCTAAAATTCCTCCAGCATAACAATGCAAAGATTCCAGTCCCCACTCATGGACCTCCATACCTCTATTTATATGCTTTATGAAGAGATAGGGGCGAAGACAAAGTAGTTGCAACTGAAGGAGTCAGTTGCATAACTACCCAAACTACCCGAATTTCGAAAAACGTATTTTTTTGATATTTTCAGGAGGAATACTCGGGTTATGGAGACAACAGTCGTGTATGTAGGAGGTATACGCAGTTTGCAATGTAAATAGCCGTGTATTTAGGGCATACACGAGTATTATATATGAATGGTCACATACAATACGCGGGTTTCCTTAAGGCAACTCACGTATGCATTAAAAAATATCATTTTAAGGGTATTTCTGAGCATTTTCAGACTTTGGTGTCTTCTAAAAAGTTTTAGCTATCTGAAATACCTTTCCAACAGTGCAAATATGAGGTCGAATGAATTACAAAACTCAAGATATGGATCCTCCAAGTTAGGTGTTTTTTCAGTGACTTTCATGAAGTGTCGACATGTGACGGAATCATGGGAAAGTGGTCACAGGCAGAGATGTGTCATTTTGAGCTATAACAGATGCCCCCTAATGTATGAGGTTATAGGGGAAGATGATAGCTGAAATACATTATAAAGGAAACAACTGAATATGGAGAGAACAAAGAATCCAAGATCGAAAGGCTCGAACAAAGGTACCTGAAAGAAAGATAAATGTGAGACAAAACTGATCTCTGGGACATACAAGTCCATATACAAAACATCGCCATAAAGATACATGCGGATCCAACATATGTATAACTGATGAAACTATCATGGTTGCTCAATATGCAAAAAGACGCCATATCAATTTTAAAGGAGCCATGGCCACAAATGAACAAGGTGGATCCATACTCGACAATCGATCATAGCCACAAAAATACAAGGTGGATCTATGTCTCAACAAAATGTCATATAAAGTGTAACAAGGTCTTGCGCAACTTGGGCAATAGCAAAAGATGATGATGCTACTGTCGGCCCAAGGTCTTCAATCGAAACCGCCCAAAAGGTACGACTCCTAACCATGCGAATAAAGGAGTTGAAGTTGAACATCGAGGAAACCGTTTGATTACCAGTCAATAATGAGAACCGTTAACAAACATGAGGGAAACCACCATTAATGAAAATGGTCCCCAAGGTACCTAGTACATTCTAACAAGTGTGAATACAAGGAATTGAAGTCGAACACTTGAAGAATCCATCGAGTAGGAGACATTAAGGTATTCTCACTACCCAATAGTGAGGGAAATTGCCACTGATGACTGCAATCCCCAAGGTACTGTCATAAAACTCTAAATCTCATTCCCAGAGCAAGATGTGTTGCAGTCGATAGGAAGAGATCCGTTGGAAGGAAGGCATTAAGGCATCCTTCATCATCCAACATGAGGTAAGTCAAGGACTAATTGGATCTGGAATTGGTACAGAATTTCACGACAAGGAACGTCGAAGACATGATGTAATGAACTGATATCAGGGAATGGTCGACACAAAAGGTCACGGCAACTGCAGAATGGCCGACAAAGGTTTAATCCTTGAATAGTGAGCACGAAAAAAAAGTTACTTAAGCAACTCTTGACACAAAGAGACCAGCGATGCAACTTTGTAATGTAGGAGACATTGACAGATTCCCCATATAATTGGAAAAGAGACCAGCTAGAGGAGTAAGAAACTCTAAATCGGGATAAGGTCAAAATACTAGGACCCAACTGTTGATAGACTTAAAACTGGTGCTTTGTTCAAGGAAACAAGACTTGCTTCCATGATGTAAAATACATGTGAATGAACTTCCCTTCCCCTGTTTCTTGTAAAGGTTTAACGAGTCTAAGAAAGTGAACTCGGGACCTTCTTGATTTTTGGAAAGCTTGAAGAAGAGACAGAAGAATGCTTGATAAAGCATTGATTCGTGGATTTTACGAGCCCGAACTTGTACATGCTTGACGGTGTTTTCATAGTTTAGAGAGTCTGAAAACTCCAAAGAAGACTCCAGGGGGTGCTTTTTTGTTCAATTTAGTCTCCTGAGGCCGAAAAAGTATAAAACAAACCATAGAAGAACTCTCTTAGCTTCCGAAGAAGTAAGGCGCACCTTTTTCGTACTTAGTTAGGAAGGTCCAAAAAAGGTTAAATTACCACCTACCCAATGCTCCTTCAAAAGCAGCATATAGCCTGCGTTTAACGAGTGTGAAGGAAGGCAAGATCACTCGGAAAGATCCATTTGATTATGAGAAATGGGGCTTACAACAGTAAACTCGATGCTTTGTTCTTTAGGGTTTAACGAGCATGAAAAAGACATAAAGTACACTCAGAATATTTTTTCATGTTTAGGTCCAGACCACGAAAAAGAGAAAACTAAGCTCATACCGGGCACTCCTTTTCCATAAATTTAGTCCCCCAGGTTCGGAAAAGTGATAAACCTATGCTTGAGAATATTCTTCTCAATTCTGAAGAAAAGAGAGTGTTCCTTTCTCATATTATTCCACATGGTCCGAGAAAGCGATAACCTACCACCAATGTGGATGCCCATTCACATATTCTTAACGAGCCTGAACGGACAAGTTTACTCGGTAGTTAAGTCTATTTTTAAGAGTCAGACCTGGGCCTAAAGAAACTCAATATCTTTCCCGTGAAGTTTTAACGAGTCCGGAAAAGTCAACTTGTGGCCTCTTTACTGTTTTTAATGAGCTTGAAGGAGAGCAGAAAGAATGCTCTAAATGCGAGGAGACGAGTGTCATAGGCAGGCGAAACTAGTTCCAAGCACAAGGAACAAACCTATGCATAATGCAAGGAAAGCGAGCAAGATAAGGACACTCAGGGAGTGTCTCCTCAAGGTAAAGGGTGTCAAGTTGCAAAGGAAAAATGATACAAGGATGAGCGACGATGAGAACAAAGATGAGGGCTTATACAATGAGATAAAATCATGGAAGCCGACATAAGGCTCATACGCGTGAGCAGGGCACATGCAAATGTAGTTACAGCTTGAACAATAAGACAAGGCCAGTAAACAGTTGTGAATCCAACTAAGAATCCTGTCTCCAAGAAACAACAAAATCAGGATCATATTCAGAAGAAAAGATCTGATGAAGGTCACTTTGGTAGAAACACATGTGATTTTGCTATCTTGAAGTCAAGGCAGAATCAACCAAAGAAGAATCTATAGCACCAAGGCTCGAGGGTTTATAATCAGTAAGATCACCTCAGAAGAAAAGAAAAAATCAACAGGGGAGATAGAGTCTACAGAAACAAACTCGGTATCACAGGAGTTGAAAAATTCATAAGAATAATCAAACTCATTGGGATCACTGACTCGCTGATCAAAGGGAGAGTTAGAAGACTCAACAAGACCAATAGAAGGAGATCGATCAACAGAAATATCAGGCTTATTAAGCAAGTTAGGGTCAGACTTAGTCACAACTAAACCAACATCTAAAAGAAGTCAGACTGTATCAAAGACTCTAAGAAGACTTCATCCGAAGGAAGGAGACATTCCGAGATATGACACATGTCTAAAATTTCAAATGGATTGATAGAGTGGAAAGCAGGCTCCACAGTTTGTATAAGATGACTCACCTGGTCAACTACTGGGACCAAGTCCCAAGAAGGTAAGCATGAAAATAGAGGCTGCTTCTTAGTAGCAATTGAACACAAAGGATATGAGGTTACATAGCTCACATGTGGCGGGGTAGTGTCTATAGAAACACTGGGAATCAATAAAGGAAAGACCTGGTCTCTAGTTAGGTCAGGAGACAGATCAAGAAAATCCAACTAATTGATAGTGACAATTTCTTCGCCACGATTAAAATGAATCACACGAATTAATGTTGACACCACAACTTGCATGTCATAGACATAATCACGTCCAAGGAGCATATTGAAGTCCAAGGGGTCTTCTATCACCATGAAGTCAACTAAGATGGTCTTCCCACCCAAAGTAAGAGGTGTTTGAGGAAGAATTCCCAAGGCTATATAAGTTCTTCTATCAAACGCTAGTAACTGACTAGCAATTGACACAAGGCTAGGGGAACCCATGCCTTGCCAAGCACGAGCAACCAAGATACTAATTGAGGCTCCTTCATCAACAATACAACGAGCAATCGTGTATGGTTCAGCTTTGACCTTTATCTAGAAAGGTGAGGAAGGTGCGACTCAAATAGCCTATCCCAATCAAAGGAAGAAATTCGAGAGCTTGGTGGGGGTTGATCTGAAGCGAGTTCGATGCCCCCTTGTTCAATAAGTTTTGAACTAGCAGTGAAGAAAATGTAACTAGCAGACACTTCACTCTCCAAAGGAAGAGTGGGATTGATCGACAATGGAATCGATTCAACCGCTTCGTGAAAGTCACTCTCTGAAGGGAGAGTGGGATTGACCAAAGATGACATTGGTTCAATCACATCAGGATCACTCTCTGAAAGGAAAGTGGGATCGACCAAAGTTGAGATTGGTTCGACCACTAGATCAACCAAAGGTTGAGTAGGTTGTTGAGAAACTATAGGTTGTTCAGGAGAAGGAAATTCTTGAGTCTCGGACCACACTCTTCACACCTTTGCGATAGCAGGGCACTGGTGAGTAAGATGATCTCCCTCACACAGTTTACAAGGGAACTTAAGTTTGCCTTTCACACGCTCAGTTTTCTCAATGGTGTCAACAGGACTAGCAGAGGCTGACTGTTTGCTCTCAACATGACCTACAGAGTCTGAGATTTTACCCCTAGCATGACCACTAGAGGCTAGGTGACTGGGTCCAACGTGACTAAGAGAGGCTGGTTCTTGAAAAACTTCAGAATGTTCAAAAACGGGATGACCATGAAACCAAACTCTTCACACCTCCACGATATAAGGGAATTTATAAGGTGATCTCCCTCACAAAGCTTACAAGGAAACTTGGGCTTGTGTTTTGAACGGATAGTGTTTTCAAAAATGTTAGCATGACTCACAGTGGTTGACGAATTATCTTCAACATGAGCCACAGAGGCTAAAAGACTGCCCCTAGCATGACCTGCAGAGGCTGAGAGACTGGGTCCAACATGACCTGCAGAGGTTGGATGGGCACCACCAGCATGAACAATAGAGGCAGAATGGTTAAGATCAACATGCTTTGTAGCACTTGAGTGTGTGCCCCCATCATGAACTTCAAAGGCTGGGTGGATGGATCCAACATGACTTACAGAGGTTGGATGGGGAGGTTCAACTTGAACATCATAGGTTGAACGGTTTCCCTTAGCATGAACTACAGAGGCTGAGTGACTGGATCCAACATGACCTAGAAAGGTTGGAAGGATCCCACCAGCATGATGAAAAGAGGCTGGATGTTGAAGATCAACATGACTTGCATAGGTTAAGTGCCTAGATCCAACATGACCTGCAGAGGTTGGATAGGTGCCCCCAACATGAACTGCAGAGGTTGGGTGGTGAAGATCAACTTGACTTGTAGAGGTTGAGTGTTTAGATCCAACATGAATTGCAGAGGTTGGATAGGTTCCCCCAGCATGAACTGCAAATGCTGGGTGGTGAGGTTCAACTTGACTTTCAAAGGTTGAACAGGTTGCCCCTTTCTTATGTGCCTTCTTCTTATTCCTCCTTCTTTTACTCCTTTTAGACTATCGATTACTAGTATCAGTACTTTCACCGCATGACGTAGAAGGAGTAGGAGAATCAACTTCATGTGAAGGGAAAGCAATGTTTTGATGCCCCTGATATAAGGAGCTTACTTGAGAAGCACTAGGAGCATTCAGTACAGTTGGAGTGGAAAACAACCACACCGGTATCCCTAGGGTGAATCCAGGAAGATTCAAGGTGGCCATGAGAGGAACACCAACATTCCCTGTGAGAGGAATAGTACAAGGAGTTCCTAGCATGGGTATCTCTTGGTTGGTGTTCAAAGGGGTGTTAGACATAGTTTCAAACAACAAGGCAAAGTATGAGGTCAATAGGCAACCAAAAGTACAAAGCGCACACCTTAAGGAAAACTAAGTATAGACAAACCACAGAGCACTCACTAAAATTCCTAAAGCCAAACATACAAACAGGTATAAGATATGCTTTACAAAAGAAAGCTGAGAGACAGCTACTTAGCATCCCGATAGATGTTCTTAGGCACAAGTGGAGGAATCACCCACCGCCTTCCCACACCTTCTACCGAGGTTACCTTCCAAGCCTGTCCAAGGTCAACCAGAAATAGCCTTCTAGTGTACCTATGTATGAACCCTAGATGTCAAAGAGACTAAAGGCTACCTTAACTATATTGATAGTCTAGGGGGACAGTCACAAGCCTGATTTGTACACATGGGCAGGGTAGTAAAGCTCAAAACCCCATCTAAGATAGAATCCCCAAATGCGCAAAAACCTTGGTCTACGCTTTGACAAGGAATCCGAGGGTTATCTCCTTAGTCCAAGTCTCCACGTGGCCTCGTGCTTAACTCCCGTTTGAGAGGAGCTTCCCAGATACAATCAACATAGAAAAGGGTTTACCTAGTGATTGGCCAACTACGTATGAAATTTTATACTTGTGGAGAGTTAAAACTCCCTAATCCACAAGTCTAGCCTAAGCTAGTTGGTGTAGGAGACTATAAAATAAAATTTATTAACAATTTTAAATTATATCGTTTATTTTAAGTGTTGTTTTTAGTCAGAGGGTAAATGGCACGAAACTTATGTGTTGTTTTGACTCAAAGTTGAAACAAAATGACTAAGCAAAGAGAAATGAAATGCAAAAAGCAAAAATTATTCCCTTTTTTTTTCAAATAGAAACTTGAGAGCCAAAAAAGAACAGATTCTTTTTAAATTTTTTTCAAAAACAATGATATGCCATGCAATCTAGACTAAAAAACTAATCTACATGCTTATAAAGCAAACATGTGTTTTTTTCTTTTTCTTTTATAAATGAAAAAGAAAAAACAACCTATAAACTAATGCAAACAAGTACTGTAAGCAAAGCAAATAAACAACTACTCTACACCCCACAATCAAACACTAGGTTTCCCTAAAGTTGGATATAACCTCTCTTAGAAGGAAGGCTCACAAAAGTAAACAATATAACAACTTTGGAATGAAGAGATTGAGCAATAAGAGTGACATAAACAAAGGTTAAGAAGTCCCAAGTATCAATCTAAACCTACAAACAGAGGCTGCTCAGTACCTTGTCCAACAAGGCCAAGCCAAAGAAGGAGGTGGGGGGGAAGGCAGCGAAAAAAATTTCAAAGACTTGAAAGAGACTTACAAGATAGACAAAGAGCACCTAACAGAGATAAAACAACCTCTCATGAGTCATGCACATGCAGAGGACCCTTGAAGACCCTACAAGCAGCCCTCAAATCACCCAAAAACCCTAAAAAATGATGAAAGAACACAAATTCAGGTGCATACGCGAGTTGCCTTAAGGTAGGTCACGTATGACATGCGGATTGTAGGTACTGCAAGTCACGTATACAACACAGACACATGACTGTTTAGCCTGAAAGTTGTGTATGGATGACAAAAAGCACAAAAGGGTAAAAAACTGACCTAATAAGGTAGGAAAGGTGTTCCCACAAACTCAAAAGGTGTTCCTAACTTGTAAGAAGGACCTAAAACCTTACAAAAGATTGGAAGAAAAACAACGAAATCCCAAATAGACAAGGCTCTCCCCAGCGGAGTCACCAGTTCTGTTGTAAAGTTTCCTATGGCTAGGGTTTAAGAGGCCATCAATGTACTGGGGTTGAAAGGTGGATGTACAATGTTCAACAAGCATATATAATCAAGTTTCAGAGATTATAATGGTTCATACCTTAGCCAAACAAAGGTTGATCCAAGCATCCCTTCAATCCTCTTCTTGCTCCTCTTGATCCTCTTGCTCCAAGAGACCTGCAAAATGAACTATACCTTTCTCAAACCAATATGACCACATATAAAACAATAATAATCAAATCAACATGAAATAATGATCTGACTAACATCATCATATGATCATAAACAAAGATTCAATCACATATTGAACAATAATTTGGGAAGAAGAAGGACATCACATCTTTATTAGTCTTGAAAACAAGTACAAATATACCTTCTCTTCAAGTTCGGCACCTCATGAAACCTTGATATAGTTATGCTTCTTCTCTTCTCCAAGGAACTCAGCCTCCAAGCTCTGCAACACAAGGAGAAAGCTTCTAGGCCAAAGGTGTGGGCAAAGAGAGCTCCAATTCCTCCAGCATAACAATGTAAAGATTCCTGTCCCCTCTCATGCACCTCCCTACCTCTATTCATATGCTTTATGAAGAGATAGGGTCGAAGACAAAGTAGTTACAACCGAAGGAGTCAGTTGCATAACTACCCAAACTACCCGAATTTCGAAAAACATATTTTTTTGATATTTTCAGGAGGAATATGCGGGTTGTCGAGACAACAGTCATGTATGCAAGAGGTATATGTGGGTTGCAATGTAAATAGCCACGTATTTATCATACACGAGTATTATATATGACACTGGTCACGTACAATACGCGGGTTTCCTTAGGGGTATTTTAAGGGTATTTCTGGGCATTTTCAAACTTTGGTGTCTTCTAAAAAGTTTTAGCTATCTAAAATACCCTTCCAACGGTGTAGAGATGAGGTCAAATGGAGTTACAAGATATGGATCCTCCAAGTTAGGTGTTTTTTCAGTGACTTTCATGAAGTGTCATCATGTGACGAAATCATGGGAAAGTGGTCACATGCAGAGATGTGTCATCTTGAGCTATAACAATCATGAATTGGAATTATTGACTTTGATGAGACTAATACAAACTGCCCAAATGCAACCGACACAGGGAGTATTCTTGGACACCTCAAACGAGGTAAGAAGACTCAAGGGATCAACCGAACTTGAAGACAAACAGATTACCCAAGTACTGAATGCATATGCAAATGAGTTCCATGTTCAAGAGTAACTATGTACTGCCATCCCCAGATGCGTGTTCTAGCACGATCGACAGCTGGCGTGCAATGCCTCGGTTTGAGCACCTCCCATGTGGCAGCCCACATGCAACTAGAACATCTATCAACTCCACCACCTTGCCTTCTCGACCTTCTTCTTGCATGCGAAAGGAGCAACCTGTCATTTCCAGGCCTGCAATGTAGGGTGGCGACACCCTGTCCTCCTATTACGCTTTCATTACGGAGCAGATGCATTCAATGCTAGCTGGTACTAGGAAAGGGTTTTGTCAGGGTGGTGATTTGAAGCACTTCACCATGGATTATTGGTTCATTGTATTTGCTGGGTTTGACACTTCTCCATCTCAGATTGTGTCTTATGTGCGATTCAAAGCTTGGTTTCAGCCTCAAGGTGGTTCTCTTTCGATTTTGTTTGGCATTCCTCATAGGTTTGTCAGTCTGCAAGTCAGTGATCTTATCACAGGTTTCAGCGACGTGGGAAGCTCCGACCACCCCGCTCTCTTTTTGTGCAAAGTTTGGACCTCTCTACTGAGCCTCAGGCATATCAACATGTGCAGGTAATGGGGAACACCTCGACGTGCCAACACAGGTAGAGGAAAGGCCCATAGAGGTTTCAATATACAGGCTGAAGAGGGGTATGAAAACCACATTTCCAAACTAGTCTGCATCTTTATAGAAGATTGGGAAGAAAGAGTCCTCAACCAACAGCTCGCTTCTTGGCAAGGCCGTGTCCAAATTAACCATTACTGGCTTGTTAAAAACATTTTGGGCGATCTCATGGAAGACATGCTAAGTAATTAGTTGGAATATCATGATATTGTTCTTGCGGTGAAAGCTAAAATGATGGAAATGGACACTTAGCTCACAAGTCTAAACAACACATTCGCATGGAATCACATGGTAGGTAAAGCAGGGAATGTTGGCCTCGGTGATGATGGTAGTCGGAGTGCTATTGGGGGAAGCTCCTAGGACGCTAGTACGATTCCGGATCCATAGGCCCCTCCTTTCCCCATTCCTTTGACCGTGGAGCCTTTGTTCAAGCGAATGAATGACGTCGATGGCCAGAACACTGAACTGCATCAAAATGCTTTGGCTACTACTACCAACAAGACTAGCATTTCATAGGAAGAAGGATGGGGATGCCCCATCATTGAGGAAACCCCCTCGCCTCTTGAAGCATGCTCAAAACGTCTGCAGAAACGAACTGTCGTTTCAGGTTTTTTTGCCATCGTTGTCCAGTTTGGTTATCTCTATGTTTAATTTTGAAAATGAACCATGTAATCATGTAGAACAAAGGTTACTATGATAGTCCTATAGTATTGAACAGTTTAAATTCTTTTTTTCTCAGACGATCCTCCTTTTTTGAGAGGCTTGGATGGTGGCTTCACCACCTGAGACCTCCTCTTTCCAGGTTTTTTTTTGTATACTTTGTTTTCATAAATTAATAGAATTTTGCAGGATTACAAAAAAAACTATGTATTGTCGTAAATACAACGAAACACAAACTCTTCCCTTAATTTCTCCATCGTGAAGGATGAGTAGCTCTTTTCTCTTTTACGATTTCAAAGAGGGTAACAAACAATCGTTGTAGCTCATAAAGCGATGAGTCCATTCTCATATGTTTTATGAACCTGAGAAAGGAGGGGTTCAATCCCAGAAAAGGGTCCTTCATCGTTTGATTTTATGAGTCCGATGAAAGTAAACTCATCTGTCGTTTTAGGTTTAGAGAGTCTGAAATGACAAAGAAGACTCCATGATAGACTTTTTCGTAAATTTAGTCCCCGAGGCCCAAAAAAGTATAAAATAAAACCAAGGAGAACTCTTCTAGACATGGTTGGATGGACTATGCCTTTTTTGTAAGTAGTGGCCCCAGGTCGAAAAAGGGTTAAACTATCACTAGGAAGATGACTCTTCAATTCCTTTTACAAGTGTGAAGAAGACAAGTTCACTCAACGATCTTTTCACATTTTAAGAGTCCAAAAAGAGCTTAAAGAGGACTCTATTAGGGTTCTTTTTTCATAATCCAATTTTAACGACTCTGAAAAAATAGAAGAAGTACACTCGATACCCTTTCACTTAGTTTTTAATGATCACGTCAAATGTATAAAAGGCGCTCGGAACCTTTTTCATATTTAAATCCAGAGCATGAAAAAGCTATAAAGTAAGCTCAAACCACTTTTCATGTTTTAACCAGAGCACAAAAAATGAAAAGTAAGCTCAACACCATTGTACTGTTTTTAACGAGCTCGAAGATCAGTTAACAGAATGCTCAGAACATCTGCTTCATTTTTTACGGAGCTTGGAACAAAGAAAAAACAATGCTCAAAATGTCATTTCATGGTTTAACGAGCTCGAAACTAAAAGAAAGTATGCGCAACATGACTTCCATTGATGGGTGATTTCCCAAGATGATGTCCATTGGTTGGTACTTGCCCCCAGTATGTCAAGTAGCCTAACTCTAATATAAATATGTAGGGTACATGCCCCCCAAGCTTCATTCCGTCTGCTTTACAAGCAGATGAAACGAAGGTTCAAAAATTGAGTCTTGACACAATGGAAGAACGTGTTTCATTTTCTAAGGAGCTTGACACGAAAAAGGAACTGTGCTCAAAGTTAGTTTTATTTTTTAACGAGCTTGAAACCAAGAATAAACACTGCTCAAGGTGACTTGTTTGATTTTTACACAAGCTTGAAACATATAATAACTATGCTTGTGGGGACCTCTTTCATTTTTGCACAAGCTTGAAACAGAAAATAACTATGCTTGAGGACATCTGTTTCATTTTTTAACGAGCTTGACACAAAAAGGGAACTATACTCATAGGCATCTGTTTCATTTTTTAATGAGCTTGACACAGAGAAAAGGAACTATGCTCACTAGCATCTGTTTCATTTTTAACGAGCTTGACATAGAAGGGGAACTATGCTCATAGGCATCTGTTTCATTTTTTAAGGAGCTTGACACAGAATGGGAACTATGCTCATAAATAGTTCTAAACCAACATGATGTCCAGAGGTTGGTGGGTTTCCCCTTTACATACGAAGCTAGTGACTTAACTCTAGTATGATGTCTAGAGGCTCAAGCCATGCCACCCATTTTACCTATGATGGTAAGAAGCTAACTAAAAGGGGAAGGAACCATAAGAACATGCAAAACATTCAAGGAAGTCTGATGACTAGGAGTCATATGATGATCGGGTTTAATGAAGGAAAGTTGATCAATGGTCACAATATTCCCATCATGGGGAAAATACATCACTCGAAAGAGTGTAGACACTACAACTTTCATGGCGTAAACATAATCTCAGCAAAGGAGAAGATTAAAATCTAAGGGACCTTGGACTACCATAACATCGATGCAGACAATTTTCCCTCCTGAAGTGATAGGAAAATGAGGAAGGATCCCTAAAGGCGCAGTAATTCTTCAATTAAAATACGGTATCCGATCGGTGGCTAGCACAAGTGGAGGATAACCTATGGCGTGCTAAGCAGTTGAGGATAGAATGCTAACAGAAGCCCCTTCATCAACAATAGTGCATAGTATACTCTTAGTAGTAGCTCGCATAGATATCTGGAAAGGAACACTCGAATGAAGACGAGATTCTGTTAGGTTACTCCAGTTAAAGGAAATAGCCTCATTACTTGGAGAGGGTTCTGTCAAAAGAGACAAGGCTTCCTCTTGCGTAGAACAATCAGAAATAACTACAAAAACATCAGTAGGTTTCAGTTCACTCTCAACTGGAACAGAGGGAGAAGATGAAGACTATTTCAAAGAGACAACTTCAATCTTAACACTCCTTGATGGAAGAGTGGGATTGGGTGGAGATGACATCGACTCAACCACTTTAACTTTACTCTCTAAGGGAAGAGTGGGATCAAACAAGGTTGGAACTGGATCGATCGCTTTGACTTCGCTCTTCAAGGAAATAGTGGGATTGACCAAGGATGGAACTAGAGAGACCACTTTATCAACCAATGGGATGTCAAGGGACAACTTACGATAACCTCTTGGAAGTCATTGCTAAGGAACAGTAATATCTTCCAACAACTTAGAAGCTTCATCCATGATATGACAAAGGTAAGTAAGGTGCATACCCTTACATATCAAGCAAGGATGTTTGACCTTTCCTTTCCGACTCTTAACCACAGAGTCATTGGTTGATGGGGTATCATCAACATGAATACCAAAGGTTGATGACATGGGGTGTTGAGAAGCCTCAGACCACCCTTCTAAACCCCGGGACAGACCATGACAATCATTCAGAAGATGGTCACCCTTGCAAAGTATATTAGGGAACTTAGGTTTACGAGGTGTTCTTGTGGGCAAATAAACACTCTCAACGCTATGATAAGTGTGTTATATTTTTATCATTCAAGCTAGCATTATGATCTTAGGATCTTTAACTCAGAGAATAAAATGCACATCAATAAATACAAGATACAAGAGACACAAAGAATTTTCCTTAGGGAAACCACAAAGGAGAAAACCCCGCAACTTCCTTAGAGATAGAATCAACACCAAAAGTAAAACCCGAAAACATAAAGATGATCTCCCAACAGCAGTAGTATCTCTCTTGTCCTGGCAACTTCTCTCTCACTCATGCACCCCAATGAGTGAGTGTGTGTGTGATAAATAGAGAGGCTCACTCTCTATTTATATTCTTTCGTTCACTTGAAACCCACTCCAACATGTCAACCTCACTTAAAAATTACTTAATAAAGCCGACATCTCTAGGAGTGTCTAATAACCCTAGTGACCCACAACTTGTGGGGAATTTTCCTCGTTCGACCAACAAGGAGGGTTATCCTTAACACAACGGTGGGGACTATTGCCCTGACTTACAATGACTCACCTAGGGTCGACTTCTCTAAGATAGTCTAATAACCCTAGGGCCCCACAACTACGGAGACTTTAACCCTTGACCAATAGGAGGGTTACCCACAATGACTTGACATGACTTTCACATTATAGAAACTTCCTGATCGGAACATCGGGGCATGACATGACTCAATTACATTACATACACATCTTGGAATAAACATCAGGGTACAATACATGAGATATATGGATGAATACATTTCGAAGTTACAAATACATCAACACTCCCTCTTAACTAGGAAGGTATTCTCTCGACACAATTTACCAATGCAAGTCTTCTTCTCTGTATCATCTGGATCATCATTGAGTTCTCTTCATGTTCAAGTCATCTTCATCTTCAAGTCATATTCATCTTCAAGTCATCTTTATCTTCAAGTCATCTTCATCTTGATCTGGATCATCATCACTGGATCTAGATCATCACTCGATCTGGATCATCATCACTGGATCCGGATCATCACTGGATCTGGATCATCACTGGATTTGGATCATCATCACTGGATCTGGATCATCACTCGATATGGATCATCATCATTTCTAGATCATCATCATGGGTGCTATCTCATGATTCTTCTCGTCACAGGAAGTTCTATAGAGCCAACCCTTTTTCATGTTGGTTGTAGGCCTAGCCTCCATGAAGGTATTTTCCAGCACTTATATCTGACCCTAAGTCAGACTGACCCACCCAACACTTACATCTGATCATGTAGGAACCAATCCTATAGTCATATCAGAAAGGCACGCCCAACACTCACATCTGACCATGTGGGAACACATCCCACAACCCTGTTAGAAAGGCCCAGCACTCACATCTAACAACCAATGTTAGAAAGGCTCAACACTTACACTCAGCCATGCAAGGAACCAATCCTCCATGCCGAAAGGCTCTGCACTTACATCTGACAACCAATGTCAGAAAGGTTCAGCACTCATATCTAACAACCAATGTCAGAAAGGCTCAGGACTTATATTCGACCATGCAAGGAACCAATCCTCCATGCCGAAAGGGCTCTGCACTTACATCTGACAACCAATGTCAGAAAGGCTCTGCACTCACATTTGATCATGTAGGAACCAATCCTACATTCACATCAGAATGGCCCTCAGTCCTAGACTGAGCTTTCCTGGTAACTGACCAGGTGCCTCCATTCCAAGAATGGCATTCAACATTTATATTTGATCATGTAGGAACCAATCCTACAGTCACATTAGAATGGCTCAACACTCACACATGACATGGAAGGAACCAATCCTATCACCATGACAAAATGGCTCAGCCCTTACATCTGACCATGGAAGGAACCAATCCTCTCACCATGTCAGAATGGCTCTAGGTCTCATCATTTCCCCTTCGAGGGAACCTCGATATGGAGAACAACAAGCTTCTCCCTAAAGTAATCAAACTTGAATTTGACCCTTTCTAGCACAAAATCACATCAAGGCTGATTACGTTCAAGGATAACCTATGAGCTTCACCAGGACCGATTACGTTCAAGGATAAATGGCACTGCCTACCCAATACAAATCCACATAACCTTCTAGGTTAATCTTCTGATTCGCCTCATGCTTGAGCCCATAATCAACTGTACCCCTCAAGTACCTCAGAATATGCTTTGCAGCAATCAAGTGAACATGTTTCAATGTGTTCACAACAAAGCAAATATATGGTCTCATATTTGTCAGGTACATCAACTGACAATACATCGTGGCATCAACCGAATTTGATCAAACAACACTCAATAGCTTCAGGTTCGATGCCATAGGTGTGGTCATGGCCTTGCAGTCCATCATCCCTAACCTCTTCAGGATCTCTACTGCATACTTCCCTTGTCTGAGGGAGATTCCATCCGCATTCTGCCACACCTCCATGCCTAGAAAATAGTGCATCGACACATCACAGGAGCATCACTGGTCTTCTGCCTTCAACGTTGAAGCAAAGGTCGGAATCTACTTTACTCTCAGTATAGCATAGAGTCATCAGTAATCTATCCATCCTATCGTACCATGTCGAACCTTAGGATCTCATGCAGTCACTCCCTCTAAAGCATCATACTCCCTCTGTCTTTCGTACTCTATGCACTAAAACATTTTGTACTGGAGTGACAAGTAGCTTCCTATGCGACTAATATGCTATGTATCCATCTAGGATCACTGGATACTAAGATCCTCTATCTTGAAATTTTTCAAAAGTTCTTCTTGCACCCATCTGTGAGCTTGTAATCCTTTATCAACCTTGTAGCAAAGGTTCAGATCTTCATCAAGCTCCTCATGTATGTGTTATCCCATGGGTGTCTTCTGAGCAAGGCCTTCTTTCATTTGCACACATGATTATGCCTGTCATGTGACTTTACTTTCAGTGGCTACAAATGTCTCTTCATAGTTTATCCCTTCTTTTCATGCTATGAATCTTGCCTTGTATCCCACGATGTTTCCATCTACTGCATGATGGAACTACGAACTTCCCTTCACGTATCGATACTGCATCCTAGACATCATTCTTCTTGAACTGGTTTTCCCTTTCTTCTTGGTTACTTCTTCATAGCTTGAAGGTTATGCATCAATGATGTCACCGCATTCGTCATATTATTCTTCATCTTGACCTATTGTCACTTGTTCTTTGGAACAAGTCTCATCCTTCTTTGCTTGTAGGCTATTATGTATGCGATCTTTCCTACAAGTCAAATGCATTAGGTGTATGGTTAGAAACATTTCATAAGGTATATTCATAATGAAAAATTATTTTGCATCAAGATATATGATTATGCAACTATTTTAGCTAATACAACATCCATCAATATCTCACGGAAACTTTCTAGATGCCTTCCATCTCTACTGGGACAACATTGAGATTGTGCACTAATCCAATATGTCAACAAAGAGGTTTCATTCTAGAAAAGTAGCAATGGAGAGTTGTATAGAACCATGAGCTACTTACCCATTACATGCATATTAGTAGTATACTGTCATTAATGCAAACATTTTATCATGCATAATACCTCAACTGAATATAAACAAATGCATAATAAAACAATATCATGGAATGAAAATTGAATAATTATCTTTATTTGTTTCGTGGGTAGACTCCTTGAGCCTTCAGCTTCATCATCTTCTTGATTCATAATAGCATCGTTTCTTATCCAAATGCTAGATAAGAGGTTCTTCAGGAGTTGAGTTCTTCATATTCCTCATCGCTTGAGGGATCTTCTTTGGATGGTGAGAGCTTTATCTTCAGTTGCTCCCATCTTCTCTTCTCTTATTATGAGTCAAGCTTCTTCTTCTTGTGTGTGCTCTTCCTAGAGTCTGCTGAAACTAATTACTTTCTTTTGGTACACATTCCTCACATGAATGAATCCCATGATCCTAGGAGGCAATTCAAGGTGGATATCACCACTTATGCATTCTCCACTTCTTCTTCTACTGCTACAAGTTGTTCTTTGATTTGAGAAACCCTCGTAAAGTATGACTGCATGGTCTCTGCATTCTGGATCTTCACATTCTTCAACTAGTTTCTTAAAGTAATATCCTGATTTATGTTCTTCCCTTCAAATAGCTTGGTCAAGGAATCAAACATCTCTTTCGGTGTCTTTAGGGAAGACACTCATGGTACAAGGTGATCCATGATTGAATCAATAATGATCTTCTTGGTCTTGACCAAGTTCTTCTTGTGTAAGGCTTTGAGCCTCATCTCCCTCTGGAACTGGAACCTCTCTACTCATGTAGGTGTCCAATTCATTTTCTTTAGAGAGATCATATACTTCCATGATTGGAAGTTGTCAACTTCAACAATCTTATCATCAAGCTGATGTGATAGATCACTTTGAAATGAGAACCTCAAATGAGAATAGCAAAAGATTAGATCTTACCGATTTGAGGTGTCTGTCCTGGTTCTGGAGCTGGCTGATCTAGGGTTTGTCAGAGAAACCCTAATTTTCAAAACTTGGAATATTTGATATCTGATTGGATAGAAAGATAGATCTCTTCAAGGTGATCTCTCCAATGTACTCCTTTTATGAAAACAGTGGAGGGAAGCTCTCGGAACAGGAAGCCCTACTTTTCCAATTTCTTCTGCAGAAATGTCTGTTACTGTTTCTACAATATCTCTGCAAATACTACTCCTTTATGTTTGAAACTTTGCACTGAGTTATCCTCACCTATCCCTATCTCAACACCATAAGTTTAATCAGAATTGGTTACACCAATTGGGACTTATGATCATTTTCCCAAGGTGACCTGTTACAGGACTGTTCAGCACAACGAAGTTGTACAGATTGCCACGTGTCGTTGTTTCATCCTCTGGGTCTGACACTTAGACCACAGAAATTAAAGTCCATGCCCTTTCTGGAACATCTTCAGAAATTTCATTTGGACCTTTGTAGCCCAATATATAGCAATTCTCCCTAGGTGTCCTGTTTAGGGATGAATCCTAGAAGAGGCTGGAACCCCAACCTGGAGGGATCATATCTCCCAGAATATAGCTGATTTCAGGCTGAAATTTGGAGATAATGTAAATTAGGATTTTATCTCCGGCCTATGTAATATTTAGCTCCTGATCCTTCACCAATACCGAGATATAGTGAATGTACCAAAACTTATCAGTTTTAGTATTTTAGGGTTTTTCCAGCTCGGGGTCAAACTAGGGTTTGACTTTCTCGGAGTTTCACCCAACCAAAAATATTGACCAAGGTCTCTAAACTCCGATTTTGATGGGGAGATCAATCCTATGTCGGGCTCACTTAAAAATTCCTCTTCTGCAAGAAGCCCTAATTTCCCACACGAAAACTGAAAATGCTCGGAATCGAATTCCGCTTCGACAGAAAGATGTGCCCTTCAATGGAGAGTCATCCTATCATACTTTTGCTGATAGATTGTGGAGAGAGACCCAAAAAGTAAGAAGCCCTAGCTTCTGCAGCTGCATAATGTCTTCTTCTCAGGTTAGCTCTGATACCATGTTAGATTTTTATCATTCAAGCTAGCAGTATGATCTTAGGATCTTTAACTAAGAGAATAACATGCACGGCAATAAACACAAGAGACAAGAGACACAAAGAATTTTCCTAGGGGAAACCATAAAGGAGAAAACTCTGAAACTTCCACAGAGATAGAATCAGCACCAAAAGTAAAACCCAAAAACATAAAGATGATCTCCCGATAGCGGTAGTCTCTCTCTTGTCCCAGCAACTTCTCTCTCACTCATGCGCCCCAATGAGTGAGTGTGTGTGTGATAAATAGAGAGGCTCACTCTCTGTTTATATTCTTTCATTCACTTGAAACCCACTCTAACATGTCAGCCTCACTTAACAATTACTTACTAGAGCTGACATCTTTAGGAGTGTCTAATAACCCTAGTGCCCCGCAACTTGTGGGGACTTTGCCTCCTTCGACCAACAAGGAGGGTTATCCTTAACACAACGGTGGGGACTATTGCCCCAAATTACAATGACTCACCTAGGGTCGACTTCTCTAGGATAGTCTAATAACCCTAGGGCCCCACAACTGCGAGGACTTTAACCCTTGACCAATAGGAGGGTTACCCACAATGACTTGACATGACTTTCACATTATAGAAACTTCCTGATCGAAACATCGGGGCATGACATGACTCAATTACATTATAGGCACATCCCAAAATAAACATCGGGGTACAATACATGAGATATACGAATGAATGCATTCTGAAGTTACAAATACATCAACAAAGTGGCTGATGGGTTTCCAACATGACAATCAGAGGTTGGAGTTGTGACCTTCTTCTTAGTATTCTTCTTCTTAGCCTTCATTTTTGTCTTCGTCTTACCCGCCCATTTACTAACATTAGAGTTTTCAACAGGTGAAGAGGAAGAAAGGGAAGTTGATTCAACATTCGAGGAAGAAGGCGAAGGTTTAACATAAGGTCAATGCTCATGCGGTGAAGGACCTTGATTCAACACAAAAGGTGCATTTGGTATAACAGGATTGGAGAATAACCACACATGCAATCCTATAGTCAATTCGGGAAGGCTCAAAGTGGCCATAAAGGGAGGACCAACAACTACACTAGGGGGAGAAACAAAATACATACCCTAAAAAGGGGTCTCTTGACTAGTGGTCTAGGGAGAGTCTCCCATATCTGAACTCTCTAGGAATCTCTAAAGTACCACACAAATCAAACACTACTCAAGTCTAAAATCAACAAGTAAACTATGTGAATAGGAGTGGATCAAAAGTCAGGATCCTCATGGGATTATCAATGCTTCACAACTCGCTATATACCATAGGGTCCAATAGTAAAACATGACAAGGAGGATTCAGATCGTACCCTTTCCTTAATACCCGACTACCTGGACGATACATGCGTAGTAATCTCCCCGAGTGTTGTTCTCGGTGTATTGCGATGCCAATACTGCCAAAAGGTTAACTCAGTTGGTCATAGGAATCCTAAGAGGGTCTCCCAATATACACTAGGCACTGGGGAGCTCAACTCCGTAGTGGTGTTGTCTATTGCACAACCGCTCGACAGGATCCTTCTGATATAATACTGAGTACATGAAGTACTTTTCTATATACCCGAAGGTACGTGAAAAGCCATTCGATATACTGGTCAGTACGTGGAAGAACTACAACCCCTCAGGATGCAGTGCAGGAAATAAACAACAGTTACCACACTTAACGACGCCGAAACACGTCACTAACTTACACACAGTTACTAAATGTTTTTAAACCTAAGCTAGCTTTAATTGTATCTTATGTGGTTAAGTGGACGCATGAGGTGTAGACATGAAATGTAAAGAGAATGCAAATCCTAGCTACATGATGATGCACATTTCTCTTTCGACATGTTAGTGCCAGAAATTGATCTTGACTACTAGAAGAACAAGCCAACACAATCTCTAAAATTAAAAAAGTAAAACTGTCTTTTTTGTATTGTTTTGGTCTGAAAATTTCATAAACAAGAGGGTAACATTAAACAAGCTAAAACAAGTACTAAATCATATAAAAATAAAGGAATGAGATGAATCATATATAACAAATAAACCAAAAAGAGTACAGACAAGTGACTGAGTTCCACCCACAAGCATTTCATGAATAAAACATTATAGAAGAAACGGAATTGCACATTGAGTGATTTAACAAACCATAAATGAAACCAGTAATGAAGATAATAAGGGCTTATAAGTGATATATATCATAATCAGTCTGCAAAATTACATGAGAGTTTGAATCTTAGCTTGATACAGTAGCTCTTGAGCCTCCCCTTGCACAAAATTCGAACCCTCTACCATCCAATTTCTTTCTTTTTATCCTTGTTACATCTCAAAAACAGTGACTTAAGTAACTAACTAACTTTAGGTCAAGTTCTCGAAACTGCTACTAAAATGATTGTTTTTCAAAATGAACTA
This sequence comes from Pseudotsuga menziesii, assembly GCA_001517045.1. NCBI lineage: Eukaryota > Viridiplantae > Streptophyta > Pinopsida > Pinales > Pinaceae > Pseudotsuga > Pseudotsuga menziesii. The sequence continues at coordinate 317,897 of LPNX010794966.1, read as the reverse complement.
TTAACATTACAAAAATTAACCATAAGACACCTGTCAGTAATGATCTTTAAAGATTTTTGCCTGCCTCAACCAGGAGTGTTGTCCCTTCCAAAGCTTGTGATTTTCTTTTGGTTCTTTGTTGTTCTGTTTCCAAGTCTTCAACTTTCCTTGACAATTATTAATTCTGTTGAGTCAAATCCTGGATTTTCTAGTTCAGCTCCACAAATTTGCCTTGAGTCTGCCTCTTCCTTTTTAAAGCTTCCTTTGAAACCACAATCAGCTCCTGGCAATGTGTGTTAATGTCTTCAAGATCTTCCATTAATCTCCTATTTTCCATGACCAAACCCTCATTGGTTTCATTTAGAAAATTGATTTGATACTTATACTGTTTAACAGTCTTTTGAAAATTTTCATTTTTCGAGTCTATGCATTTTCCTTCTTGAAATGAGGAAGCTTTCTCTGATAACCAATGGATATTCAGTTTCTTGAAAATTGCATCATCATCTTCTTCATGCTAATTTGCTACTGCTATAGGAACCTTTTGAGACCTATCTCCTTTAATACTAGAATCTTTTGACTGTTCTAAAACTCTGTTTTTTATTGAAGATGATTTCACAGACAATGAATCTTCTTTCTTACTATCGACCTGCTGAGAATTTAGGTCTTCATCTTCTTCCAAATCTTCTCGAGATGAGGAGTCTTCTATTTCAGTAATTTTGTCCTTCATCAATCTAGGGTTTAAAATTCTTTTCATGTTAAGTCTTAACTTATTCTTTGCTCTTGTTTTGGGTCTCCAATTTGATTCTCCTATCATTGCATAAGACTTCCCACGAAAATTTATATTGGAAATTTGTACACCCTCATTCTTTAGTTCAACCACTATCTTTCCTTTGAGATTTTTACTTCGAATTTGTATGTTCTCAGCTTCAAGATTGGCTGGAAAAAAAACATCTGCTATGTTTTCTTGAATATCAGTGAAACCCTGATCATGTTGAGCTGATTTCCTTCCTTCTTCTTGTTTCAAAACTGCAGCCTGGATTTCTTCTACATTTTCAGAAACTTCTATCTAATTACCCTCATAAATCTCTCTTTGCTCTTCACATACAGGTTCTTCGAGCTTCTGAGTTGAAGACTCCTCTTGAACATTTTCTTCTACTAACTCAACAATGACTTCCTTTTTTAACCTTTTAACCAGGTTGTAATGTTTGTTGACCTATCTCTTTTTTTACTGGTTCTCTTTTTCACTCTGGAAGCCTGACCAAAACAATAAGTAGTCCCAAGTTTTACTATTTTTCTGAAGCACGGTGCAAATTATCAGTTTTATTAGGCCATGGTGGAAGATAGATTGTTGGGTATGATCTTTATGTCCTTTTACCCTACTTGACATTTTTTGCAGGCTCTTTATAAAGAAAAAAGGTAGATTCATCTTGGACTCTTGGTTTAGATGCTGTATAAATTTGATATGATACTTGAAAACTAAAGCGAATCTTCCCTCATAGGTGACATAACTTTGTAAAATTTTAATGCTTTCTCTCCATTCAGGCCTAAATTTATCTAATTGCACACCCTTGAACCAATCTCCTTCAACCTCAGGCAAATGGAAATCCTTTGAATTGAAGGTAAATGGTACTTTCTTAAACTAGAATTCTCCCTCATCTGCAATGTCTGTCGCTTCAGTTATCATTTCTCTTGTTATCTCAATTTTGAGGGTATTGAACAAAACTGTATCTTTATCTAACCCCTAGGAAAACCCATATGATACTTTAGAATGAAAACCATCAATCTTTTCAAAGTACTTAAACCAGCCAACTCTCTGGAACAGTTTTGCACATTCAGGAAAGCTTTTAGCCCAACCCATATCAGTAGGTTCGGCCCTGTTGGTTTTACCACTCCTCTTTATTTCTCTGCACTAAACCCTAGTTGTATCTTTATTTTAAACAGTTCATGAAAATTCAAAATAATTCTTTACATAATGGAATTAATAACTCAAACAAATCGTATTTCACAGGATTACGTTTTTTTTAATGTCATAAGACTATGTCAATGTTGCCCCTAGTCCTGGTAAATAATTGCACTACCTGAGCATACAGTTATGGTGATGATGCACTGAACTCCTATGTTCGCAATATTATGTCTTCAATGAATATTTAGCAACTCTTAGTACCTTACTCTGCAACTGCCCAGATCTTCATCCGCTTTCTTCACAATTTCATCCAACGAAATATTGACAGGTATAACCATGATCTCTGCAGCTTCTCATGCGCCCATCAAACTTGTCAATGGCTTTGAACATGCTCCGAGGATGCGCTATCATAAATGTTTTAGAAATTTCCACTCTTCAAGATTCCGGACAGCTGCGATTTACCTGTATAATCTTTACCTTATCTTGCACACTTGTCGTAATAATTATTGAGGTCTATACTCGTATCATTTTGTCTTTATAGATGTAAAAAATTCCATCATTTGCAATTTTGAAAAACTCACAACCTGATATTACAATTTTTAGTGCCTCGACTTTCTTGTAGCGCTTTAGTTCACGGTCTTTCCCTTTTGCACTACAGGAATCTCCTTGATGAATGTTTTTGACAAATGGCTTCAAAACAAAGGGTTAGGTAATATGACCAAACTTAGATTAAACCTTATGATATGTTTTTTCAACTTTTTAGAAATATATTCACCTAATAAGCCCTTAAAACTATAAAATCAATGAAATAAAGTAAATTAAAAAAGAAATGACATGAAATCAAATAAAAATATGCTCATTATTCTAATACCTCAGAACCAAGTTCAAAATTTAAAAGAAATAAGAAAAACAATGCTTCGAAAAAGAAACATATAATCTAAAAACAAAATTTAGCTAACATATAATCTAAAAACAAAATCTAGCTAGAACATCTAGCTCCTGCTGCAGGATGAAGTCCTCCTTGTGAGACTTCAAGAACCTGTAAATCAGTGCCTTCTACCATTTAACTGAACCTATCTGCTACTCTTCAAAACATCCATTGGGCTATGGAGTCTTTATTCAATCTTTCACTCACTGGTATATACAATGAATGACAAATTCCCTTCCTTCAAAAGCTGTAAAAATGTTTGAGGAATCGTCCATTCACTAAATTGGACAATTCTTCACCTTCCAAAGTCTGTAATATGAAAGTATTATTCTCCAAAAATTTTGAAATTATGAAAGGACCAAACCATAAATTGTCAAACTTACCATGCTAACCTTTTTGTTCCTTTCTAGCATCCCACCTAAGTACCATATCTCCAAAGGAAAAAGTGTTTTTGTTTATCTTCTTGTCAAATCTTTCTTTTATCATCTTTCTTTACATTTGAGCCTTTTCTTCTACAACTTCACGTTCCTGTTGTAATTCAATCAGTGCATAAACTCTCCTTTGAATATCACTAGGTTCCTTTTAACTATCTTGAAATAATTTCATCACTTGAATACCTAGTTGAACTTGAAAGACCACATCAGTGCCATATACTAACCGAAAATGAGAAGTTCCAATTGCTTTCTTAGTTGTTATCCGATCTGCCCAAAGTGCATATTTCAACATTGAATCCCATGACCTTCTATTTTGACTCAACAACTTCTTGATGCTCTGAATAATATTCTTATTGGTTGATTATGCAACCCATTCCCCTGGGGTGAATAAGGTGTTGAATGCTTCAAGACAATCCCATTTTGTTCACAAAATGCAACCATAGCTTTAGATTTAAAGTCTTTACCATTATCAGTAAGCAACTTCTTAGGACAGCCCATTAGAGAGAATTTGAGGTCAAAAATGGGCCTCAAAAGGACCAAAATGTACTATAAAAATCAACCAATTACATTCTAGTAGATGACATCATCCTCCATGGTTGAGGTGGCATTGCATGAGTTAAGAATGCTTATTTGTCACATTTTCTATGGTGGATGAAAACCCATAGTTAACCAAGGTAGTGGTACAAGTACTTTTAAGTCATAAAGTGAAGTACTCACAAGAAAAGTCATTTCACACTTTCTCATAAAATAATATTATTGTTATTTTCAAGTAAAGTACTCACAATTCACTTTCTCATAAAATAATATTATTGTCATTTTCAAGTAAAGTACTCATAATTCATAAAAATGTCTTTTCACATTTTTTTATAAAATAATATATTGTTATTTTCATGTTTTTTAATTTTAAATTATATATTCACTCAATTTTATTTAGTATCATAATGTCAAACTAATATATATATATATATATATATATTAAATCTTGTACTTTTAAAATAAATTAAATTCATAAATGATATTTATATGAAAAAAATATGTTAGTTATGCATATAAATTAAATTCATTTTTGTTTAATTTTATTTACAAGTTCAATACAAATAAATGCTAAAGGACAATAATTTTTTGGGAATTTACATTGAATCTTAGTCACATCATTGTAGAGTTATTTTATTAATTTTATTTATAGTCAATTCAAAAAAGTAACTCAACCATGGTTATTTATATTGTGCATAAAAAGTAGTGTAGGAGATGAGTTGTCATATATACCTACCCCATAAAACCCCTAACTCATAATATTTTAATATATCTTATATTTTTGTAGTACATCTCTTAGGAGGCCCATTTTTTACCTCAAATTCTCTCTAATGCAATTCTGCTAAGAATATTTTCCTGAATAAAACTGATTATTACCTTGTTAGTTGCATTTCTAGTGGGAATGACTTCCACCCATTTGGTGAAAAAATCAGGTTTTCAGTATCCATCTATGCTGTCCCAAAGATGCAGTGTTTATTTCACCTATGAAGTCTAAACCCCATTGATGAAAAGGGGCATTCATTGCAATGGGTTTCAATGGTAATGACAAAACCTTTTGTTTACCAGCAAACTTTTGACAAGGAACACAAGCTCTAACCTGCTGATATACATTAGCGAATAGAGAAGGCCAGTAATATCCAGACCATAGGATTTTATAAGCAGTAGCCTTCCAGTATTTGTGTCCTCCACAAGCACCTTCATGTGATTATGAAATTACTTCCTCAATCTCTGACTTGTCTAAACATCTGAGCAAAATACCTCTTGGATCCTTCCAACACAACTATTGATCTACTAAACAGTGTTTAGTAGCTTTTAATTTCAGTGACCTAACTACCTTTTTGCCTAGATATTCAGGACACTGCAAATACAATAAGAAATGAACAATGTCTGCATACCATGTAGATTCTGCATACTACTCCATAATCTTTTCCTTCTCTTGCTCAGCTTGTAATTCTTCCCGCATAGGCTGTTTTGCCATCAGATGAAGGCCTAAAGCTTCACAGTTTGAATCAACCAATAAATTTGCTAGACCTTGTCCTTACACCAGCTTAGTAGGATTGATTTCCACATCATACTCCATTATATTAGCAATCCATTTTCCTCGTTTCCCTTCACTATCAGGTTGAGTTAAAATATCCTTAATGGTAGCATTGGGAACATAAGCAATGACTTTTGTATGCAAGACATAAATTCTGAAAAAAAAATTAATGCCTTTAACAGTGAATAAGCTTGCTTTTCCAAGGTACTGTACTTCAACTTCAAATCCCTGAGGGTCTTGCTGAAAAATGCAATTAGCTACTCCAATCCATCATCATTTTTCTCTAACAAACCAACAGCTACTGTGTCCTGTGATGCAAAAGAAAAAGTCAGAAAATCTTTCGAAAAATCAAGGCTCAGTAGCACCGGCAATTCTGTAAGAGCTTGCTTTATCTTCTCAAATGAATTCCTAGCCTCAGCTGTCCATTTTACTTCCTGATATTTCTTCAACATAGCTGTTATTTTTTTGATAGTTTCAACAAAATTTGGTATAAACCAACACAGAAAATTAATTTTCCCAATAAAATATTGCACATCCTTCTTACTTCTAGGCAAACTAATTTTTAAAATGGCCTTGACTCTTTCTGGATCTATCGTTATCCCATCAATTGAAACCAAATGTCCTAGTAGCTTACACTCCTGCACAACAAAATGAGGCTTTTTTGGATTTAGTGACAATCCATATTTTCTGCACTTTAAGAAAGTTTGTTTGAGGTGCTTTAGATGTTCTTCATCAGACTGTGAAAACACTGTAATATCATCCAAGTAAATCACAACAAACTTCTCTCTTCTCAACAAATGCTATATCCATAGCCCTTTGAAAGCTGGCCCCAGCATTCATCAATCCGAATGGCATTTTGTCATACATGAAGGTACCCCAAGGGGTAGTGAAGGTTGTATTCTCTTGGTCATCTGGATGCATTGCAATCTGGTTATACACAGAGAATCCATCCACAATTGAAATCCTTTGAGCACCCACCACCTTCTACAAGATTTGCTCAATTTTTGGTAATGGATAATTGTCTTTCAGTGAGGGCCTATTCAGATTACAGAATTCTACACACAGCCTTATCTCTCCATTCTTTTTTCTGACAGGAACTAGGTTTGCAATCCATGATGAGTATCTAAGAGGAACAATGATTTTTGCATCCAATAATTGTTTAACCTCTTTTTCTATAACAGGAAATAATGTAGGATTTATTCTTCTTAGTTTCTGTCTGAATGGTTTTAAATTAGGCTTCAAAGGCACTTTATGCTGAATAATACTAGTGTCCTAAGTTTTTAAATCTTTGTATGACCAAGCAAAAATATCAACATATTCTTTCAACAACTTAATGTGCCTGTCTCTTTGCTCCATTGAAAGTGCTTTAGAAATATTCACTATCCCAGGCTTCTCTTTTATACCAATATTATAGTCCATAACATTATCTTCTAAGGACTGCATAACTAGTTTCAATGGAGTGTCATCTTTTGAAAAAATCCTTTCAACGAGAACCAAACCCTTGGGAATAAAATTACCTTTCAGCTCAATAATTTTATGACCAGTAATTTCATTTTATGAATATTCCTCATCATTTTCAGTCCCATCATCCTGTTCTTGATCAATTAAAGAATTAGAGAACTCACCAGTCAATTCTAAGAATCTCTTAATCTCCAAGTTATCTTCAAAAACCCTCCATTGTTTGATATTATCAGGAACTGAAGGTCTGTGCCTGAATTCTGTGGAATACTTTAAATGAATTATTTTTGGAATCTTGAAATGAGTAGCTGCTAGAGCAAGTGAATCAACAGTCTGGTTATGATCTCTGGGAATATAGAAAATGTTAAATGCTATAAAGAAATTATCTATCATGTCCCAAACATCATTCCTGTACACTTTCAACAAATCCTGCTTTACTTGATAATTGTCCCTCACCTGTTGGACAACTAATTCGGAGTCACCATAGACAGAAATTTGTTGAATGCCCATATCTTTTGCAGCCTTTAAACCCAATATCAATGCCTCATACTCTAGTGTATTGTTTGTAGTTACAAACTCCAACTTATACATCAAAGTTATTGATTCACCACCAGGAGAAATCAACAGAATACCTGCTCCTGCTCCTTCCTTGGATGAGGAGCCATCAAAATACATTTTCCACAACTCGTCTTTTTGTTTCACGCTTGACTGGTTTTTCCTTCTCCACCTGTAACATACCAGTTGTATTGTCATCACTGAAATGTAACATGCAAGTACCCAAATCCTTTTCTACAACATATAATGGATGATTTGTTGGATTCCTATCATCAGTAACAATGTAAGCAAATTGTAATTCTCTATACAACCTCCTATTCTCACCTCTAAAAACAAGAATTGTTGCATATGACAAATCCATCTGTAAGGTACCCCTACCTTCTTAGCCCAATACCTAGAAAGTAACATTCCAAACTTGGGAGTGATATCTACCACTACTGCATCCATGATGACACTCTTCATAGGAAATTGAGTTAAACCATGATGACACATTTCACAACTCCATAATCAAAAGCATACAAGTCATGATAGGGTTTTTTAATACTTAAACCCAGAGCTTCCATAATTGCTTTTGACATCAGATTGTGAGAAGCACCAAAATCAAGTAAACAATTGTGAATCATCTGATCATGAAATGCCAACGTTATATAGAAAGGTGGGGATGAATTTGAATCATTCTCAGTTTTGTCAGCTAGAGCAGATCCAATAAAGATTTTAGGATGTTATTCTTGTAGGTTTATTGTATCTGAAGGTATTTGACCAGCTGCTGAACCCATCATCTTTAAAACTGAATTTTTATAACAAGGATTTTTAATCAACTCAGTAAAAGGCATTGGAATTTTAATTTTACACAACTCATTTTCAAAATTAAAATTTTGTAGATTCTTATTCACTTGTTCAACCTCAATAACCTTTTATGGATTTCCCTGATTCTGCCCTTTTTTCTGTGTTTGACTGCATGATTGTTTAGGAGGAAGAACTACTTTCTTTCTAGGGTTTTGAGCAACCTGCTTTGGTCTTGGCCTTAAATCAATAGTACTCTTGGTTTCAAACTGGCATATCTCAGCTATTACTTCAAGGCCTAAATCATTCCCTGTCTAAAAAATATTTGCATCATAATATTCAGAATTCAAATAATCTTCTGCAGTTAAAAAACCTTATGTCAACAGTTCCCCAAAATAATTTATGTCTTGATTTGTATCTTCAAACTGCCCATCTTCCTCTTCTTCTCCTTCATCATTGACATTGTTTTGGAGTGGTGGTGGCACCTTTTGATCTTCAACTTCTCTTCTCTCCCTTTGTATATCATTATTCCTTCTTTCTCTGGGAATAAACCTAGGTGCAAACTGGCATCTAAACTAATTAGGGTTATTAGGGTTTCTTTCCCCTTCTTGAACAGGCCTGTTTGAATTCTTCTCCAATTCCAATTTGTTTAATTTTTCTGTTAAAATCTTGACTAGATTAGCCATTTCATCAATTTTACTATTAGCTGATTGTGATGTTGAAACTACTGGAGCAACCTCCTTTTTACCTTTTCTGTCATAAGATTGCTGATCTGAATTCACTTTCAGTCTATTAGAAGCTAGGATGTTGGATTCTACCTCTAATGCTGCTTCTTGCATGTTCAATAGAATAACTAGCCTTCTTTCTCTCAGGTGTAAAGAAAATTCATGATCAAAAGCATTTGCATAGGTAAGTTTTGCTGAGGTTTTGGAGGGCTTGATTTCTGCCGAAATTCTACCATACATCTTGTTAAATCTTTTGGAAAAATATGCTATGGTTTCATCCTTCTTCCTCCTTAAGGCTCCAAATTTAGTAATATAGTAAGTGTGGTCCTTTGTATCACCCCATTGCCTCATAAATGCATCCTATAGCTCTTCTATAAAGGTGATTGAATTTGCTAGTAATTCCCTAAACCACTTCCTAAGCTCCCCATCCAAACTTTGCACAAACACTCTCATCCATACATCTTTTGCTTCAATGTTTTGGTTGTCTGCATAGCTAAGAAAAGCATCCCAATGCTCTTCAGCTCTTGTTTCTCCCTGCCCATTGAACCTTGGTAAATATTTCCGATAATCCCCTCCAAGGAGAGCATTTAAGGGTTGAGGAAGGACTAATGGAGCATACCTAGCTGCCACCATCCTATCAATCATATCTAATGGAGGTTCTTGTCCTGCCATTTTTAAATTGTTTTTTTTTTATGAATGAAAAGCTTGGCTAGAACTTGGCTGAAAAGGGTTTTTACTGACTTTGAACTGAAACAATGGGATTTTTCCAGGAGATTGAGTTTTTTCCTTTTTAAAGGACTGAGGATTAGTAAATATTTGAAAACTGCTAACATGTATAGAAAGTGTTAACCATGATGAATCTTGTTTTTCTTCCTTGGAAAGTGGAAAGGGTGACAGCAGGTCAAATTGATTAGGGCTACATAAAACTGGGGATTACCGTGATCTCTTAATTTTCCTAACTTCTTTCAAAATTTGCTCTGGGTCTGAGACACCCAAGTGTAATGGTGAATTAGGTCTCCTTCTTATCCCAACCTTACTAGTAGCCACTGTGAATACTGTCTGGTGAAAAGTAGTCTAAATGATTTGCTAGTTTTGTCCACCTCTAAAAACCAGTTGAATTATAAACACTCAGGGAATGCTTGCTTCAGCTTCATCCCCAGCAATGACGCATTGTTCTCGACTACTAAAAGAACAAGCCAACACAATCTCTAAAATAAAACAAAATAAAAGTGTCTTTTTTTATTGTTTTGGTCTAAAAATTTCATAAACAAGAGGGTAACATTAAACAAGCTAAAACACGTACTAAATCATATAAAGATAAAGGACTGAGATGAATCATATATAGCAAATAAACCAGAAAGAGTAAAGACAAGTGACTGAGTTCCACCCACAACCAACAAGCATTTCATGAATAAAACATTATACAAGAAACAAAATTGCACATTGAGTGATTTAACAAACCATAAATGAAACCAGTAATGAAGATAATAATGGCTTATAAGTGATATATATCATAATCAGTCTGCAAAATTACATGAGAGTTTGAATCTTAGCTTGATACAGTAGCTCTTGAGCCTCCCCTTGCACAAAATTAGAACCCTCTACCATCCAATTTCTTTCTTTTTATCCTTGTTACATCTCAAAAATGGTTACTTAACTAACTAACTAACTTTAGGTCAAGTTCTCGAAACTGCTACTAAAATGATTGTTTTTCAAAATAAACTATTAAATTTACAAAAATTAACCACAAGACACATGTTAGTAATGATCTTTAAAGATTTTTGGCCACCTCATCCAGGAGTGCTATCCCTTCCAAATCTGGTTCTTTGTTGTTATGTTTCCAAGTCTTCAACTTTTCTTGACAGTTCTTGATTCTGCTGAGTCAAATCCTGGATTTTCTGGTTCAGCTCCTCAAATTTTCCTTGAGTCTGGCTCTTAATTTTTAAATCTTCCTTTGAAACCACAATCAGCTCCTAGTAATGTGTGTTAATATCTTCAAGATCTTCCCTTAATCTCCTATTTGTCATGACCAAACCCTCATTGGTTTCATTTAGAAAATCGATTTGATACTTATACTGTTTAACAGTCTTCTGAAGATTTTCATTTTCTGAGTCTATGCATTTTCCTTCTTGAAATGAGGAAGCTTTCTCTGATAACCAAGGGATATTCAGTTTCTTGAAAATTGCATAATCATCTTCTTCATGCTGATCTGCTACTGCTACAGGAGCCTTTTGAGACCTGTCTCCTTTAATACTGGAATCTTTTGACTGTTCTAAAACTCTATTTTTTATTGAAGATGATTTCACAGTCAATGAATCTTCTTTCTTACTATCGACCTGTTGAGAATTCAGGTCTTCATCTTCTTCCAAATCTTCTCAAGATGAGGAGTCTTCTATTTCAGTAATTTTGTCCTTCATCAATCTAGGGTTTAAAATTATTTTCATGTTAAGTCTTAACTTATTCTTTGCTCTTGTTTTGGGTCTCCAATTTGATTCTCCTATCATTGCATAAGACTTCCCACGAAACTTTATATTGGAAATTTGTAAACCCTCATTCTTTAGTTCAAGTACTGACTTTCCTTTGAGGTTTTTACTTGGAATTTGTATGTTCCCAGCTTCAAGCTTGGCTGGAACAAAAACATCTACTATGTTTTCTTGAATATCAGTGAAACCCTGATCATGTTCAACTGATTTCCTTTCTTCTTCTTGTTTCAAAACTACTGCCTGGAATTCTTCTACATTTTCAGAGACTTCTATCTGATTACCCTCATAAATATCTCTTTGCTCTTCACATACAGGTTCTTCAAGCGTCTGAGCTGAAGACTCCTCTTGAACATTTTCTTCTACTGACTCAACAATGACTTCCTTCTTTAATCTTTTAACCAGGCTGTAATGTTTGTTCACCTGTCTCTTTTTGACTGGTCCTCTTTTTCACTCTGGAAGCTTGACCAGAACAAGAAGTAGTCCCAAGTTTTTCCCTTTTTATGAAGCATAGTGCAAATGCTCAGTTTTATTAGGCCATGGTGGAAGATAGATTGTTGGGTATGATCTTTATGTCCTTTTAACCTACTTGACATTTTCTACAAGCTCTTTATAAAGAAAAAGGTAGATTCATCCTGGACTCTTAGTTTAGATGTTGTATAAATCTGATATGATACTTGAAAACTAAAGCGAATCTTCCCTCACAGGTGACATAACTTTGTAAGATTTTAATGGCTTCTCTCCTTTCAGGCCTAAATTTATCTGATTGCACACCCTTACCCCAATTTGCTTCAACCTCAGGCAATAGGAAATCCTCTGAATTGAAGGTAAATGGTACTTTCTTAAACCAAAATTCTCCCTTGTCTGCAATGTCTGTTGCTTCAGCTATCAGTTCTCTCATTAACTCAATTTTGAGGTTATTGAACAAAACTGTATATTTATCTAACCCCTGGGCAAACCCATATGATACTCCAGAATGAAAACCATCAATCTTTTCAAAGTACTTAAACCATCCAGCTCTCTAAGAAAAAAATTTCGCATTCAGGAAAGGTTTTAGCCCAACCCATATCAGTAGGTTCGGCCATGTTGGTTTCACCACTTCTCTTCATTTCTCTGCACTAAACCCTAGCTGTATCTTTCTTTTAAACAGTTCAGGAAAATTCGAAATAATTTTTTATGCAATGGAATTGATAACTCAAACAAATCGTATTTCACAGGATTACGTTTTTTTAATGTCATAAGGCTATGTCAATGTTGCCCCTAATCTTGGTCAATAATTGCGCTACCTGAGCATACAGTTATGGTGATGATGAACTAACCTCCTATGTTTGTGATATTATGTCTTCAATGAATATTTAGCAACTCTTAGTACCTTACTCTCCAACCGCCCAAATCTTCAACCGCTTTCTTCACAATTTCGTCCAACAAAATACTAACAGGTATAACCATGACCTCTGCAGCTTCTCATATGCCCATCAAACTCGTCACTGGCTTTGAACATGCTCCGAGGATGCGCTATCATAAATGTTTTAGAAATTTCCACTCTTCAAGATTTCGGACAGCTGCGATTTACCTGTATAATATTTACCTTATCTTGCACACTTGTTGTAATGATTATTGAGGTCTATACACGTATCATTTTGTCTTTACAGTTAAAAACTTCCATCATTTGCAATTTTGAAAAACTCACGACCTGATATTACAATTTTTAGTACCTCGACTTTCTTGTAGTGCTTTGGTCTTTCCCTTTTGCACTACAGGAATCTCCCTGATGAATGTTTTTGACAAATGGATTCAAAACAAAGGGGTAGGTAATATGACCAAACTTAGATTAAACCTTATGATATGTTTTTTCAACTTTTCAGAAATATATTCACCTAATAAGCCCATTAAAACTATAAAATTAACGAAATAAAGTAAATTAAAAAAGAAACGAAATGAAATCAAATAAAAATATGCTCATTATTCTAATACCTCATAACCAAGTTCAAAATTTAAAAGAAATAAGAAAAACAATGCTTTGAAAAAGAAACATATAATCTAAAAACAAAATTTAGCTAACATATAATCTAAAAACAAAATCTGGCTATAACACGATGAAAGCTACCCAATATAGGGAAAGAGTTTTATTGTTAAAGAAGACAGAAATCAGATATCTAAGGAAACCAAGTTCTAGTCAAAGCCAACTATGAAGCTTAAAGATAAACATCAATCACAATTCTTGAAAAGACCTATGAATTATTATGCGAGCATAGGAGGCTCATTTTTTTTTCTTCTCTTTTGATTGAGTTTTCTCTGCAAACAAACATGAATCTGAACAGTAAGGAAAAGAAAAAAATTCATTCCTAGAGTGCACTAATTCTAACTTTCTACAATAATAGTCCAAAAAGTGCAAATGAAATCAAAGATACAACACATCTTAACAATGCACAAAACAAAGTAAAGAAGCACTTTGCTTTTCAAATGTATGTATCAAAATGAAACTTGATAACTAAACTCTTTTTAGATATACAAACAAAAAATGAGAGAATATCTACAACACTCCATTCATTCAGAAATCAAAAGGAAGATGACAAGCATCCAAACAACTCCAAAACATTCAAGAATTGCTCTAGATCTACCAAAATGCAACCAAAACTCAATGATCAAGGGTGGAGGAAGGGTTTGGAGATCAGATCTAACAATCCGAATGGATCTGAAAATATCTGGTAATGTGATAAGGGATGGCAAGACTGAACCAACATGCAGGGGATTGAAATTTCCCTCCACAACCAAGTGACTCACTTGACTAGTAAAACATCCCAAAATCAACAAAATCAACTCCAAACAGAGATAATGTTGGGTATATGGGGTTTATGACTATCATATGCAGCCTAAACACTACAATCCATCAAACCAAAACCCAAAAAATAAGGAAATATGAGATGATCTCCAAGTTTCAAAGGGCAGGCGCACCTTCCTACACTACACTAGAGTGCTTGGGAGGGGCAGGCGCACTCACAACACTGGGAAAGAGTGCCAGTGGTGCACATTCTCTTAAGGCAAAGAGCTTCAACCCTTTGTCTACACAACCCAAGTGCGCGAGTGGAGAAACAAGCAGGGTAAAAGCTAGATCTCCTATGGGAGAAGGGCAAGAGGTCTGATAACAATCCAAAGAGCATCAAGAAGATGCAAGACACTCTTCAAAGACAAAATCCAAAGGAGGGAGTGAATTTAGAGGATAGCAAATGGATTGATAAACATATATGAAATATAATAATAAAAAAGACATTAGATCTATGTTCATCCCCATTATGGTCGCCAATTTTGTTAGTGGATAAATCTACTAAAGAGGACTCAATCCAGATCTCCCTAGTCCAAGTGGATCTAGAGCAAATCAGTACACAATACAATCTACTTCCCTAGATCAAATAGAAATGCAAGTTAACAGATAGATCAGCTACCTGAGGTATGCAAATCCTCTTCTCTCTTTGTTGATCCAAGCTCCAAAGCCTTCAGATCTTGAGCTGCAAAACCCTGTACAACAAGTGGAAACAAGCAAACAGTACATGTGTATCGAAACATGAATTGATCTAAGCTAACAATTAAGGAAGAAAGATCTTAACATCATCAACACAATAACATTTATGGAAAGATATTTGTATTACTGTAATTAAGGAGATGCATAGAATTACATAGGAAAGAACATCACAACCTAGCCTTAAAGTTGAAATATTCCATCCAACAATCCAAGCCAAGCCTCCAAAGCAAGATAGTAGCCTCCCAAAGGATGAGATCTTGCCTCCCAAAGGATGATAAGGATCACCTAGAAATTCCACCAACATAAGAGTACCATAGTCCTTCCTCCCTTCACCATGGAGAGAGGGTTAAATTTATAAGGCTAAAGGGATAGAGTAGGTTGAGGATTAGGAGGAGGGGTCTAAGGGATATTCCCCATAGGTTAGGGAACTGAATGTCACCTCACCTAGTTGATAGGGATGATCCTCTGCCTCATCCACCTTCGAGAAGGGCCTCAAAACTTCTCTTTTTACTCTCAAAACACCACCAGTGTACTTCGTTGTAGGTGACAGAGCGTCGACACACCTAGCATGAGGGGAAAGAGTGCCACCGACGCACTTTGCATGAAGGTAAAGAGCATTGGTGCACCTTTCCTTAGGAGAAAGAGCGCCAACCTTCCTATAGGGAGGAAAAGAGCTAGGGAGAAGTTTAAACTCAATGCACTTTAGCCAGGAAAACCTTAGGGATTAGGCATAAGGTTGACACATGACTCATGATCATGAGATTTCGGTGTAATAGTTTCATATGTAAGTAACTTAAAATCCAAAGCATATATTCATGTACAAAATAATTACACTAGAGAGTTGTTGAATAGGTTTGGCATGTGATAGTGTAACACTCTCTCTACTCCAATGGAACAAAATTTGAAGATCACGTCGAAAGAAGGAACTGAATTTGAGGATGCAACCAAATACAAACAACATGTCAAATTCATTCTTTTAGGATTGCACACAGGTTTCATTTATGGTCTTTGAATCACATAGTATAACTTGCCTTCTTATGCGACTTTGAAGACCTCCTAGGTACTTGATGACAACATTTGGGTCATAGATATTCATCCCAAGTGAATGGATTTCTTTTTAAAGTTTGTATTGTACTTTTGTGCTCTACGTACTTGCCTCTATTGATACTAGTGCCACTTAAACTTCTGGTTCTCTTCATATCCACCAATAGAGTAAAACTGGTATCTGAGGAGACAATTTAATGGAACCCACTTAGTTATTGATGGGACTCCCCTAAGCCTGAGTTTCTTGGTGTGTCCCCCCCACCAAGTATATGCATGGATTTCTGGATGAATTATAGAAAAACACATTTTCCTCTCCTCTCATACATTATGCACAGTGAAATAAACTTCTAATTATTGAAAAAATGATTCGATTTAAGTCCACCCTCCTCAACATTGTAGGCTTTGAAATCCACCTTTTATTCCTTTTTAAATAGGGTGTGCAAGAATATTGATTACCATATTTCCCTTTTTCGAGCTTCCGGTATTCCTTCTTTTTCCTTGACTTGTCATGATAACATCTCATGATATTTAGGCTTCTCCAAAAGGGGGTTAATAATTTTCTCAACAGTGGCCATGAGTACATCCATGCTCCTAGAAATATTAACTACTTCAGTTTCCAACGTCATAATCCCGATTTTCCCATCATTAATGGGTCCTTCTTAGAGCTATACTTCCATTTATGAGAATTGTGTCTACTTATTATCTCTTCTTGTTCCAATCTTATGATCCACATGGTACAAGTCTCGCATGGATTTGGATTTCCTGAGTCTAGAAAGCATACATTGTGATTAAACTACAAACCTCCCAAATAAATCCACTTTCATACCAATCTGGTTATTAAACCATATTGGATATTCCAATTGAAACCTTACAAAAACAAATCAACAATTTACAACTATAATGAAAAAATGCTCGACTATATGACCATCAAGTTTAATCTTTTTAGTGATTTAATCATGAAAATAAAACACACTAGTATGTTTATTTAGTTAATGTAACATTGAATAAAACTAAAACAAAGACACATATTGGACTTAAATTTATCTTAGAAACCTGATACAGGAAAACCAACAAGCAACAAAGCTTTGTGTCTTTCATCTTCTTATATTATGAAGATTATAATACATATAACAAAGATGTTCAAGATTGCTACAAGCTACAAGACATTATGGTATTCTATATTCCTCTAGAATATATTTATGTTTCACTACTTTATTAACATCTGCTCAACAATACCACACATACTATGGAACAACCGATGGCTAGTGATAAAATTGAACCCTTTTCCCTCCTTATGCTAGGTTTTTTATAACTATAATTACATTTAAGTTAAGGGTTTAAAGTGGAACCTCCATGATTCTTCCATATGCATCTAGTGGCTTTCACACGTTACTAATGCCTCAAATCTAAACTTTTGTAAACCATCAAACCTACACGCACTTCCATGAACCATCAAACCTCACATCTAGCTCCTGGCCTCATCCCCACATCCCCATATATATATAACAAACATATATATACCAAAAGAACCTATAGAAGATGTAATTTCTATGAAACGTTCTCTATGTACAACATGAGATGAAAACTAAGATGCCAAATTGAGGAAAACTCATATTTTCATTTTGTTGTCATCTTTCTTCATCAAATAATATTTTGTCCACTTTAACAACATCTCTATATAATGTGACTAGTTTTGCACCTAGACAATCTAACACAAGTAGAATTTAAATGTAATTTATTTGGGATGTATTGATTGCCTATAGTTTATCCAACAACCTACAAGCCCGAGCCAAATGAAGGAGATATTCGAACCATAAAGGCTTCAAATCGATCCCACGTAAAGATGATTCTATCCCCGAGTTGTTTGGGATGACTAACTCCTGTGGATACAAGGCCTCCACTGGCACAAGGTTTTTCAGATCCGACTGACTCTGTTCTTCCTCCAGGGAAGATCTAGGAATTTTTTGAAGTAACCGGAGACTAGACTAGACTGTCTAAGGAAATTGATACAGTGATTGTGAATAATTTTAAGTAGAACAATTATTATGTATGTTTTATGACAAATAAATAATAACCCAACATATACAAATATAGATCGAGTATGTTCCCTTTTGTCAACCTTGAATGAAACCAAAACAATGAAAGTTGTATGGCTTAATCCAAAGTATTATATGTGTATAATTTTTCTATCAAATAATACCAATTCAAAAATCAGTAATGGGCATAAGTAACTGTTCAATAGTTGCAAGTAATGACATAAGAACTAAATAAAAGCACTTATTTAATGCATATTCAACACATTAACATTGTAATGAGACATCAATACAAAAGTTAACATATTTGATAAATAAGCAACCTATGATCAATTTGTCAGGAATATAGAAGAATGACCAAAATTAATGAAATAAATTTAATGAATATCTGTAAACATGACATAAGAAATGGTGTAACTTTTATTAAAATTGTAACAAATTACAATCTTTCAATATTACAAGGCATCCCTGGTATGTCCTTGGTGGTTGCTTGTCCTATTGTCCTCTGGAATTACTCCTGCAAGCCCTTCTCTTGGGAGACACCCTTCCCCTTAAATAATTATTACAATATTTTACAGAGAAAGAAAATCTCCCCAAAATATGGGGTTACAAAATAGTAATTTCAAGATATGCCAAGGGAAGACTGCCACTTGGAAAATACATCCAACAAATCCTGTATGCCGTGATATTGGGCATGATCTAAGTGCAACTCAGCCTTACAAATCAAGGATCTGATCTATATTTTCTTGATCTTTGCCCACACTCGAAGGAAAAGGTCAATCATCATTTGTGATGTGAGAGGTGCCTCGATCCATTCCTTGATTTCATCCAGGTGAAGCTGACTGATTCCATGAATCTGTTGCTTGGCTTTAGCAAAGTCACTTTTGATCTGTTCAAGCTTAAACTTCAGAGGCATAACTTCATCAATGAGATCCAATAGTGGCATGTCTAGAAAACCCAGCAAGTTTTCCAAAGCAAACCATCTCTTCTTGCAGGCCACTTGTCCATCTTTAAGGATGGACTCTACCAAGTCACAAAAATTCTCCCATGTTTCAATTGAAACTAGTATTCTTTTCAGCTTACCCTTGTCCAGGACTGGCAGATCATAATGTCTTTCCTTGTTATACTTTTTCCAGTCTACCAGGGTATCATAAGCTCTTATTGCCTCATTCCTCCTTCGATTGTGGTAATGGAGTATGTCAGAATGGCGCTTGAATGCAGTGTATGTCTCCCTCATCTCATTAAATCCTTCAAAAAGACTAACCATTTGTTGATACAAGTTATCATGAATTCTGCAAGCCAACTGTTTAAATTTCTTTTCTGTGAATTTTGAGAAAGAAGAAGTAACATATACAAATTGGAAGTCCTTAAGCCGCTCTTCAAGGGAGGTGATATTTTGAGTTTGCTCATCATTCACCCCTTTCGCTTCTTCAAGCTATTGCTTGAGAAGGCTATTTTGGTCTTGAATTTGCCTCAACTTCTTTTCATATTCATTTCTCAAGTCCTGCAGTTCCTACTGATGTTGTATGTTTTCATGAACTTGTTCCTGCTTGAATCTCTAGAACTCTTTCTCTTTTTCCTCAACTTCTTTATTAAGCAAGGAAACTAAATCATAATTAGCTCCAACAAAGGCCCCCATGGCAACTGCAGTCTCCAAAGCCTCTTGTTTGACATCATTAGAGGTTCTCTTCCAGATAATCTGGTTTGGCACTGAACCTTTCTTGAAGGTCCCTTCTCTGGATCTCTTGGATCCTTTCTTAACCATAACCTTTTCTTTTATGCTCCAAAAATATTGCCCCAAGGAGACAGGTGCATCTTCACCAAATTCAGCCATCTCCTCTACTGTTGAGATTGTTCCCTCAGAGATTCTAATTATAGGTGCAGGCTAGGAAGTTTCAGGGGTAGGGATTTGCATACTGATGGAGGGGATGGTAGTGGAAGGTGTGGAAATAATAGAGGCAGGGGGTGNCAGAGATTCTAATTATAGGTGCAGGCTAGGAAGTTTCAGGGGTAGGGATTTGCATACTGATGGAGGGGATGGTAGTGGAAGGTGTGGAAATAATAGAGGCAGGGGGGGAAAAGATGGAAGTGGGAACATATGTGATAGGTTCAGGGGAAGTTACAAGAGAACCCATACTAAAACCCAAATTTAATATGTGTATATTAAATAGATATTATTTTATTTAATACAATATTAAACTAATTATTATTTTAATTAAATATAATATACAAATAATTTAAATAGATAAAAATATAATTAAATTAAACTTATTGTTAATTTATATTAGATTATAAAGCAATTTAAAATATATTTAAGAAAACCATTATATATCTATTTTTTAAATTAGTTTTAAAACAATATGTTTTAAACTTTATTATTTTATATGTGGTAAAAATTAATTTAATAAAAAATTATAATTAAAATAAAATTGTTATTAATTTATTTTAAATAATAAAATTTTATTATAATCAATATTTTTTAATTTACCACTTATATAATAGTTTATTATTGTAACAAACCTAATCTCCTCTTTACCTTTTCGGATGATGGGATAGTATTTTTTTTTTTTTTTAACTCCGTGCTTCAATCATAATTATTATTCCAAATGATGGTATAATCTTATCAGCTAATGACGAAGTACAAACTTCTTATTAAGATAGTAGTTACCCGCAATTGCATGGGATAATTAACATAACAACTAAGTCTAACATGAGAACATTCCATGACATTTACATTAACGAAACACTTACCATATTCAACAATTATTGTTTAAACATAGATCATATACGTGCTTGCTTAGTCATCATAATTTTGTTTGAGATAACTTACTCATTAGCAGTACAACTAAAAAGTTAAGTAGAGTCTCAATAAAACAATGTCCTTTAATTCAAAGTGAAGGCACACATTTACACATCTTTTCCTACATACTATAATCCTCTGATTAGAAACACTCATAGAATAAAAATCATTATATATTTCACAACTATTAAATAAAGCAGAGATGAAACCCATAAGGTGCAAATACAAAAATGACACCAATATACGTGGTTCACCCCAACATGGGCTACATCCACAAAGAATTCACCAGTCTCTTTATTAATTTATCTTAGATAAGAAGGGATACAATCTACATCACGTGCTGATATCTTTTCCTGATATAAACTTGGATTCCACAAATATCATAAATTTATCCTTGCTTATTCAACACGAATAAAAGGTACTTCGTAGTCTTCTAAACCATAAATGATTTAACCATAATGTTTGTCTTTCTAATATAATCGGCATCACACATGCAAGGCTTGTTTTCATTTAGCTAAACCTATTTTCTCATGAAGAAACTTGATCTAGCTCCATTAACTTAATAATTTATATGATAGCATTGGCTTTCTACAATTATGATTCCCTCAAAATATTCTTAATCACTCCCAATAAGAAAGGTAAAGAATTAGTTAGTAGACATACAACCTTTTCCCCTTTTAAGAAACAACTCGAATTCCAAACTCCGAGTTCATCTCTTAAGCAAAACTGGATTTTGTCTCTTAATCAAATTTTAAGTAAAAAACTGACTCTCCATTTTCCAACTAAAGAATAAAAAACTTAATAATTAACTATGTTCTTAAATACTCCAACCTTATTTGGAATTCTTTATAATTAAATAATATTAAAGAATAAAAAACTTAATAATTAACTATGTTCTTAAATACTCCAACCTTATTTGGAATTCTTTATAATTAAATAATATTAAAGAATAAAAAACTTAATAATTAACTATGTTCTTAAATACTCCAACCTTATTTGGAATTCTTTATAATTAAATAATATTATAAGCAAGGATAGAGTTGCCGTTATTTCCTTCCTTATTATATAAATAAGGCTAGTTGGAACTCTCGTCTCCTAAGTAAGGTAATAATAATGTTTTTAGTTCTCTTGACAATAGAAAGAGCTTTATATATCACCCATCATAGCATGGATGATATTTTAGTATTCTTCTATTCCACATGAATTAAATAAACAATAATATGGCTATGCATCATACAATTTTGTTATAAGTATGCTACGTTTTAAGACATGTGAAATAATGGATTCTTATGGCGATCAATACTCTGCATGCAGCAGAGTAATTAATGCGACGGCGGTCGCACTGTTCGCCGTCGGATCGCTCTTTGGAACGGATCCGACGGCAGACAATGCGACCGCCGTCGCATTAAATACTTTGTTGCATGCAGAGTATTGTTCGCCGATTCTTATTAAGGAGACTAAAAGCTTTCTCATATTAAAAACAATCTACATACTACAACAATATACATACGACTAACAATATACACACGACTGATATAAATGATAGAGAGGGATTTGTTCCCTTTACCTACACAATGGTTCATAATTTATATAGTCAAGGACTAAGGAGGGACATGCCCTCGAATATCTAAGTGTAATACAATATTATGGAATTTGTCCAAATAGAGGTCGCCTTCTCTTCTTCAAAAACTTTAGACAATAAATATGTACTGGGTTATATTAGATCGAATTTAAAACAAAAAATTCATTTTATTTACTTGCTTAGGACAACTCTTTATTATTTCCCATTGTTATCCCATAGATATTTATATACAAATATTGGGAATCACCCATCCTCTAAGAAGTACACCACTTCTATTAGAAATAGATGCAACCCAAAAAGGACCAATGTATAATATACAGAGCTTTGGGGTCGGTCCACTTTACCAAGGCCAATCCTCCCTTCCCGATAGCAACCAAATGAGTTTAACATAAATACTTACATACTCTATAAAGGCCATATTGATGGAGTCAACCATCCTTATGGAGCTTGGTCCTCCGTGTTAAGTAATACACAGTGATATGAATATAAGGAATAATAATGATATTAAGGGTATCCTCCTTCCATATGGATGACACTCCTTCATCCATTTGTACACTTAAATAAAGGGGCAAACAATATTTATATATATGAGGAAACTTAAAACGGAGGTGACCCTTTCAGCTGGAGGTTGCTCCTCAATTGTCAAAATGCATCGAAAGTAGATAATTACTTGAGGGACAAAATGAGAAAATTTCCCTCCCTTTCAAGCAAAGATATTAAATAATACTAAAGATTGATACAAGATAAGGAATTGACATTCGACGCATCATACCTTGAAGTTAATATTCGAATCCCTAAACTCTGTAGTTTGTGCATATACCAACATAGAAGGAAATCTCGAGTAAATGGAGTCGGTATCTCCTTCAAAGTGTCTCCATCATTTTCCATGCACGATATCAAGACCTCGAAAATGATGGTGTTTTCCCCATTAGCACCTGTCTTTTTCCTCAATCCAAGATCTTACTTCCTTCTAACTGAACACCCATTCCATCTCTAGAAAAATCCGAATCTGATCCCCCCAGCTTGCGCCCTTTCTCCTCCTCTTAACCATATTCAACCGTTTCCAAATATTGGAAGATGAATAATAACTTAAGTGCCACATAATGCTAGCAATAACCATCTTCTATAAAAATAATAACACTATACTCATGACACATGCCTCCAATCACATACTTAAACTCTTTAATGTAGTGTAAGTCTAACCTTTAGTAATAAATTTAGTTTCATTTATGATCCTTCTTATCATGATTACATGTCAATAATATTTTAACCTTACTTCACCTTATACTAATGATAGTTAGGTATGAAGAGGGGTGTTACAAGTATTATATATATACATTTTGTCTTGATGATGCTTGGGTTGGAGTCGGTATATTTCGGAGAGTATGGAGAACCTCGGGGCGATGGCGACCTCGCCGAGGGTTTGCAGGAGAAATAAGGATTTGCAGGTTGTTGGCGCTCCTTCTCTGGTTTTTTTTGCTGTTAATTATGGAGCCATATTTTTGGTTTCAGTATGACCCTTTGAACCCGTTTCTTCATGTGCCCTGTCCCGGTTTTGTCGGTCTGGTTTGATGTTTTTTAGGTTATCAGTCCTCGTCTCTTCTAGCTTTTCTTCTTGGTTTTTTGGCTATTGTTTCTGTCCTTCTTTGTTCCTTCAACTAATGCCGACGACTAGAGTCCATCCTCAGAGCTGAGGACTAGTACCAACCAGTCTAAACAAGTGGGAATTGTATATATTAGTCGGTTTTTGGCTTCGCCATTGTCTTCGTTTTGTCTTCTACGTGGCTATGTGGTTTTTTCTGTCACCCACCTTACACGACGTCGTTGATGGTTTAATCTGTCCGAGTGCTAGAAGATTCTATGCCTCCGTGATTTTCGGGGCTCGGTTGTCCTAGATTCGTCTATCATTTTCAGGGTTGGGGGTTTGATTCAGGCTTCCTTTTGGTTCTCCCTAACTAGGGTTTAGGACCGGGGTTTTCTTGCGTTTGCTTGTGACTCAATACTGTCAGGCTCTCGTTGACTGGTGAGCCCTTGTGTGGTTTTTTCTGGAAATATGGGGTTGGTTTGTCCTTGATTCAGTCGTCGTTCTCAAGGTTTGTTGATAAGATTTTGGCCTTTGCTGCCAAATTAACCCTAGTAGATTCCCGTTATTTTACCCTAACTAGGGTTTACAACCTGGGTTTCTGATGATTGCTTGAAGCTTATCCGCTTCCCATCATTGGCTTTGTTGGACTCTTGTTGACTGGCGAATCCTTCTGGGGTCTCCCCGACAGTCATTATGTCGGAAACCCATGATGGGTCTCCTAACGACACAATAGGTGGAGGTTCTGTACGATTTCGGCGTAGAAGGAAGGCTAAAGCACACAAGGTGCTCGAAGGCAAATTACGCTACGTTGTGGGTCGAGATATCTACCTGGATAGAGTGGAGGCTTTATGTTCTCACGCGCTCATTGGAAGACTGGAATACGCTTCCATGGATAAGAAAGAATGGTTCGCATGGGCCATTGAACATTGGAAGCCCTTCCTATCATATTTTCCTGCTATTAGTCTTCTGGTTCGGGGTTGGATAGTTTTTGTTTTTTTAGAGGATGCCCGTGCGACCTCTGTCCTTAATCGACTGTGGAGAGTGGGCAAAGGATCTCTCGTCTTAGATCGATGGCATATTCAGTTTGACCCAGCTATAGAAAGGGTTAAAAAACGTCACTTATGGACTCTGCTGCCTGGACTTCCATTCCCGTTGTGGAATCGTTCGCTCCTGGAGGGCATAGGAAACACCATAGGCCGCTTTGTAGCGGTAGAAGAAGATTTTATGAATTCATACGACAAAAGACTGGCCAAAGTTCTAGTAGAGTTGGATATTTCAAAAGGATTACCGGCTGATATAGAAATTCTATGCCGGGAGCACCTATTTTCACAAAGGCTAGACTATCAGGGCATCCCCTTCAGATGCAACTACTGCAGGGAAACTGGACATCTGAGACTGGCATGTTCTTCTTTTCATGAAAACTCTACCTCCCCGGGCCCTAGACTCCCTAGTGTAGCACAACGGTCCCCGTTTCCAGATCAATGGACTTCCCAGGTAAGTTTGCCCACGGCCCCTCCGGTTTCTTCCACTGGAATTCTAAAAAATGCATGTTCCCTTTTTGAAGATGCATCAGATTTAGAATTAGATCAGATGGATTTTGTTGATGTTAATAGAGGCTCCCCTAAAAATTAAACCTCTCCTCTGTCATTGGATCTTTCTGCTCATCGTAAGGCTCTGGATACTGTTGGTGTCAATAGAGGATCCCCTAAATCCACTCCTCTATCTTTGGACCTTTCAGCTAATCCACGAAGCTTTGATGATAGAGGCCCTTCAAATCCTTCAGATGCTTCTTAGGCTTTGACTCTTTCTTCCCCTCGCAAGGCTTTGTCTAGTTTTCCTCTTCCAAGATCTGTCGACTCTCTCCCGCTGCTTCCACCTCAGGCGACATTAGACCCCTCCTCCCCTGATTTTCCTCCCACCTCCCCTTCGCTAGAGATCCTTCCATGCCCTCCTTCATGAGATTTTGAAGCATTACGTACTAATGCGTCTTGTACTGCTTCCACCCCTCTTGCTGCCTCCTTTTCTCTTACACCAAATCTGGAAGATGTCTCCCCACAACCTCTCTTTAATGATTCGGACTTTCCTCCTCTAGTTAACACTGGTCGTTCGACATTGGATTCTCAGTCCCTCAGCCCGGTCACCTCCCCATCCTTTGCAGACCCGACTTTACAAAAATCATTGGATATTTTCTCTGATAAGACTCCTTTGTCTCCCTCAGTTCTCCCTCTTGATTCCATCCGCTTTGAAAATGTCACTATAAGGAGAAAAAAAAAATCTCCTCCGAATGATGCGACCTTTTCATCTGCCCCATATACTCCTTTATCTACTAGACTAAAGAATGCGGCTCAGAAGCCTGCCTCTTCTTCTCTAAGGGTCCTTAGAGCATCGACCCCTCTTCAGTTTGACTCATGATGCGTATTCTCTCCTTGAATGTCCGAGGGTTGGTAGGTTCAACCAAACAAAAAAGCCTCCGTCATCTGATAATGTCTCTTTCTCCTGACTTAGTGCTCCTACAGGAGACTATTACCAGCTCTTACCCAGCCCTCTTTGCCTTTTCCAAGCTGTGTCCGGGTTGGGAGTTCTGTGCACTCAATTCAAATGGTCTCTCGGGGGGAATACTTTCTGGCCAGAATCCGAAGATCCTCAGATGTAAAGCTTACCATACTATTGCAGGTATCTTGCTTAAAGCTTCGATTCGTGGCTCTTCCCTCTCTCTGTCTATCCTGAATTGTTATGGCCCTTACCTTAACCGTGACACGTTCTGGAATGCCATGGCCTCTGGCAATCTTCTCTCATTGCCCAACCTTATCTTAGCCGGTGATTTGAATTTAACTATAAATGCCTCAGAGATTTGGGGCACTAGAGCTCAACATGATCCCTTGGGACCTTTTTTCTCCAAGCTCTTCTCCGATCATCAATTAGTGGATGTGGCTCCCCCATTTGCAGGACCAACTTGGAGGAATGGTAGGATGGGGGAAGATGGAATCTCCAAAAGACTTGATCATTATCTGCTTTCGGATCAACTCATTAGCTCTCTTCCTAGACATAGGGCTTGGGCTCATAGATGTGGGATTTCTGATCACTTCCCAATTCTGCTAGAATGGATGGATCAACAAAACCCTTGTGCTTATCCCTTCAAATTCAATCAATCTTGGCTAGGAAATGAGGATTTTATCCAAATGATCCGAATTGAATGGCCACTTATCCATTCGGATGCCTCGATGGATGTTATGAATGATTTTTCGTGCAAACTTCGCCTGCTGAAAGAAAAAGTTAAGCCTTGGATAAAAGTTGAGTCTCAAAAATTGAAGGATAAATCATTTATTCTGGAGGAGGAACTTAGTTCTCTTCTAATTTCTTCTCACTCTGCTATCTTAAATGATGATCAGCATCACAGACTGATGTCGCTAAAAGCTGATCTTCAAAAGCTTTTAGATCATGAGCTTTATTCAGCAAGACTACAAAGCCGAGTTACTTGGGCCTCGAATGGGGATGCCAATACCAAATATTTCCATGTGGTAGCATCGGCTCGAAAAAATCATAATGTCATCTGGAGTTTGAAAGATGAGGAGGGAAACTGGATCTCAGATGATCAAAGCATCAAATCTCTTGGGATGCGCTATTTCAAAAATATTTTTGCTAATGATCATATGACAAATCTTTCTGCTCAGCTTAAGGTTATTCGTCTTTTTCCTTCCTATATCAGGGAGGAAAGGAAAAAGGCCTTTACTGGTTCTGTCACTCTTTTGGAAGTTGTTGAGGCCCTTAAAACTTTCAAAAAGGATAAGGCCCCAGGCCCTAATGGCTGGCCTGTTGAATTCTATCTGACCTTTATTGATTTTCTGGGACCTCTACTTGTCGATTTGGTGGAATCCTCTAGAATCTCGGGTAGTGTGGCTCCTTCCCTTAACTCCACCTTCTTAGCTCTAATCCCAAAAGCTGAACATCCTGTCTCTTTTGCTGACTTTCGTCCTATTTCTCTTTGCAATCTCAGTTATAAGTTGATGTCTAAAGTTGCAGCCCTGAGACTCAAGCCTTTCCTTGACTCCTCTATTTCTCCTCAACATTTCGGCTTCCTGAAGAACCGTCAGATCCTTGAGCCGGTAGCCATCACGCAGGAAGTCCTTCACTATGTCAAAACAAAAAAGAGATGTGCTCTCATCCTCAAGTTAGACTTGACAAAGGCATTCGACAGGGTAAATTGGACTTACATCTGTCTTATACTTATCCAGATTGGAGTTCCTCTTGTAGGAGTGAATTGGATTTTGGGATGCATTTCTTCAGCAAATTTTGCTGTCTTTGTAAATGGGTCTCCCTCTTCTTTCTTTCCGGCTACTCGTGGAATGAGACAGGGATGTCCTTTGTCCCCGCTGTTGTTCATCCTGGTTATAGGGGGTCTTAGCCTTCTTATTGAAGATGCTAAGAGAAATGGAAAAATCAAAGGGATCAAAATTTCGTCACATCCCTTCCTCACTCATTTACTTTTTGTAGATGATGTGATTTTATTTGGTATGGGTTCATTTGAGGAATGGATAGCCTTCCAAGTTTTACTTGACACTTTTTGTGAGGCCTCTCGCATGTGCATAAATTTGGAAAAATCATGCTTTCTCCATAATGACTTAGATGCTGCCCTCCTTAGTAGAATTACAGGTCTCCTTTCGTATAGATTTGCACATCTTAATCAGGGTTTCAATTATCTTGGGTACTTTCTCAAGCCTTCGAGTTACCTGGTCAAGGACTGGCATTGGCTTATAGCTAAATTTGAGAAGCGTATCTCTCATTGGACTAATAGGCTCTTGTCTATTGGAGGACGTCTAGTCCTTATTCGATCTGTTCTCTCAAGCATTCATGTCTACTGGATGGCCCTTATTCTGATTCCATCCTTAATCTTATATAAGCTTAGAAAATTGATCTTTTCTTTTCTTTGGGGCTCCTCTTCAAAGCAAAAAAATTTCCATCTCGTTGATTGGCATCTTCTCGCTCGACCTATCTCTTTAGGTGGATGGGGAATCAAACATCTCCCTAGTTTAAGTTTATCTCTGAGATTGAAGAGTTTATGGAATGCTTTAAACAGCAATGGCATTTGGAACCTACTTCTATCTGTGAAATATATGAAGAATCTGCCTGTGCACTCATGGCTAAGAGAGAAATGCTTCAGGGTTATAAATGTCTCGGTTATTTGGAAAGGCTTCCTCTTAACCTTTCCTTGGTTTGGTAAAGGGATTCTTTGGCAAGTTGGCAATGGCTCAGATATTCGTCTAGGTGTGGATCCTGTTGTTGGTTTGGGCAGCTCTTTTATTCTCCCAGGTGATTTAAGAGCATATTTGGAAGACTATGGGATTTGTACCCTAGCTCAAGGTAGAAATGAAACTTCCTTTGCTTCAGGGTACTGGTTTACAGCTGAGGATCTCGACCTTTGTGGCGATTGGAAATATTGTTGGGAAAAATATGTTAGAGGGTTGGAATACAGCAGAATTCGATTAAAGGATCTACGTGATACTCTTCTTTGGTCTCATAATAATTATGTTTGTCCTCTTACTGCAGCCAAAGGTTACGAATGTATAATCTCGAACAACAGTTTAGAGGTACAAAGTCCTGTTAGTGATTCTCTTTGGACTCTGAATATCCCCACTAAAATTGTCTGTTTCATTTGGCTTCTGAATAAAGGCCGGATTCTTACCTGGGAGCAACTCCAATCGCATGGCTTTCTTGGTCCAAGTCGCTGTGTTTTATGTGAGAGAAGTTTAGAGGATATCCAACATCTTTTCTTGTTTTGTCCCTTCACTGTGAGTATTTTCTCTTACTATGTAGCTCGGTTTGGGTTTTCTTTGCCCTGTTTCGACTCTGTCCCGTCCCTTCTGGAGCATTGGTTCACAACTACTGCGCGATATGCTGATTTTAGATATTTGCCTCTTTTTGCTTTCTGGTGTATTTGGAATCTTCAGAACAAATGTCTCTTTGAGAATTGGAAACCTTCAGTTCAGCCACTTATCTCTAGGATTGAGAGTTTTCTAACTCTTTATCCAGTTCCTTTTAAATCTAAAAAAATCCGGATTATTGGTCCTAAGCCACATAAGGTCTTTCCTTGTGCATTTTTTGATGGGGATGCTGCTGAGAAATTAGGAGGTGCGGGTTTTGTGATCTACCTAAATGATAACCATTATTTCAGTTTCTCTTTAGGCTGTGGATGTAGCACAAATACTAGAGCGGAATTACTGGCGCTCTGGGCTGTTCTAAGAGTGAGTTTGTTGATGGGCCTGCCCACTCACTTGATCTTTGGCGACTCTATGGTTATCATTTCTTGGCTCAACTGTCTTTCCACCCTTGATATTCGTTCTCTGATGCATTGGTGTGATGAAATAAATAATATGCTCCATCTCGTCCCTCCGGTGATCTTCAAGCATATATGTCATGAGCATAACATGCTGGCTGATGGCCTCTCCAAACAGGCTCTGAATTTGGATATGGGATATGGAACTTTCTTTGAATCACTGGATGGCATGGTCATAGAAAATGGCCAATTTATGCTTTTTTAGCTGCTGAACTTCATTTGTTTTTTTAGCAATTGATATTTCAGCTTTTGATTTGTTCTGCTTTATCTGTCATGCTGAGACTTCTTCAGCCAGCTATTTTTGCTCTGGAATGTCTACTTGCGATCACCTCCGATTCACAGCATTTTCCGACCTGATATACCAAGAATGGTGAGAAAAGCCTGCTATGATCAGACTTTTTATATTTTTCTGCTGGCTGGATGTTACTACAGGCTTGATCATTTTTTGTCTATGTGATGATTAGCTACACATTGTTCCTTTCTGTCAAGAAAGAGAGTAAATGTATAATATGTCTTTTGATTCCTATAAATAACAAAGACTGGTATTTTTTCCTTTGAAAAAAAAATATACATTTTGTCTCATTAATTAGTAATATAATAATTTTCTATTTTTTGTGTGTATTTAATTATTTAAACATTCTTCTATTTCGTTTTGTTATATACACCATATTATATAAATTTAATTTACAATATATAATTTAGACAAAAAAAAATATTTCTTTTCAAAAAAAATAAAAATAAATAACATGAACATTTTCTATCCCTATTATTTTAAAATTCATTTTTAATATGAAACCGTTTTGATTTCTATCCCTTTCACTTTAAAGTTCATTTCTAACATGAAACTGTGTAAAACAAACATATTAAAAAAGCCAATGTATATGCTATTAAAAGTATATACTCTGTTGTATCTTATTTCTACGTTTCAACTTAAAAAAACCTACTAGTATTTTTACTAGAAAGCAATTTAACTAAAAAACTTATTACTAATTTTTGTCACACTTTTAATACTAGTATTTTTTTTATAACTTAAATGGTTAGTTTTTTTTTTTAAGAGAAGAATTGGGTATGAATTGGCCGAAACCAATCAACCATTTACAAAAACATCAGAAGATAAAGATCTAGAAGCCAAAAATTACAAAGCTCTTTGAGCTTAAGTATCTTTCCATTTCAATGAAAGAATGCTCACTCAAATACTCTCATGGGAGCGGCTGAAATATACTAGATTCTCCATTGATACTGAGATTTCCAAGGGGAAACAGGCATGCTTGATTAGCCAACAAATCTGCATGATTGTTTAACTCTCGCAAGATATGGAAAGAAGAAACCCTTTCAAAGTCGTTCAAAATATTACAGATAACCTGCATATTTTTGTTCAAGGAGGGATTGATAAACTAATCTTCAGAATTTATCATTTTGATCAAAATCTCAGAGTCCCCAAAAATTTGAACTGACTGATATCCAATCTCTTTTCCAATTTGGAAAGCTTTAAGAAGGCTGTAACTTTCGGCTTGATTATTTGAGAAAATTTCAAGACCCCAGCTGAAAGAGGTTTGTCTCATACAGTCTAGAGAAAAAATCAACCCACCAGCACCGACAATTCTGGGATTTTCCTTGGATGCGCCATTGAAAAAATAGTTGCAATTCCGGAGCTCTTCCACCACAAAAGAAAGGCAACACCACTAAGCTTCACGCGCTAGGAAGGAGGTAGAATTGGTTTGGAAATGATTGAATTTCTCCCAAACGCAGAAGTAGAGGTATCCAACCATACGACAAATTCTGGAGATAGAGAGGAAATTTTGTTTGATTTACTGGTAGATTCCAAGATAAGCAATTTAGCTTTGCTTGCCACATCTCTGGGAGTGGATGAGGTGCCATTAAAAATGCATTCATTTATGGAAAGCCGCAATATCCACCAAGATTTTGGTATTGATTGCTAGAGTTTTTTACATTATGTATTTTCCCATGCAAAACAGGAATACGCTCATCCCAAGAAGAAAACAATGGAACGATTGCTATGTGGGAGGGAGCAACAACGTCCTATTGGTCGAGAACCAACTTCCATACAGATTGAGAGAAATCACAGTTGACAAATAAACACTTCGTTGTCTCTGATGCAGAAAAAACATAAGCAACATTTGAATGGACCATGAAAGCCACGTTTGGACAGATTGTCTCCTATCAAAGCCTTATTGTGCATTTGAAGCCACATAATTTTTTTTACCTTTGGAAGGTTGAAGGAGGACCAGACAGACGTCCAATGAGCTGGGGATAAGAATGAAGTATGAGGAGGATGTAATGCATAAAATCCAACAGACATTGAATATTTTCCTATCGGACCCCTTCCCCATTTATCCTTTGATGAGCGATGGATAGGAGCCAGTCCTCACGAAGCTGAAATCAACAATTTCTACTGAAGTTGAAGAGGCTTTGGAATATCCAGAAGAGACCAACCAACCCAATTCCCATTGCTATCCCAAAGGCAGATATCAGCAAGCCGGAGGAGACCTTTATTTATTAACCATGATTTGATTTCATTTAATGGGTTTAAAGAGGAAAGAGGAGGGTTTCCCAAAATGTTATCTTCCCATAATAAGATTATCATCCCATTGCTAGGGATTATGTAGAGCTGATGTTGAATATGTTCAATTCCTCTTCTGCACAAGTTCCATATTCCAGTGCCAGAGGGTGTATTTACTGATTTTAAATTTCTCATAGAACCTCCCTTGAGATTGTTCCTCCATAAAATCTTGCTAACCGGATGATTTTTTTTCTGCAAACATTTTCCTAATAATTTTTTCGCCTAGAGCTAGATTTTCCAATCCAGGGTCTCGAATTTGCAACCCACCTTCCGAAAGAGGTATTTTAAGAGTTTCCCAACTAACCAAATGCATCTTATTCTGATTATCTTTGTAGCCATTCCAAAGAAAGTCTCGAAGAAGTTTGGAAATCTGGGCAGTGATGGACTTGGGAGCAAGAAGCAAAGAGGATTGGAATAAGGGAAGAGCTGAAAGGACCTCCTTAATTAGAACCATCTTTCCAGCCATCATTAGCCAATAGCCACCCCATGAGACTATTTTGGCTTTTATCTTACTTATAACTTCCAGCCAAAGCAAGGAAGGACTTGGTCCCAAGGTTAATGGGAGGCCCAAGTAATTGACCTTATCCCACTTATCAAATACAGGAAATCCCAATGAACGAGCAATTCGATGAATTGTTAGCTGATCAACATTCCAACCAAAAACAACACTCTTATTTTTATTGATCAAAGCTCCTGAACTTTGACATAAATTTTGAAGAACTTCATTAAAATCCTGAGCAATATTAATTGAAGCCCCTCCTAGAAGAAGAGAGTCATCGGCGAAAAGGGCATGATTGATAGAATCCACACCTCTTGCTACCTTAATGCCTGGAATAGAACCTGCAACCAATCCAGCAGAGAGTTTTCTGCTTAAAGATTCAACCATAAATATATAAAGGAAAGGTGACAAAGGGAACCCTTGACGAAGTCCTCTTGTGGCTTGGAAAAAATCTGATGGTCTCCCATTAACAAGAGGCGCTATCCAAGGCCTATATGTGCAGATTTTGATCAAGCTAACAAATTCCCCATTGAATCCAAAATAAAGAAGAACTTGATAGAGGAAAGAGAGCTAAACTTGATCGAAGGCATTTTTCATGTCAAGCTTCATAATCATTCCTTTCTCCTTCCTTTGGAAGCTGGAATGAAGAGCTTCTTATAATTGGATCACATTGTCAATAAGATGCCTACCTTTAACAAACCCTCCATGGAGAGGAGAGATTAACATCCTCAACAAGGGCTTGAGTCTATTGGCTAGGAGTTTGGCCATAATTTTATAAGAGGCATTGCAGAGCGAAATAGGTCTAAATCTATCGAAAGTTTGTAGATTAGTCTCCTTAGGTATTAAAGCGAGGAAAGTAGAAATTGTTCCCGCTCCAAATTTGGATTTTTTTAGAAAGACAGAGATCATTCGAAAAATATCTGATTTGATAAGATGCCAACAAGCTATGTAGAAGTGACTGGAGAAGCCATCCGACCCAAGGGGCTTTATTCGGCTCTATGGCCCAAATAACGTCCACACTTTTTCTTTTTC
This sequence comes from Pseudotsuga menziesii, assembly GCA_001517045.1. Lineage (NCBI taxonomy): Eukaryota > Viridiplantae > Streptophyta > Pinopsida > Pinales > Pinaceae > Pseudotsuga > Pseudotsuga menziesii. The sequence goes on along the minus strand of LPNX010794966.1, from coordinate 283,574 downwards.
TTTTTCTTTTCTGTGAATGGTTTCAGTAAACCAATATTAAGATCAGCAGTGAGTAACGAAGGAATATAAGTTAGCAAATCAACACTCATAGCAGAATCTGAGACGTCGCCCTCTGAAAACAGAAGCTGAAAATGAGAATGAGAAGCTTGCTGGATTTTTGGATGCCCTTTGATAACCACACCATCACTAGAATTGATTTCTAATATATGGGTATGAGAAAATGGGGCTCTACACTATCTATGAAAGAATGCTCTATTTTTATCGTCGGCTAGTAACCATAGACTGCATGATTTGAGTCGAAAATGTTCTTCTTCCTGACGAAATGAAAGGTAGGAATATGTTTGTGCAAACTACTCCTTCACCAATAGACCTTTAGTGATTTCCGATTCATCCAGGTTTAACTTAATCTATTCTAGCGCGTGAACAGACTCTTTCATGTGGCTGAAAGGAGTTGATTGAGGTTTTTTTATCTAGCTTTTCAAAGCAAACTTGAGACGCTTGAGTTTCTGTTCCCAAACGTAACTGGGAGAACCATCAACAAATTGAGACCAAGCACAAGTCACAGTTTCCCAAAATCCATCCCTTTCGATCCAAAGGGGACTGAATCAGAATGGTATAGGACCGATATCTTCCTCCTCTTTAAATAGAAGAGAGACCAGATGGTGATCTAAAGTTAACTTAGGCAGGATTTTGGAAGAGATTAAAGAATTTCCATCCATCAAATAAATTTGAACCAAAAATCTATCTAGACGAGCTGAAATGTTGGTAGCCCCAACTCTGTTATTAGACCAAGTATATCGCCTTTTCTTAGGTTTGAAATCCAAAATATCCCAAGCATGAATCAAAGACTCCTCAAACTCATTAAAATGATCCTTGCCCTGTACTCCTCCTTTTTTCTCCATAGGATCTAGAATAATATTAAGGGCCCCGACCATAATAATATTGATGGGAGTGTGAGTTTCAATAAATTGTGACAGAGAATTCTAGCAGTCCTTCTTCTCAATAAGATTTACAAGGACATAAAGGTTGAAGAGAGCCATGGAAGTCTTACTTGGGATATGCTGAAGATCTGTATAGATCTAGTGATGGGATGCATATGAGGCTTTCAACAAAAAATATTCCTCATACCATAAAGTTGCAAGACCCCCTGAAGTGCCCCTTGCACTGAAAACCATGTCAAAATTCTTTTTCCACTTAGATTTGCTTAATAAAAGCAACGTATCTTCTTCAATCTTTGTCTCTTGTAGAAAGAGAATGTATGTAGGTTCCATTCTCAACAAATCTTTCACTGCTTCTGCTTTCTTAGGATTCCCCAAGCCCTTACAGTCCCATGAAATGATCTGCATTATTTACCTGAGACAGAGGGATTTTTCCCTCCCTTTAGGGGTCTATTCCGCTTACTTCTGCCATATGACATTTCTATTGTAGCTTGACTTCCCTGCATATTTAGTCTCTTAGCTTCTTCTTCTCAAATCTCCTTTCGAGACTTCCTTCCTGCCTTTTTGGTAAAATGCTCATCTTCTTCCGAGGACCCAGAAGACTCTGTCGATTTCTTCTTTAAAATTTCCGCATAGGAGAGAAAACTTTATGGCTCCTATGGGAGAGTTATGAGGGTCATGCATGATTGTATCTGGCCTAGGTGTTTCGAAAATTAATGGTTCAAAATGTTCCTTAGAGCCAAGATTTACATCACCATCTTCAATTTGATCACCAGGGGCCTGCATTTCACCCTCTTTGAGGACAGGAGAATTTCGATCCTTAACTGAGCTTAAAACCACAAAGGGATTTGAGGAGGTAGAATCATTTCCAGCAGCCTGGGTGTTTAAAGATTTTTTCTCACCAAGATTGGTTCCTTTCCCAGCGTTACCTCCTTTACCTTTTGTTTTATTAACCTGATTGATGGTGGTTGCTTTTTGAACTTGAGTCGATTGGTTAGCCTTCTCATTTTCCAATTCTGCTTCTGATTTTTTCTTGCAATTACGAGCAAAATGGCCATATCCATGGCAATGATGGCACTTGAAAGGGAGCTGTTCGTAATCAAGCTCCTGAATATGAGACCATTCAGCAACATTTAGCTTGATTGCCTCCAAAAACCCTATCTCTAAATCTACTTCCACGCAAATTTGTGCACATGAATATTGATCTTTCCTTTCTTCCCTGTCAATGTACCTTCCAAGTTTGTTTCTAATGGCTTCCAACGATTATGAATTCCAGCAATGAAGAGGAAGATGGGGGAGCCTAACCCAGACCGAAACAGCTGAAGGAACATTGTGGGTAGGGTCGAAGTCCGGAGTCCACTTATTCAGGTAAAGCTCCTAGGGACCCATAAAATATGGTCAATTATGAAATATGAGGTCTCAGTCTTCGACTGATTCAAACACGAAAACATATTACCCTCTACCAACCAAATGATTGCAAATTCCTTCAGAGACTAGGGGCCTCCAATTTCGCTGAACTCATCCATCAATGGCCTTTAGGGAAGGACAAATACCTGTAAATTTTCCAATGAGCCCATGCTCCGCTAGATTCAAGGCAGTCCGACGAGGGCGTTCTGCTGGCAAACCGATAGATGGGATATCAACTTTCTTAACAAATGTCTGCATTCAAATGGAGTTCCCTTTCTCTTCCCACATGAGGCTATTTGGCGTTTGAAAGCTTCGAGTTTTGGAGGAAGAGGGGGGGGGGGGCTCTCTAGAGTCCATAGAAGAGACTCTCAGATAGATTAAGCAGATTCAATTGCCTAAAAGCTTTGGTAGTATGATCCGTTGGACAGAGCAACACGATCACGACCGATAATAAAAAAAACATGAAACAATTCTAGACAAAACTAGATGGATCCAATCAAGAAAATACAAACCAGGTCGACAACGAGAGTAATTGCAAGAAGAGCCTGCAGATAATGACCCACTGTAGCTAGCGTGGAGCAAGAGTGAGGCAATTGCAACAAACCAACCAACCAATTAGCCAGGTCCAAATTGATCCAATCAAGAAAATACAAACCAGGCCGACAACAAGAGTAATTGGATGAAGAGCTTGTAAATAATGACCCACTGTAGCTAGCGTGGAGCAAGAGTGAGGCAACTGCAACAAACCAACAAGCCGATTGGCCAGATCCGAGAGGAATGCAGCAAAAATATCGAACCAGACCAGGAAGATTCAAATACTCTTGAAATTTATTACTAGTATTTTTACTATAAAGCAATTTAACTAAAAAACTTATTACTATTTTTTATCACACTTTTATTACAATGGAGATATTAAAGAGCTTTGCTTTTAATTATATAAAATATAAAATTAAGAACTATAATTTTTTTTATGCGTAAAAATATATTCATTATCAATAATAATTTTTTTATTATTAAAAATATTTTTTAATTGTCAAAATAACAAATATTTATAACTTCAGATTTTAAAAAATTATAATTCTTAATTATTAATAAAACAAAATTATTCACTAAACTAAATATAATCATTTATAAATATAAATAAAATAATAAACAGTTTATTATTTATATTTATTAATTTTTAAAATAAAACTTCGAATACTTTAACTAAATATAATCATTTATAAATATAATTAAAATAATAAACACTTTACTATTTATATTTATTAAATTTTAAAATAAAACTTGGAATAGTCTAGACTAATATGTATTATAACATATATTTACTTTTCCTTGATTCCTTTTTTCAAATAAAATTATAAGAAATAATTAATTTTAAAAATGGAATGTTTAAATTTTTTTTAATTAAAATTAAAGTTTTAATAAATATAAAAATTCATTTTTTAATTTGTAAAATTTAACTATTAAAATGTAAAATACTTTTACTAAACTTTTATCTACCAAAACAGCTTTGTTTTTAATTTCATTTTTTTTAGATTTTTTAAAACTAGCATAAATATATATAAAATGGGATCTACAAAAAAACTCATAAAGATCAAATCTCTTAAACAATAAACCTTTTTTAAAAGTGAAAATATTGAAGAAATATAAACACAATATTTATGATTTTAGTTTATCTAATTTATATTGTTTTTTATATATACATCTCAATATAATAATTAGTCATATTTAGAAAATCAAATCTCTTAAACAATAAACCTTTTTTTAAAAGAAAAATTATTAAAAAATATATAACACAATATTTATGATTTTAGTTTATCTAATTAATTTATGTTATTTTTTATATATACACCTTCGTCAGATTCAGGGTAACGTTGAATTTAGAGCGATCCGTGGGCAGTTAAGTTGCCGTGCTAGTCAGTTACTGCTGATAGTTGCTATTGAAAAGAGGAGATCGTCGTCAGTCGTCACCACTACCACTTGTCACCACTAGATTCTAGATGCTCTAATCAAACTACGATGGATTCCTCTTTCGGTACTTTGTTATTTTTTATATATACACCTCAATACAATAATTAGTCAGATTCAGGGTAACGTTGAATTTAGAGCGATCCGTGGGCAGTTAAGTTGCCGTGCTAATCAGTTACTGCTGATAGTTGCTATTGAAATGAGGAGACCGTCGTCAGTCGTCACCACTACCACTTGACACCACTAGATTCTAGATCCTCTAACCAAACTACGATGGATTCCTCTTTCGGTACTTGCTGATGTGCGAACTTAAAAAGGGTATACTCTCTGCAGAAATAAAGTAGAAAAAAGGGAAGAGCAGAAAACAACAGCACGCAGCTCAAATGTCTTCGGATTTCAAGACTCTTCCCATCATAGGTGAGTCGATTCCCAGCAATTTTTTTCTTTCTTACTCTCTTTGTTTCACAAGCTCATCACTGAAAATTTCAAGAGATTTAATGGTTCCTGAATGGTTCATTCCATCATCATACGGTCCTTGATATGCAATCAATTCATTTTCGGCTTTGGTTTTTGCTATAAACTGCGGATTATGGGTTCTTGCTCTGTAGCAATTCATATTTCCATTTAAAACTAAAAGTCCAATTAGTGTCTTTTGTTATGGATAAGAATATTACATGTTTTTCGAATAAATAATTATTTGGGAAGGATGATTATTACATCTACAGCAAGTAATAAACTCTTTGTCTCCCTGTCATGGATGAAAGGTTCGCTGCCCATTCCATCATCAGAGAGTCGCAGCTATCCTTTGGTTACTCAGTTCTCCTTATTTGGAATTGCCACAAGCACTGCATGGCTTCCATCCTTATCCCAGGTTAGCCCTATTATCTTGCAATTTCTCCATTTGTTCCTCTATAGCCTCTAGTTTGGTCTGCACCCTCTAAAGAGGGGCATATCCTACATCTATAAGTGGGTTCTCTTTTAGAGATGGATGGCAGACGAGTTGCTGAAAGCTCATTGGCTTGTTTGTGAAGACTTCAATATGGCAGATGCGCAAGAGGACAAGGAAAGCCTGCTGCCTGTAAGAGTCCCATAGGGGGATAAATATGCTTAGAATGTTCTCAAGCCAAGCTTGGGCTCTATGATCCTAATAAATTCAGAAGGACTCGTTAGAGTTGTGGTTTCCAGGGACCAACCATTGGAAAGGACTCAGAGAAGTGTTAGAGAACAACTCTTTTTATTTTGATTGCAATGGGGGCAGGCCTTTGGAGGTTCTTGGTGAGGAAACACTCTTGGATCGCCTTCCTATATTCTTCTTCATATCTTGGGAGCTAAGAAAATGTGGATGCAAAAAACGAGATTTATCTTGAATGTATCCAACCTCAAAAATTGATGCTGTATTACTTGCATTAGGAGGACTCGGAACCTTTTGCCTAGGTCAAGGATGGATTACTTGGTGGGAGGGTAGAAGAGTCTCCTTGAGAGAATATGGCACCAAATTGCTTATGTTTGTTGGAAACAGCCCAAAGTTGTGAGGGATGAGCTTGATCTTGTCAACCAATCCCTTTGATGAAGAAAGAAAGTCCAATTTGCATTTTCAGAGGCATTCTTTTCAGCAGCACTGTACCATCGTATATGAACTTTGGGGCATGGTATGAGTCATTTGGGAGGTGGTGGTGAAGATCCATGTGATGGCTTTTATTTCAGATTTTGAGGGATATTCACGTATTTTGAGACATGTTTTGTTGTTAAGTTCACATCTTTAGAAGCAAGGTTGAACATACAGTAGACATGCACCTTTTGGTGTACTTATCTGTAAATTTTCCAAACCCTAGGTGACTGAAGTCCTTATGTTCTCAACCAAACAAGTCTGTTTTTAATTGCAGAAAATTAACTTCTTCACCTAACAATAATCACACAATAGCTGCAACGTAAATAGCGGAAGCATAAAACAATTACACACATACACAGGGAATTTCTCCTTCAAATCAGCTTATCATTCAACTAATCAAAGCTTGAAAGGGAACTGCCATAGTTTGCTTAAAACCAACAACTGCAAGGTAAACAAATCACCCTAGAGCTGAGCTGTAAGGCCTATTGAGAAGGTATGACCCAATGTTGGCAGACTTGGACTCGGCAAAGACTCAGCTGACTTGGGACTCAGCCGACTCGGCGACTCGAATACGACTCGGCAAATAGAAAAAAATCAAAATATAGTAAATTTTGTGCACAAAAAATATACTAATGACACTTCTAATCCATTTAAGTTATAAAACGGTAAACCACATTCTATGCATAAATTCATTAGATCATCTCATAAAAATGATGATACAACATTTGATGCTCCATATTTGTATGCAATATAGTGAATTGAAAGATGATTCCTTAAACAAATTCACAAATAATACCAAGTTCAATTACATAACTCAAAACATAATTATTTTGTTCCTTGCCTTGCTGTTTACTCATGAGAATCCCTAAAAAAAGGTAACTCTATCCTCTAGTTGCAAACTCATTTTGTAGCTACTTTCAACTAAGATGACCTCCTCAAAACAACAACTTTCATTCCATAATCTTCGAAGGGAAACAAGTCATGCATGTCTATTTCAAATTGGCAATCCACAACCAGTTAAACCCTCCAATTAAAGCAAACAAAGCAAACTCTCCAATATGGAAACCTCCAAAACCTTGAAATGCACGACACAGTTTGTTAAGGACAAAATGCAAAACAACATGGGTAGGATATAATTAGTAACTTCTATGCCCAGACATGACATTTCCTTCTCCATCTAATCACCCATAAATTTGAGTAGTAGGTCAGCATAACTAGTACTCTCATCCTCATGCTATCTTAGTAACCTTCTTTCTCAGCACACATCTCCTGTTTCTATAATCCAGGGCATAACTTCAAATGCCTCCTCTACCTCAGGAAGATCAATTTTATTCAATCCTATGAGGTTGTCTTGTCACCACTCTTCCATGTTCATTATGGTTATCTTGTAAACGAATGGTGAGGATCCTCATGCTCGTTTGCAATTTACTGTGGAAAGAGATCTCTGTTAACACAATGACTTCGTAGACCCCTAATAGTTGATCTGGGTTACATTTATATAGTTCTTTACCAAGAATTATGATCTTGCACAGGATCATCTGTAGATGTATCAACAACATGAACCAAAAGTCGAGTTTAGTGGAGGCTCCTTAAGAATTTTCTGTAGATTGCTTTCTTTCTCTTTGGTAGCTCTACTCTAGTGAGTCTTTGGCGAGTCTAGTCGATCTAGCGAGTGGTGAGTGTTACCCACTAAGTCATACTTAGTTGGTGGTATCAAGTGAGCTGGATGAGACGAACAAACACAATTGCTCATTCTTCAGAGTTCAGAAGTCATTCAGGCTTCTTCTGGGATTTTTTTTGAAATTTTCTTGTACCACATGTTCATACCCCCTTGGGGGAGTTGTCATAAAATGTTCTAGCATGGTGGTGTATGTAAAGACTCCTAGACTTATATATCAATCTGACTAGCTCAGAGTGTTTTTTCCCTTAGAGATTAATCATTATTTGTTGTTGAATAAACGACTAATAATTTATGAGTTACTCACTCATACCTCCAAAGTTGGGGTGGTCGTCTTGGTATTTAAGCCTAGGAGGTTATTAGAGTCCATGTGTCAATTTTTATAAGCATGCTAGGCATTAATATTGAGTCATATAGACATGTGCTAGCCCCCCTTAGGTTTATTTTTAAGTTTTGGTAATTTTTTTTTCCTCGTAAACTTAGGCTAATTTTTATTAGTCTAATTGGGAATTTTGGAAATGTAATAAAAGTGTGGTTAGGGATCGGATTTTTCCATGTGGGTGCTCATTTTCCAACTCAGAGCACCCATTTAACCCAAAAACCCACTTTTCCTAAGTTTTAAGTGATAAATTTATCACTCAAGTAGAAAGTCTCCAAAAAATCAAAATTAGTAATTAAAAATTAGAAATAATTAATAGATGAAGAATATTCCCAATTTCCTAAATCAGTGGAAAATGCTCCGATTTGATTGAAATAAGTTTCATCGGCTCTCTATAGCGAAGGCAAGTTAGACTTGTGATAAAGGCAAGTGTTTCCAGTTGGTGAGAGAGGTGAATTGAACTCCCACAACCACTGTTAGATGCACCCACTTTCTCCTCTCTGGCTATGAATAAAGCACAACCCTCTCATTGCAAACTAGTTATAGTTGGATGAAGAGCTGGTGGCTATTGTAATACTGTTATTTTTCATTCATTTGCTGAATAAAGAAGCTTCGGAGGCTATACCGTGTGGTGCTTGTATTGTGTGGATTCCCAGCGTCATGCTGCAAATGTGGTAATTGCAATTGTTTTCCAATTTTGTGCTTCTTTGTGTTTCGGCTTTAAAGGATTTAGTTGAATCAATAAGAGTTTAGATTTGGAAAGTAAGATTACTTGCTTTGTTTATTCATATAGTGTGTGCTCAAGAATCCAAGTTTTATGCTTAAATAAGATTATTTTTGCATGCTTTGTTTATTTGATACATATATATCCGGATCTCATGGGTTTGTGCAAGTTTTTGTGATCTAGTTGCAGGTTCTCAATCGGATGAGGTGTGGATCAAGATTGCTGCCATTCTCATCCAATAAGCTCAAGACATTGTCCCTCCGTGCTCCACAAACGGGCCTCCTTTTAGCTTGTTTCATTTCAGCAACAAACCAACCTTCACTCCTCTTCCTCTTTTCTTCAAAAAATCAACTTTTTCGTGGTTACTATGTTTATGCACGAGTTTCTAATTTACTATATGCAAAATTTTTCATTAGATCTCATACATAAGCATTCAAAAAGCTAAATCTCATATTTTAAAAAGTTTTCATAAGCAGTTTAGATCTAGTTTAGGAAAGTTTTCATTTTTTACAAGTTATTGAAAGTAGATCTAAAGGCTTGTTGAAATGCATAGTCTTTCTTTTAAATCTTAAAGTTAAAATTTGTGATCAAGTGCACATCGTATTGGCTGCCGAAAAGGCAAGCCAGGATCCCAAGGAAAGCTTGCTTTCCTTCGTCATTTTATTGCTCTTTTTTAATACTTTAACTTAATAACTTTTTACCATTTTTTTTGGTTGTCCAAAGACACTTCCAAAGTGTTTTTGGGCGCTTTTCATTAACTTTTGCTTGCTGGTTTTTAGCAGGTCCATAAAAAAAGAGAAGGAAACTCTGCCCGAAAATACAATTTTTGGCCATCCGGAGCTTCCCAGAAGTTCTCTCCACAGTCGGGTTTATTTTTTCTCTTTGTTGTAAGCCTTTGGATCCCAGATAACAAGGACCAAAGAGCAATTATTCTAAGCTTTGTAATCGAGTATAATAAAAACATCTCGAGTAGGCTCTTTCGAGCCCACTCCCCATCCCCCTTGGGGGGATCCGCGTCTTTGTCCTTTTTGTATTTATTTTTACTTTTTTATTTTTATTTTTTTATTTAGTTTAGTTCTTTTGCATGATAGTATACTTTGTTGAATGTTGCAAGTCTAATTATATCATTCCATATTTTCATGAAAGTAATACTACTACTTACCCCACAACTTCCCGAGTCACCCGAAAGGAGAAAGAGATGCGTGGTAGATCTAATTAGATAACTTGTTTTTTTTTTGTCTTTTGCATTTCAAATTTATTTCACTTTAAACATAACTAAAATCAACCCCTCCTTGCTTTCTCGATTGAGGTTCACTTGAACCAAAAGAGACTCTTGGAGGTCATTTTTCCTTTTTTAACAAACAAAACAAGTTCTTAAAAATCCTTATAATTTACCGAGGCTCCATTGTGTATACTCTACAACGCTGCGGTTCGTCCGAATAGTTGGCTGCATCAAAAACAACGTGGGTGACTAGATTAATTAGTTTTCACACATTAATTAACCTCCCCAAGCGAAAATCCAACGCCTCGATTCGATTCGTTGCGGTCGCAAAATCCATAAAGGAAGCAGGAACAACTGGGTAGTGACCTCGAGACATCGTTAGGCTACACCCTTGTTGGTGTAGTGTTGAACACGTTTCAGAGACTCCAACCAGCCCACATATTCCTTGCGGGGAGCCTCATCGGATAAAGGTTTTGGACATACTCCTCATACCTTCGGGTATATTTGGAGTTCCTTTCCCCCTAAGTTAATTCACTCATTTTCCACATTAACTTAAAACTTACCAAGAGACAATTGCAAAACATCTACTTTAGCATTTTTCAGCACGCACAATTTTACGACTCCATTTTCCAATTTTGACATTGATCTTTATTATTTCCATCTGCATGATTTATGAGTTGAGTAATTTTATAATTCCTTGTGCTATTTATGTTGTTGTAATCAGTTTATCTCTCAAATCTCTTATTTTCCATTATTGATTAAAAACTTCTAAAAAACTTACTCATCCAAATCCATCACCATTAAAGCCTAATCAGCCTTAGCAACTCTTTTAAGGTCTACCCCCCTTGGCTTCGTTGGGAGTTTGCCTAAACGGGGGAATCAAGAACAAGGTGACAGCCTTGACTTGAGACTTTCCTCCAAGGACACATCGAGTGGCTTGAAGATTTCTGCCATGTCTCCCTCAGGTGTGTGAAAGGCGGCAACAGTGAGTCTTTGCCAAGTCTAGCGAGTGGCGAGTCTTTGTTGAGTACTCGTTTTGCAGCATGTTGCCTTCTAATTCGCATCTCAGGTCTCATGGGGGAAATATTCAAGCCACTGGGTGCGACCTTGGGGGCAAGCTCCAACCAAGTGTTGTCACTTGATACTCAGCTCCTTTGTTTAGGCTAACTCCTATCAAAGCCAAGGGGGTGGTCCCTAAGAAAAATAATCTATGGTTTTTATTCTAAAACAAAAGAAAATAATCTAAGAGTTAATATGAAATGGATTGAATTCTTAACAACAAACCACTACAGAATAAATTATAATCAATAGCTTAGGATAATCAAACACCATTCCTGACATGTTATGAAGATTGATTTAATCATAAAATTGAATAGACCAGTGCTGATGAATATGGAGCAATGTTACAAATATCGTGTCGACGAATATATTGCAGAGGGTCCAAAAAGAAATTATTGGATTTATCGGTGAAAATGTCGACAAACATCGACAATATATCGACAAACTTAAAAAAATACAAAAAATGTTCATTTTTTTCAATTTTCTAAACATCTAAAGCAGCAAAAACATCAAATAAACACATTGCCACATGAATATAGAAATAAAACCAGTATATAAGATGTATAAGATGTATAAGATGTCTAGTGATACATCACACATAAAAAATGAATCGTGTCCTAGATATTGAGTCCCCGACTCGTGAATCACCAAAAAAATACAATTAATTTATCTCATATGCAATGAAATCAACTAAATAGAGTAAACTATGGATTCCCTCTACCGCTTTTACCGGCAAAGGTAATCTCTTTAGTAATGGCTTTGCCTCTAGAGCTAGAAATCCCAGGCGCTCGTGGAGGTCATTGTGGACTATGTCTTTCTCTAGAAGTGGCTGGAAACTGATGTACTTGTTATCACCAAACTTGTAGTTGCTTCTATGAGGTGGATCCAGGATGGATGGTAGAGGGAAGGGCAACTAAAGAGGTGGAACCAAGATAGCCTCGACTCCCAAATGGATGGTTGTCACGCCAATCGAGGCAATCTTCTCTTGATGTTATCTTAGCCCAAGACAATAATGGGGGAGACTCAGATCTACTCTCGATAGGAGAGATCAGACCTAAACACCAGATTAAATCAAATGGAGTTGAAGTACGTAAGGTGGAAGGTGGAGTAAACCCTAGATCTATGGATAACGTCACAAGGTGAACTAGGGCTTGGATCATGGGTTTTTGAGATGTGAAATTCGATCCAAGTTAGAAACACAAGTGACCTATAATCCTATTACTAGATCCGGGACCAAGGTATTGGCAAAAGATGAAGATATCCACTGCCTTGGGAAACGTGACTAATGCAGGAAGGGTAAAAACAGGATTGGGGCTATCTAGTAACACGTGATAGACTCGAAAGAAGGTATAACAGTGTCAAAGTACCTGAGCCATAAGGAAAAGATCAAATCGCAAGAGAAGGAGGCAACATGAAGGGTAGCGCTAGGGTTTAGAGAACAGTGCCTTGGGATTTGGGCCAAATGGAGTCACTTTAGCAAAACGTCTTTGAAGACCCACTTAGGGTTTGACCTGATCTACAAAACCTAGAAATGGTTTGCCCCGAGATCAAGCGGTTTGATCTATAATATTTTTTGATTTTTAATATTTAGGGTTTAGGGAACAGTGCCTTGGGATTTGGGCCAAATGGAGTCACTTTAGCAAAACGTTTTTGAAGACCCACTTAGGGTTTGACCCAATCTACAAAACCCAGAAATGGTTTGTCCCGAGATCAAACGGTTTGATCTATAATATTCTTTTTATCTTTTAATATTTAGGGTTTTAACATGAAAATAAAGATGTCACTGGATTGAGATCTAGAAAAGAAGAACTAACTTGTAGATCTTACCTGGAAAACCTTGTAGATGCCTTGATGATGATGATCTATGCGTTCCCGATCAATTTGAGAAAATTTGATGCAAGCCTCTATGTAAAATGATTTGCCCAAGGAAGCCACTGCGCCCTCTCTCTTGCACAACAAATGTCAACCATATCAGATTTGATGCATCAAGAGAAAAGAACAAATGCTATAGAAAAATAGCAAGATGAAATCATAGATCACATTGATATTAATGAAAACCCCCTGATACAAGTGCATCCAAGCCAAGCGAGTTGAGGAACCCCTACAAAAACGCTCAAGTTGAAGTTGCCCTCCTGTAGACAAGACAATGTTTCCCAAAAAATATAGATCTTACAAAAATACCCAAATGCTAGGAAGTAATAGATTTTCCAATCACCATCAAAGAACACCAGATGCAAAGGAGATCCGAAAAATTTCCACAAGAATAGTTTTTCTATTATCCAGATCCAAGAGCCAAAGACCCCTTACAAATGAGAAGTTCTCTCCTTTAAATAGGAATGAGAGAACCAAAATCATAACCACTTTTCAAATGGGTGGCTAAGATTAAAAGATACAAATGTTCTAATCAATGGTTGAGATGAGCTCAACATAGAATACATGGATCAATACAATAATATACTATAAAAGTGGACCAAATCACCCTAGGAGAAGGGATCCCACTCAACAAAAAATAAATGAAGCACATGGTGGGTCCAGGGAGTGTTAACTAACTCCTTTTGGGTGTCCCCATGGCACAATAAAATAATATAATTTTAAAAGTGTGAAATTGTATCTCCTTGAGGAAATCGTGAGCCTCCAAAAGCTCAGAAAATAATAAAATATGCTCGAAAAAATGGATGTGGGCCCATCCAGGTGCTGCAACTGCTGGAGGAGTGGAAGACATCACACTCATCATCAGAACTCATCCCATGCCATTTCCTTGCCTCAGTAGCCCAAATCGAATCCATTTTAATTATTTTTTATCTGCCTTGGGAAACGTGATATGCCCAAAACTGCCTCCTAGGGTGCCTGCGTTATCCAACTGATCCCACCAGGCTCGTAGGGTGGGGGGTAATATGGTACAAACAAGTGGCTAGACCCCCCATGCCTCATACAACGCCCTAGGAGATCCAAGAAAATCATCTCCCAACTCAGACAGGCCATCTAGTATGGCAAAACTGCACTAGAAAGGTGCAATGAGCCCAATCATCTCTAAAAAATGTATTGGAATCTGAAAAATAGAATATGGTAGCCCGACTACTATATATGTGATAACATCTGGCTCCAGCTGGGACAAGTGCTCTACTGAATAGAGCGCTTGAGAACCTCAGAATCTCTGGTCCTCGCACTCTACTACTCGCATCCTCGATCCATCATTCTAGCTCTGCAACTGCTACCAAAATGTCACCAACTACCTGTAAAATGTCAAGTGCTATACCAAACTCACAGACCGGTCGTCAGAACACTGTGTGGATAAAGTACTAAAACTGAAATGCTGAAAGTAAATCTAGTCTATAACAATAACTTTTAAGAAAAAGTTTGATTTTTATTGTGCAGACAAAAGGCAAAAATCAAGACTACACTACGAGCATTGAAAAGCAAGCTTTAGGAAAAGACAAAAGCTAAACTACTGCCCCAAAGAGGCTTATTTAGGTCTTACCTATTCTAACCAATTTAGACAAGTGTTAAGTAAAATCATAAATCCAATGCAACCACTCGCTGAACGAATCTATTGAGCTTTCTTTACAGTTAATGATACAACAAGTCAAAGATGGCTTGTAAGTAATGTGAATGAAAATCGAAGCCATTATAATTTGTTGTTTGAAAATCAAAGAAGGATAAAGAGAAATGAAATCATGCCAGGGATGAGATTGATTGTCGCAAACTTCTTCCATCCATAGATTGATAGGATCATAAAATTTATGCAAGTTTAAATTTGATGAAAGAAAAGAATACGATACATGATTCATCCCTCCTAGGCCATCATTGTTTCCCTCATCTTCTTGGTCAGCACACTCAGTCATACTCACATTATGATCAATGGTGAAACAAAATAGGGACAAATTAGCAGTGTTACACGGGGACGCGCCCCCCTCGTTCTTTGCGCCCCGGGGGATCGGGGGCTTCTGGGGAAACGTTTCCCAGCATCCCCAAAATTAGGAAACTCTCGGAAACGCACAAGTGGGCGTGTCCCCTGTTCTGCAGCGCGCTCAGGTGAAGGGGGATTCCCAGACGCCCCCCCGCCCCCTCCTGAAACTGGGGGGCTCCCAGACGCCCCCCCCCTTTTAGTAGTTTACATGGGATGAATCATTGAACTTTTATTGTTGGGATTTAATAATTTATAATATTATTTTTTATTAAGACTTGGACGCCCCCCTGCCCCCTCGCCCCCCCAAATTTCGTTAAAATTTGGGGGTGGTCTCCACACGTCCCCAATGTGCGTTTCCCCGCTCCCGCGCTCCCGCGTCTCGAAAACTTGGGGCATTGAAATTACCTCAATATTTAAGAGCAAACTCCATCCAAACATCCATAGACCCCACACAGAAATTGCCTCTAAAGCCTCTTATTAACATTACTCAAAAAACATATTATAATGAGTGCAAGCAGAGGTTCCACCTTCTGATGCTGAACAATGGAGGAGTGACTTGCTTAAATAGAATCCCAGGCAGGGGGGTGCACTCCATACTTGGAGTAGAGCTCGAGTTCATGACATAATTGTGGAATGATCATGAGTTAACATGAAGTGGGACTCAAGACGTTGGCGACACCTCTCAAGAGATGCGCCTACCTCACCAACCTTCCACCAAACCCAATATTTACATGCCATATCAGTAAGGCGTCAAACATCATGGAGGTGTCGCACTCTTAGTTTGATGAAGTCGCCACCACTTTAATCAACTTTTAATCACTTGCTTATTTCATGGAAAGAGGTCGCCTTCACTTTAATGATCTTCCAACGTGTCCATCCACCACACCAAACCATTGGTCAATTGCCAATTCAACCAAGTGGTGAGTTTTATGGAGGGGCACACTTCATTTGGTTGAGTGATTCGCTAGATTCCAATCCTTGATGAAATATGTTGCCTTTGAACTTGAATAAAGTCACCCATTATGGGGGATAATAATGCCAACTCACCCCAACATGTTTTAACATGTGTACTTTGACTTTTTCAATTTTTTCTCCTGCCAATTTGTCGCATCATTAACGTTAAACTTGATGCCCCATTAACGAAAAATGGCTATGAGTGACATTTTAATCACTCGAAACATATGAAAACTGGGTCTTGGTTAAATAGGACGCTCTGAGTGTGAAAACGAGCATGCACACGCCAAATTCCACCTCTGGATCAAGCTTTTATGCCCTTTACAAATTATTTTCTCAGAAATTAAAAAAAACCCTAGGGGGACCTAGCACATGTTCATATGACTCAATAACAATGTCTAGCACGTTCATCTACATGGACACATGAAGTTTAATAACCTCCCAGGGTTTGACCACCAAGATGACCATTCCAGCTTTGGAGGAGTAGGTGAAAAACTCGAAAATTATACATTGCTTGTTCAACATGGCATAATGAACATGGGAAAAAACACCTTGGAATAATCGACTCGATAACCGAGTCCTAGGAAGTCAAATTCTTTACAAAAAAAAACCCATGTTAGCACATTTCTACAGTCTCCCCGCAGGGTATGGACATGTGGTAAAAAGATGGAAAAAAGGCCTCGGAAGGCTTGAATGGACTTCTGAACTCTAAATTTGAACAAGTACTTGTTCATTTTTGGCGGCTCACTTGAAAGTCCAACTGAGTGCAACTCAGGTGGTAACATATGGCTCCAACTGCGGGACGTGTGCTCGATCTGGTCTTTAGGAAAGGAGAGTGTTGCCTACCTATTTCAACTAGGTGGCAACGTCATGTACATTATAGATGTACATATTGTACAATTTGCACCATGGAAAAATCCTAGGGATTTTTCACTCATCAGGGCAATTCTGCCTCTGTTGGACACGAAATGTCCGCTCCTCTGCGTGGGATAATTAATGTAACTTTATATGCCAGCATGGGTCATTCCTCTAAAGATGTCACCATGGAATTTATTATCAGGGAAGTCCTCTTCACCGAGTGTTTTTTTTCCCCTTCCAGTTAATCTTGTTATTTAACAATTTTAATTGGTTGGGTTTTTCACTCAACAATCCTCCAAAGTGGTGAATTGGCGTTCTGATAATCAAACCCATGAGGTGGCTAAGGTTTCAAGTTGTTGTCCATGACCATGTTAGCCATATCTTGTAGTCTTGCGGAATTTTGTTAGGATTTTAATTTTATTTTGATTTTTTCCTAATTAATTAACTTTACCATTTAGTGGTTAATTAATTAAGTTTTGATGTATTAATGTAATCTCTTGAACCTTGGCATTTTGTAATAGGGGTTATGAATGCAAATGAAAATGCTATGACACCCCCTAAGCCATTGGTTCAAGTCTCATGTCATTTTGACAAGGGGTTAGGAAGTTAGACCAATTTTGGTTAAGACAGTATTTTTTCCTAGGAAATTAATTTAATTTCCTAGGGTGAAAAATTAAATTATTTTATTTTGAAGGAAAAAATCAAATAAGGCCACGGTAATTAAGTTTGGGCGGTGGCTAAGCATAGTCAATTTTTATTTTTAAATAACCCCCCCTTCCCCATGGTCAAAATAAATTTTTGAAAATCTCCTAAGTGGGGTGCCCCTCTTGTTTTAATAAAAAATAAAAAATAAAAGATAAAATAAAAGAATAAGAGATTAAAAATAAAAGAATAAAAAGATAAAAATAAAAAAATCAAAATTTGAGTCAAAGGAGGCCCCGGATAAAAAATAAAAAAATAAAAATAAAAGATAAAATAAACGATAAAATAAAGATAAAAAATAAAAGATTAAATAAAAGATAAAAAAGAAAAAAGAAAAAATAAAATTAATAAAAAATCAAAACTTGAGTCATGGAAACCTTAGATTTAAGGGTTAAGCTTCATTGTGACATGGATCTATCTTTTTGACCATTGATTTGAAGAGGCACCCTTGCTTATGATTGGTGGATGGTTTGCAAAGTCAACAAACCTAAATCTAAGGGTGGAGGAGAGCTAGAGTTTAGATCTATGTTTTGGACCCTTGATTTAGGAGTGGGTTTGAGATCTTTTCAACTATAAAAGAAGGTCTCCCCTCCCTCATTATTCATTCATTCTCATGCTAAGGTTATGCTGCTGAAATCTTTTCTCTTCTCCTCTCATATTCTCTCAAGCATTTGGCCCAAGCGTTTTGCTATTGTTGTATTGAATCTTGCCCTAGTTGGGCCATAATAAAAGAAAGCTTTGGAGGAAAATTGTTGGTGTGGATCTCTCATTTCATGCTTGGATTAGTGAGGTAACCTTGTGGATTTATCAATTATTGTTGCATTTGTTTAGCTTGGAAACTTTCCACAAAGTATTTTGTGGAGAGACTTGTAGGTAGAAATACTTCTATCTTCATTTGTGAGTAGATTGGTAAGATTCTACAAAGCATTTTGTAGGATTTATTTTTTGTGCTCATCTCTTTGCTTACTTGTTGCAGCTCTAATAGATTTGTTTTGCAGGGATCTAAAGCTAAGAAGGGCTCCTTCAAGGGTTTCTTGTTTTCAGATTTTTTTTGGGGGTTCTAGATCTAGGGTTTCTACCATTGTGTAGTGATAAAAACCCTTTTATTAGGGCCTAAACCTCTAGTATTTTAATTAAACATTTCAGATCTGATATTTTAGTAGCATTTAGGTGGCTGGAAGAAACTCTTCTAGCCCTCTAAACATCACATTTCAGTTATTTTTTCAATCAGATTTTTGCCATAAATTAGTGATTTTTTTGGACTAACTTTTTTTGATAATTTCTTTGAGTTTTCTGTGATTTCCAGCAAGCAAAGCTTGCTGGTTTGTGACAGCTTTTACACAGGTGAAGGGGAGGTGCTGCCCAAATTGGCCTAGAAATACCTGAACCTTCAACCGGTTCCAAAAGGGGTTCAAACCCTCACATTTCTCTCTTCTTTTCTGATATTTGTGAACCCCAAAGAGAAGTTTTCTTGGGGTATTCTACAAAAGTTTTTAAAGCATTTGTAATCTATATGTAAATAGATTAGGAAGTAGATCACTAGTTTTTGTTTTTTCCATTTCAAATAGATCTAGATTTTTTCAATTTTACCCACCTTCTCTTTTAGGGAGATTGTTGCGTGGTTAGCATACTTGGTTTAACTTAGCTTATTTTTTGAGCATTTCTTTTTCAAGCATGCATCTAGATTAGTTTTTCTTTCTATTCTACAGTTTAGTTGCTCCAAGTACCTCAAGGTACCGGCACCGTGCCCTGTGGCACAAAGCTCAATTTGAGGCTTGTGGGTTATTTTATTTCTGTACTTTACTTCCTGTCATTTAATTTTGCAAAGAGTAATATACAACCTAACATCCGTCCGTGTATCCTCTGCCCTCTGTTATCTCCCTTTAGGGAACTCGGATCAAGGGTATGAAAAACAGAGGGGTTTGGGGGCTTTAGGAAACCTTAATTAGTTCACTTTACTTTTTGCAATCTTTTACTTTCCTGCAAAGCAATTTCATTTCTTAATTGTCCAGAGATCAAGTACCGACACATCCCATAAGGGATAACACTCAGGTTGACTTTATTAACTTGTTAATTCTGTAATTCATTTTGCTTACTGTAAAAACAAATCTGCAATTTATTTAAAATATACAACCTAAACTGTCCGTGTATCCTCTGCCCCCTCGTTATCTCCTTTTAGGGGACTCAGGTAAGGGTATGAAAAGCAGAGAGGCTTAGGGGCTTTAGTTTAATAAGCATCCATTTTGCTATTTTTCTGGTTGATTAAAGACAGTGACCTCGGAAGCTAGTTGGATTAGAAGACCGTGGGGGTCTCTAGGCGTTCTACGTCCTCCTTGTTGAGCACCAGGGCATTGGGATTTGACCTGGGAGCTATAGGTGGACTTGTTTCCACTGTTTTGAGCGCACCAGCACTCCCTCTTTGACTTGAGAGATACTAGATTGGGGTAGTCACACCACTGGCTCGAAGACTTAACTGAACATTAAGACCCCCTTAAAATTTATTAAAATTTACAAGAGACATTGCAAAACGTCCTACAAATACAGGTCACTACTACTTATCTTTGCCTTGTTGTTCAAGGCTTTTACTGCAAGCACTTTCACATTTTATTTCACTGCAAGCTTTTCACTATTCAGTTACAAGTATTTCCTTTCAGTTTCGCAATCTCTTGTGGTGGCATCTTTAATTCATTTGGTTAAGTAATCACATTGTTTAGTAATCTGTAGATCTTGTGTAACACAATTGATTCATTTTCTTTCAACATTTTTGGGGTAATAGCTTAATAATTGTTCCATTTATTCAATCTGTTCATAACATCTGATACAACTGAGGATATTGTTTATACTGCTTAACTGCTCATTCATTACTGCTTATATTGTTCATAGTAGTCATTTGTCCATATTGTAATCTGGTTTGATTTGGATAACACCTAAACTGAAATATCCCAAATCCCGATATTTTATAATTCTAAACAAATATGCTGATACAACCGGGCATGCAAACTGCCATGCAAAATTCCCTATTTTATAGCAAAAATTAGGGTTAGGGTTTGTAGGATAGAATGAACACTTACCACTGATAAGCTGGCTGGACTGCTCCTGATAGAGTATGCATGCATCCAGAGCTGAATCAAAGATGAACTGATATCTTCTGCTTTCGGTGATACCCCAGCAGCACGAACCCTAGATCAGCTAAGGGTGACGTTTTCAGTGAAGGAGGTGTCCGATGAAGCTGCTGATTTGTAGGACTGATAGCCTTTCCGTGCTAGAGAGAATGCCTGGCACATGCGGAAATTCTGAGGTCTCTAGGCAGGATAGCGAATTGTTCTAGAGGTGCAGCTGCTCATGCCCACCTGATCCCGAAATAGCTGATAACTGCTCAGGATGAGCACGATCGGATCTGATAATCACCGGGTATTGGAGTAAGATGCCGATGATGAGAATGGTGCCCGATTTTCGAAGTAAAACTGAGATATGAAGACCCAGTGAATGATTAGGGCTTTCTGGCTGAAAACCCCCTTACGGCTGCACACGTGCCCCTGCAACAATCTCTACTGTATACTGGATAACTATGAATGAATGGGAGAGCAAAATGGTGAACCTGTATGGCTTACCCTGAATGAGACTAGGGTAGATATCTCATTGCCGAAACCCCACTAGGTGAAGACGCTGTCTCCAACCCCAACTGTTGTGCTGCACGCTGTGCTGCTATTCAAGATCTCCAAAATAATAATCATCAAAAGTAAAGTTTTCTTTCATTTTATATTCTTTTTATAACTTTCAACTGCGAAAACCCTAATCTTTGACCTAATTAGGTCACTTTAATTTCTAATTTGCAGTTGACTTGCATGCATGTGCATGGAGACTTAAATGGGTGCATGCATCATTAAATAATGCTTAGATGGCATGCATGATGGTGGCTTTTGGCCCCGATGGCCCTTATTGACCTAATGGCGATAACATATTGATGCCCTAGATTTTCTATAGATGGCATCAGTCTTTAGATGATTCCCTAACTGTCAGTAATCGCTCGAACCCATAGGAATCACATAGGTTAGCGGTTTTGGGCCTCAAGGCCTAATCAGATGAGGACATTACAGTCCTCCTCGCTTGAGATTGCTTGTCCTCAAGCAACTGCAGATTGGGATGCTGCAATACCTGTTCACCTTCCCATGTGGCATCCTCTGTCGGTAGTTCTTTCCACTGAACCAAGTATTCTCTAATTACCCTGTTCCTGAGCTTCCTTTCTCTAGTCTGTATGATTCGTTCAGGAATCAGTGTCAACAGTCCTTCATCATCTAAAGGAGGTAATTCTGTTGATGGAGCAATGTGTTGCCCAAGGGTCTTTTTCAGGTTGGACACATGGAACACATTGTGAATTTTACTTTCCTGTGGAAGTTCTAGTTCATATGCCACCTCTCCCACCTTCCTGATTATTCTATAGGGTCCATAGAAGCGAGGTTTTAATTTTTTTGCTCATTTTTTCTTAAGCGAAGACTGTCTGTAAGGCTGGAGCCTTAAGTATACCAAATCCCCTACCTCAAAGCTTCTGCTCAATCCTGTGTTTGTCTGCATATAACTTCTGCTGATTTTGGGCTGTCTGTAAGTTTTCCTTCAAGATTTTCAGAATATCTTGACTGTCCTGTATCCAATCCTTTGCCTTAGGAGCCCTACTGTCTCCAAATGCCAAATCTGCATAGTCCAAGGCCTCATAGCCATATAATGCCTTAAAAAGAGTCATCCTAATAGACATGTGATAGGTAGTATTGTAGCAATACTCCCCTAAGTGTAGCCATTTGATCCAGGTTCACTGCTGCCCTGCTACATAGTTCCTCAGATACCCTTCAATCCACTTGTTGACTATTTCAGTTTGTCCATCGCTTTGGGGATGATAACTCGTACTGGTAGCCAGTTCAGTCCCCACTAATCTGAATAGTTCCTGCCAGAAGGCACCTGTGAATCTGCTAACCCGATCACTGACAACGGTCTTAGGTAATCCGTGTAACCTGAAGACCTCCCTAAAGAATAACTCAGCTACTTGAGCTGCAGAGTAATCTGATGATATCGAAAAGAAATGTGCAAACTTGGTCAGTCTGTCAACTACTACATATAAACAATCTCGCCCTTGGACCTTGGGCAATCCTGTAATAAAGTCCATGGAGACGCTTTCCCACTTTTGTTCTGGAATCGGTAGTGGCTGAAGCAACCCTGCTGGATGGATGTTCTCAATCTTGTTCTGTTGACAGAGGCTACATTCCTGTGCATAACTTCCCCCTTGAGGCCCGTCCATGAGAACCTCTCTCAGATCTGCCTGTAGCTCTTCAAGAAACCACGATGTCCTGATAATGGAGAGTCATGTGCTACCTGAATGATCTTTTTCCTCAACGTGGATTCTGGGATGAGATATATCCTGTTCTTGTAATAGATGATGTCATCAACAATCCTGTACCTGTCATCCTGAATTTGTCCATCCAATAATTCGCAAGCGAATTTATTTTTGGAGTATTCTACTAAGAGAAGTGCCTTCCACTCTGTGGATATACTCCTGAGAGATAATGAGGCGGGACGCCTGGATAATGCATCAGCTACTACATTATTCTTACCTTTTACATACTCGATCTCGAAATCATAGGCTTGTACTTTGCTGACCCATTTCTGTTGTCACTCATTCAGTTCCTTCTGCTCCAGGAAATACTTGAGGCTGTTATGATCGGTTTTGATTTTGAACTTACTGCCCACTAGGTACTGTCTGAATTTTGTGAGAGCATGTAAGATGGCTAACATCTCTTTGTCGTATATGGAGTAGTGGCGCTCGTAGTTCTTCAGTTTACGACTCTCAAATGCAATAGGGTGATGATTTTGCATCAATACTGCTCCTAACCCTTCCCTTGAGGCATCATATTCTACTACAAAGGGTTGTGAGAAGTCCGGTAATGCTAAAACTGGACAGGAACTCATAATAACTTTCATCTCCTCAAAAGTTTTCTGTGCTAAGTCTGCCCAAGTAACTGCTCCCTTCTTTGTGAGATCTGTGAGGGGTGCTGCAAATTGGGAGATTCCCTTAACGTACCGTCGGTAATAAGTGCACAGACCCAAGAAACCTCTCATTTCTGTGACTGTTTTTGGCGCAGGCAATCTCTGATAGCTCGGATTTTCTCCATGTCAACCTGTACTCCTTCCGCATTGATTATGTGTCCTAAGTAAATCATTTCCTTCATGCCAAACTCACACTTGGACATTTTCGCATAAAGTGAATGTTCTTCTAGAATGCTCAGTACTTCGTCCAGGTGTTGTAGATGCTCTTCCCATGTTTTGCTGTAAATCAGGATGTCATCCAAGAATACTAGCAAAAACTTACGTAGCTGAACTCTGAAGGTATGGTTCATGCATGACTGAAAAGTGGCTGGAGCATTGGTAAGTCTAAACGGCATGACCAAAAACTTATAGGGACCATAGTGACAGCGAAAAGCTGTTTTGGAGATGTCTTGGTCCCTTACCCTAATCTAATGGTATCCCGAGCGAAGATCAATCTTGGAGAAGTATTTAGCTCCCCCAAGTTCATCCATGAGTTCGTTAATTCTAGGGATGGGATACCTGTTCTTAATGGTCTTTTTGTTGAGTGCTCGATAGTCGATGCACATTCGCAGTGTACCATCCTTCTTCTTGACCAAGACTACAGAGGATGCGAAGGGGCTAGAACTGGGCCGAATATATCCAAGCTCCAGTAATTCTTTGATGGTTTTCTCGATCTCATCCTTGTATCTTTTGGGATGTCGGTAACCAGTGGTGATGACTGCTTGTGTCCCCTCTAGCTCAATGATGTGTTTAAAGCCTCGTTCTGGCGGTCTACCTCATGGAAGGTCCCGAAAAACCTTTTCATGCTTCTGTAGCAAGGCCTGAATGTCACTTGGGTGTTGTGTGCTGGTTTCTAGGGGTTTCCTAAAGGTGACAAAACATTCTGCAGCCCATTCTATGTCGTCCTGTCGGAGTACTGCTTCCATTCTCTGTGACGAGACCGGTTTTGGGGGATAAGTGTTCATGCCCCTCAAAACTACTTGTTTGCTGTCTAGCCCCTGGAATTCCATTTCCATTGCCCTGTAGTCTGTAGTGTATTTCCCTATAGAATAAAGCCACTGAACACCCAATACTACATGAGTATCTGATACATCTACTACATAGAAGGAATTTGTCATCTGATAGTTACCTAAGGTGACATTCAATTTTGGAATCCAGTAGTTCCACTCCATGTTGGAGTTCCCGGCTACTGCTATAGTGAATTCTTCGAACTTCTCGGTCTGAATACCTCTCTTGGCTACCCAAGCGGAGTCAATGAAATTGTGGGTTGCTTCCTCATCAATCAATACTCCTACTCTGTGACCCTTTACTACTCCCCTGACCCTGAGAGTATGGAATCTTGGTACTCTAGATAATGTAGCAATGACTCCCTCTGGTGTATCACCCTGGTGTGATTCTTCCTTAGCTGCTCGTAGTTCTTCCGTGGCTTCCTGCTCATAGTCATCCTCATCACTGTCTGAATATACGTCGATGTAGTGAGCCTTCGCCTTCCCTACACACCTGTGTCCTGGTACCCATGGTTCCTGATAGGTGAAACATATTTTCTTCCTCCTCAAGTCTTTCCTAGTGTCCTCATCTAACCATGTTTTCTTGGGAACATCCTGCTGGAAAGGTTTCTTGTCCTTGTCTTTAACAGGGAAACTGGTTTTGAGTGGGAACCTGTTCTTGGGAATTGAATCCTGTAGATCTCTGGCTATGCTAATGGCATCCTGTAGAGTGAGGGGTTTGTAGGCCTTCACCCATCCCCGTAGTGGCTCTGTTAGGGCCTCAGTGAATAACATGGTCAACCTGCTCTCTGACACATCTGTTACCATGACCGCTATCCTTTGGAATTCTGAGATGAAGGCTTCTGCACTATCTGTCTGTTTGAGTTGAGCCAACTACCTGAAATGTATCTTTGGATCCTTCCTGTCAAACCGCTCCATGAGCTTCTGAGTGAACTCACCATAGGAGTGTATGGTGTTGTGACCCAATGTCACCAATCTGTGGTACCACCACTCGTGAGCCTCTCCGTCCAGGTGGAGTGTAGCCAATTTAATGGCATCCGTCTCTGTCATGGGATTGAGTTGGAAATAGGTATCCAACTTTTGAACCCATATCCTCACTGATCCTCCGCGAGTCCCATCAAAGTTCGGGATGGTCAACTTGCCCAAGGTCTTCTGCAACTCATAGTTGTGATTGAATCCCTAGTTGAAATTCCTGGGCCTGTTCCTACTCTTCATGTTGCAGAAATCTGAAAAAGACATGGCAGCATGAAACTCATCCCCTAAGTCTCTATATTCTTGCAAATAAGCCCCAAAAGGTTCGCTAGGTTCTACCTGCATGACTGGACCACCTACTGTATCTGCCAAGAAGTGAGGCATGGTAGGCCTGTTGGAAGGTCTGCTATATATGTGCGGTGTATTCTGTATATTAGTGTACACAACCTTTCCACTACTGCTTGTAGATCCCCGATCTACTGGTGAGGGAGGTGTACTGTTGATACCTATTTCTGGTTTCGTCGATAATCTGTTGATTGCATTGAGTACATCTTTTTGCCCTTTGGCTAATCTTGCAATGCAGATACTAAGTTGCGAAACTCCATCCTGTCCTCTTCTCCTCTCGTTCCTTTGCCCTTTTCCGAGTGTATACCTGTTTGTTCCATGTTTGAATTGATATCCTCTAGTTGGATATCCTCAAATTCCCCTGTGTATCTACTCTTTCTTCTCCTATAGGTTACAAAAGGGTCTCTTTCTGTATTCATCTATGTCTCATTTCTTAAGCCCACAGCTGGCCAAGAAAATAGCTCTGATACCACTGTAATATCCCAAATCCCGATATTTTATAATTCTAAGCAAATATGCTGATACAACTGGGCATGCAAACTGCCATGCAAAATTCCCTATTTTATGGCAAAAATTAGGGTTAGGGTTTGTAGGATAGAATGAAGACTTACCACTGATAAGCTGGCTGGACTGCTCCTGAGAGAGTATGCATGCATCCAGAGCTGAATCAAAGATGAACTGATATCTTCTGCTTCCGGTGATACCCCAGCAGCACGAACCCCAGATCAGCTAATGGTGACGTTTTCAGTGAAGGAGGTGTCCGATGAAGCTGCTGATTTGCAGGATTGATAACCTTTCCGTGTCGGAGAGAATGCCTGGCACATGCGGAAATTCTGAGGTCTCTAGGCAGGCTAGCGAATTGTTCCAGAGGTGCAGCTGCTCACGCCCCCCTAATCCCGAAATAGCTGATAACTGCTCAGGATGAGCACGATCGAATTTGATAATCCTTGGGTACTGGAGTAAGATGCCGATGATGAGAATGGTGCCTGGTTTTCGAAGTAAAACTGAGATCTGAAGACCCAACGAATGATTAGGGCTTTCTGGCTGAAAACCCCCTTACGGCTGCACACGTGCCCTTGCAACAATCTCTACTGTATACTGGATAACTATGAATGAATGGAAGAGCAAAATGGTGAACCTCTATGGCTTACCCTGAATGAGACTAGGGCAGATATCTCATTGCCGAAACCCCGCTAGCTGAAGACGCCGTCTCCAACCCCAACTGCTGTGCTGCTATTCAAGAGCTCCAAAATAATAATCATCAAAAGTAAAGTCTCTTTTCACTTTATCTTCCTTTTATAACTTTCAACTGCGAAAACCCTAATCTTTGACCTAATTAGGTCACTTTAATTTCTAATTTGCAGTTGACTTGCATGCATGCACATGGAGACTTAAATGGGTGCATGCATCATTAAATAATGCTTAGATGGCATGCATGATGGTGGCTTTTGGCCTCGATGGGCCTTCTTGACCTAATGGCGATAACATATTGATGCCCTAGATTTTCTATAGATGGCATTAGTCTTTAGATGATTCCCTAACTGTCAGTAACCACTCGAACCCACAGGAATCACATAGGTTAGCTGTTTTGGGCCTCAAGGCCTAATCAGATGAGGACATTACATAAACTGTGGGTTAATTAACTTAGATTTCAATTTCATTTGTAAATCTGTAAAGTTGTAATTTATCCTTAGACTCCATTTGTTAATAGGCACTAGTCTTCATTTATCTCAAGGTCTGCTTGTCATTAAAATGAAATCTTTGCATTTGCATGCTGCTTGTCATTCCTTGGATAGTATAAAGTCTTAGCCTCACAACCTTAATAAAAGATCCCATTAACTAATAGTTAATAAACTTAGGAATATTTTCCTGTAGGGACTACCCCCCTTGGCTCTGTTGGGATTTGGCCTAAACGGAGGAGTTGATAGACTGTGGTGGTAGTGGTCCCCAACTCTAACTTGCCCCCAAGGACACACAAAGCAGGTTATTGACTTCCCTGTGTTCTAAAGTGTGTATTAGGCGGCAACATCTTTGGCGCTGTTGCCGGGGACAAGTCATATGTCCTTGGTTTGACTTAATTATTTAATTTCTTGTTTTGAATTCTTTAATTCTTCAAAATGTTAATAAAATTCTTTAATTAAATTTTAATAACTTATTCACCCATATTAGAGCTATCTTTTTCTCCAAATGGCGACTCCACTCCAAAATATAGTGAGGTATTCTACCCGGAGCCATTCAGGTGGTCTACTCAACTCCCTTACTGTGGTTGAAAGGGTGTACAGGAGGAGGTTGAATAGACTCGCTCCCCGTAGACTCCTTGCAACTCTTGGAGAAGAGGCTATCTCTGATATTAGTTTATTGTTTGCCCAAAACAACCAACCCTCACCAATGGATGATCTATGAAAGCCATGTGATTTCTCTAACATCATTGGTTATCCTCATGCTTTTCCAGATAAAGCTATAGACAAGTTACCTTCCTTTCAGTGTAATAATGCCATTAGTGCCAAGTCTCACATCACCAAATTCAACCAGTGCATTGCCAAGTGGTGTAATGCTAGTAATTATGAGGATGTCAAGATGAAGTTGTTCGTTTTGTCTTTAGAGGATGATGCCATGGAATGGTTTGAGGAGCAGAATGATAATAAGTTCAAAACTCTCAAAGAAATCATTGAAGCCTTCAACGATAGATGGGGTGATAGAAGGGATAGCCATTTCTTGTTGGCAGCCTTGCATACTAGCCACAAGCAAGAGAATGAAACCATGGAAGAATTTAATAAAAGGTTTAATGACTTAGTAAAAAGTCTCCCTGTAGACATCAAGCCCCAAGAAGCATCTCTCTTGATTTATTACATCCAAGCATTTGAAGGAGAAATGAAATATCAGATAAGGGATAAGGAACCTACAAATCTTAAGGATGCACAGGAAAAAGCCATCAAGATAGATAAAAACATGCAAGCGCTGGTAAATCTAATATTCCTGGGTTTTCAAGGGGTAGTTCTTCAAAGGCTAATGAAGTAAAAAAAGTTAAGTTTGAAACCAGGAACCTCAAGGTGACTCCATAGATAAGCTCACCCAATTGATTAAACAAATGGAAGTGAATCATGCTAATCAGCTGGCTGCCATGCAGGCAAACCAGACAACATTATAAAACAAGGTAGTTTCTTTGGAAAGAAATAGAGGAAATAATTTCCATCCAAACAAGCCAAATGATAGGTGGCAAAACCAAAGAAGGTCCCCACCTGAAGATCAAAGGCCCCCAAATCCATTAGAGTCTACCAACATGGTTGATCATCAAGCCATTCCATATTGTAGGCCTTGTGGAGACTTTCATGAAGAGAATACTTGTCAAGTTTTTCTGCAAATTCTAAGTGAGAAAATGGCTCAAAAAACAGAAAATGAACAAGTAAATATGTGTGGGCAGAAGTATAACATTGACATGTATGATTGGATGGATTTGGTAGAAAGTAGTCAAAGTGTTGAGTCAGTGAATGAAGTAGCAAAAGCAACCTTTGGTCCTAAGCCTAGTGAGCAACAAGTTTCATATTTTTCTAGATATAGAGGCATGAATTACCAAAGGAATGGTAAGAAAACTCAGAATAGAGAAAGAGCTCCAGCAAATGTCCCCAAGGTACCCCCCCCCCCCCCCCCCCAATTCAATTACTGCTAATACAGAATTAAACATTGATTTAGGAGGTTGGTTAAATAATGCTAAGATATTGGCTCCTGTAGCAGAAATCATGAAGATCCCTTCTCAAAAGGGAGAGTTACTCAAAGCCATAGAAGAGCCTTCTCAGGGTAATGCTGTTAGGATTATTAATCCTCCCTTGTCCAAATTTGGTCATGTCTAAATCAGGAGTCATGTCTAAATCGGGAGTCCATCCAGTCTATTTATAGTCATTAGCACCATTGCGTTCACTTGGCCTAATTGGGGCACATGTTTCAGTTACTAAAGTGTGGCGAACACTAATTGAGGCTTACTACCATTGATTGCACTTAATTGCATCAGTTTAGAAGCCTCCTAGACCAATCCCTACAATTTAGGAAGCCACTGGGAGTGCCGAAACCAACCAAAGTCAGTTCAGTTCAGTTGATGACTAGTTAAGCTAAGTTAGGAGTCAGTTACATTCAGTTCTAGTCCTCTACATTCAGTTAGCGCTAGGTTTACTTGACTGCACTCAGGAGGGGCGCATTTCTCACCTACCATAGTCAGTTAGCCTTAGTCAACATTGAATGTAACACTTGAGTTGTGTTTTAGAGCTCCGATGAACTCCGATTATGGTTTAGACAAGGTCAGTTAACTATTGAGTCCTTCGATAGTGATTTAGACAAGGTCTTAGTTACCTACAGTCAAGTAGAGTCTATCAATTCGAATTTCCTCATGTGGATTCGAATTTCATGTGGCTATTAAAGCCATTGTACTTCATTGTAATGATTATCCGATTACTTTTTGATTAATGAAAGCATTCACAACTGCAAGCCATTTTTGCACTGTTTCATTCTTCAATTGCTGAGTAAATTGTGTGATCTATTTTGTGAGTTGTGTGTTTGTCCACAGATCTAAGTGCTCAATTTAATATGGTATCAGAGCCTCGGCGGACAAGACACCTCTCCTCCTCAGATCTCCAGCTGGATCAATTTTTTGAGCAAATTGCTCCTTCCAGTACTGCACCAGAAGCGGAGAATTTACCACTTAATATCCCAAGTTAGGAAATTGTTGATCAAGCTTGCTTGATCAACTATGTTGTGTGTGAAGGAAATTCCAAAAGTGCAGACTGTCAACCTTACTTTGTATGTTTGATTGTGTGACAGGTTATCAACTTTTCTTACAGCATTCGCTGCAAGCAGCCTCTTCTTCTCACTGCATTTGCTACAGCAGCTTAGTCCTTCTTACTACATTCAAAATGGCTCATCCAATGGAGCCTCTCACTCCCTTCAACTATCACCAGTGGAAGGATGACATGGTGGTAATGCTCCGCACCAAGCAGCTCTTCAGACTCATAGAAGAAACAGAGGAAGAGCCAGAATCAGATAAAGACAAAGCTAAGTACATGAACAGGCTTGATGAAGCCCATGGACACTTGCTCTCCTCAGTCTCTAGAGATCTTCGATTTCACATCCAAGACTTGGAGACTCCCAAGGAGGTTTGGGACAAGCTTGCCTCCTTATTTGATAAGCAAGATGAGATGAGGATCCATCAACTAGAAAATGATCTGATTACTCTCAATCCATCCAATTTTGAATCTCTGAATGAATTCTTCACAAAGTTCAAGAACCTGATATATCAGTTGAAGCAATGCAAAGTGAAGAAGGATGAAGATCAGCTCATCCTTGCCATTCTCACAAAGCTCAATGTAGACTACTCAGTCTTTGTATCCACCTTCCAAACAGTAAGGCTCACTACTCCAAATTGGAAGATGCCCACTCTTAATGCCTTCATCCACTCTCTTATTTCTGAGAATGATAAATTGATCCAAATGGGGATCATTCGATCTCCCAAAGATCTAGCTCTGGTTGCAAGAGGAGATAAGGTAGTGAATGACAAAGGGAAGCAAAGGGATGAGTCTCATGTGAAGAAAGAGCAATCAAAAGAACCTTCAGGTTCGAAGAGAAGCAAGAAGAATGGCAAAGGCAAGGTCCTCTGCTCTTACTGTGGAAGGGGCTTTCATTTAGAAAGCTCTTGTATGAGAAGACAACTTGATGAAATGGCTCTTCTTTTGAAGAAACATAACATTTCTATACCTGCTAGCGCAAGGAAGGATGACTCTGAAGAAGAAGAAGATGAAGAATACCAAAGGAAAGGCCATGCACTGAAGGCTTGCTGCACATCATCACATGTCTTCCTCATTGATTCTGGAGCTTCCAACCATATGGCTACATCCAGAGAATCATTCTCTTCTTTTCAGTCCTTTGATGGTCCTAGTATTCAGATGGGCAATAATAGTAAAGTCAAAACAAAGGGGAAGGGCTTTGTCAAACTTGAACATGGAAGGTTCAAAGATGTGCTATTTGTTACCTCCCTAGCTTCAAACTTGTTATTTGTCTATCAGATGACCCATACTGGATCTCCAAAAGCAAGTGATCTTTGGTCCTGACTCAGTGGAGATCACAGATATCTCTACTGGGAGCATCATAGCAAAGGGTACTGCAAATCATGCTTCAAAAGCATATGAGTTCTCACATTTCATGCCTCCTTCAGAACCAGTGCACTCCCAGCAGCCACTTGCAAGGGAAGGTAAAATCATTGCATCTACTTCTTTTACAGCTTCTACTAGTATTGCAGATCCATCTTTATCAGTTTATGACCTTGAGATTCAGGGTGACTCAAATCTAGATTCAGTCCCTACTTCCAAACTGGAAGCTAGGAAGATGACTGGAAACTCACCCGACACTCAGAAAGGAAAGACCCTTGCGCTATGTCATGCTATCTTACCTTCTTCAGGGAGATGCAATAGACTCCCTGTAAGATGCTATATGGCAAGGGCTCAGTCTCACTACATTCTGAAGAATGGATATGATCATACATCTCTTCATTCAACAAGAGACAAAGGTTACATTCCTCCTTCCTTCCATCATCATTTTTGGAGAAGAAGGAGAAGTCTACATGCCAGGCCCCAGAATACTTGTGCACAGCACACCATGCATGCTGCTTCGCTACCTCACAGAGATGATGATTACAGCAACATATTTTCAAGTTTTTCAAACTTGAGACCTGATTCTACCTGCTTAGATAGAGGGGGGGCTTTTTTCCCATGTGGTTTTTGCCCCAACTCCTTGTAATAAGCAGTTACTTTATTTTACTTGATGTAATGGGTGACCTATGGTCTTAGTTACTAGGGCCCACAGATTGTCCAAGTTAGCATTTAGGGGGGGTGTTAGGATTATTATTCCTCCCTTGTCCAAATTTGGTCATATGTCTAAATCAGGAGTCATGTCTAAATCGGGAGTCCATCCAGTCTATTTATAGTCATTAGCACCATTGGGTCCACTTGGCCTAATTGGGGCACATGTTTCAGTTACTAAAGTGTGGGGAACACTAATTGAGGCTTACTGCCACTCATTGCACTTAATTGCATCAGTTTAGGAGCCTCCTAGACCAATCCCTACAATTTAGGAAGCCACTGGCAGTGCCGAAACCAACCAAGGTCAGTTCAGTTTAGTTGATGACTAGTTAAGCTAAGTTAGGAGTCAGTTACATTCAGTTCTAGTCCTCTACATTCTGTTAGCGCTAGGTTTACTTGAATGCACTCAGGAGGGGCGCATTTCTCACCTACCACAGTCAGTTAGCCTTAGTCAACACTGAATGTAACACTTGAGTTGTGTTTTAGAGCTCTAATGAACTCCGGTTATGGTTTAGACAAGGTCAGTTAACTATTGAGTCCTCCGATAGTGATTTAGACAAGGTCTTAGTTACCTACAGTCAAGTAGAGTCTATCAATTCGAATTTCCTCATGTGGATTCAAATTTCATGTGGCTATTAAAGCCATTGTACTTCATTGTAATGATTATCCGATTACTTTTTGATTAATGAAAGCATTCATAGCTGCAAGCCATTTTTGCATTGTTTCATTCTTCAATTGCTGAGTAAATTGTGTGATCTATTTTGTGAGTTGTGTGTTTGTCCATAGATCTATGTGCTCAAATTAATAAATGCTGACAAAGCCATAGCCTATCAGGATGCACCTGTCATTTTACAAAGTATGGATAAAGGAAATGAAAAGAATCAGCCATTATTCCTTTCATTGTTAGTTAACAACCATCTTCTTCATAATTACATGTTAGATTCAGGAGCTAGCTCAAATGTCATGACTAGGAAAGTTATGGAACCGGTTAAATCTGAGGATTTCAAGGCCTTACCATAACATTTGTGCTATGGATAGTAAGAAGATAGAAGTTTTTGGTTTGATTAAAGGTTTACAAGTGCACTTAGCAGCATTTCCAGATATTCAGATTGAAATGGACATAGTAATGATAGATGTCCCTGATGCTTGGGGTATGTTACTCTCAAGAAAAACTGGAGCAGACTTAGGAGGAAATATTCAAATGGACTTAACTTATGCCATCATCCCAACTCCTGAAGGAACTTACATAAGATTAAATAGAGAGTTGGAAATGAAGTACCATGTAGAATACCCAAGAAACCCAAGTAATGAATTAAAGTATTAAACTAATGATTTTGGAAACTATGCAATCTTGGCTAACTCTTTGGAACCCATAGAAGAAACATCTGAAGAAGAAAGAGTTAAAACAAGCTTGGCATATGCATTTTGATGGGGCTTTTTCTAGATTTGGTAAGGGCGCAGGCATAGTCATTGAATCTCCTTCTTAGAAGGAATTCAATTTTTCATATAGGCTGGAATTTAACGCCACTAATAACGTGGCTGAGTACGAAGCTTTACTCCTGGGTTTAGAGCTATGCAATGACAAAGGTATAAAGAGGTTAGAGGTCAAAGGTGATTCAGATTTGGTCATTTCATAGGTCGACAAACAATCTGCATATAAATCAAAAAGGTTAAAAAGTTATAGGGATACAATTTTGGACATGATGCCATGTTTTGATCACATAGAATTTATTGCAATCCCTAGAGAATTAAATGCTAAGGCAGATAGACTTGCAGTTGCTGCTTCTACCCTTCAAAGGTCACCAGAGTTAGTTGATAAAGAAGTAAAAATGGAAGTTACTTTTAGACCTTCAGTTCTAGATAATGTAGATAATTGGCAAATTTTTTATGATGATAAGCAAGTGATTAAATTCTTGAATAGTGTGGATGAGTTTGTTGGTTTTCACATTAGTGAAGAAAAGGAGGGTTGTTATTATGTAGAAGAAAGTCAAAAGCTTAACCCAGCCCCTAGAAAACTTGTGTCTTTAGAGAAGGCATTTGATAGACAAGATGGTCATAAGCCAAAGGAAGAATCTGGGACAAAACCTTGTGATTATCTTGAAGTCAACATAGGAACTAATGAAGAACCTAGAACGGTCAAGATTGGGAAAAAGACACCCAAAGAAGAAAGGGAACAAATCATTAATTTGCTAAGGGAGTATAGAGATGTTCTAGCTTTCACATATGATGAACTAAAGGTCTATAGGGAGGATGTGATTCAACATACTATTCCACTTAAAGAAGAAGCTAAGCCCTTTAGATAGAAGCTTAGGAAAATTAATCCTAAGTTGGATCCCTTAGTACAACATGAATTACAAAAGATGTTAGCAGCTGGAGTAATAGCCCACACTAGACATTCTTCTTGGTGCTCAAATTTGGTGGTGGTTAGGAAGAAAACTGGTCAAATAAGGTTATGTGTAGATTTCAGAAATCTAAATATTGTGTGCAAGAAGGATAATTATCCCCTCCCTAAGATGGAAACTTTATTGCAAAGAGTAACAGGATCTGGTATGGCACAAAGCTCGGTTTGAGGCTTGTGGGTTATTTTATTTCTGTAATTTACTTCCTATCATTTAATTTTGCAAAGAGTAATATACAACCTAACATCCGTCCATGTATCCTCTACCCTCTGTTATCTCCCTTTAGGGAACTCCGATCAAGGGTATGAAAAACAGAGGGGTTTGGGGGCTTTAGGAAACCTTAATTAGCTCACTTTACTTTCTGCAATCTTTTACTTTTCTGCAAAGCAATTTCATTTCTTAATTGTCCAAAGATCAAGTATCGACACCTCCCATAAGGGATAACGCTCAGGTTGACTTTATTAACTTGTTAATTCTGTAATTCATTTTGCTTACTGTAAAAACAAATTTGCAATTTATTTAAAATATACAACCTAAACTGTCCGTGTATCCTCTGTCCCCCTGTTATCTCCCTTTAGGGAACTCAGGTAAGGGTATGAAAAGCGGAGAGGCTTAGGGGCTCTAATTTGATAAGCATCCATCTTGCTATTTTTTCCGGTTGATTAAAGACAGTGACCTCGGAAGCTAGTTGGAGTAGAAGACCATGGGGGTCTCTAGGCGTTCTACGTCCTCCTTGTTGAGCACTGGGGCATTGGGGTTTGACCTGGGAGCTACAGGTGGACTTGTTTCCACTGTTTTGAGATCACCAGCACTCCCTCTTTGACTTGAGAGATACTAGATTGGGGTAGTCACACCACTGGCTCAAAGACTTAACTGAACATTAAGACCCCCTTAAAATTTATTAAAAATCTACAAGAGACATTGCAAAATGTCCTACAAACACAGGTCACTGCTATTTATCTTTGCCTTGTTGTTCAAGGCTTTTATTGCAAGCACTTTCACATTTTATTTCACTGCAAGCTTTTCACTTTTCAGTTACAAGTATTTCCTTTCAGTTTCGCAATCTCTTGTGGTGGCATCTTTAATTCATTTGGTTAAGTAATCACATTGTTTAGTAATCTGTAGATCTTGTGTAACACAATTGATTCATTTCCTTTCAACATTTTTGGGGTAATAGCTTAATAATTGTTCCATTTATTCAATCTATTCATAACATCTGATACAACTGTGGATATTGTTTATACTGCTTAACTGCTCATTCATTACTGTTTATATTGTTCATAGTATCCATTTGTCCATATTGTAATCTGGTTTAATTTGGATAACACCTAAATTGTGGGTCAATTAACTTAGATTTCAATTTCATTTGTAAATCTCTAAAGTTGTAATTTATCCTTAGACTTCGTTTGTTAATGGGCACTAGTCTTCATTTATCTCAAGGTCTGCTTGTCATTAAAAGGAAATCTTTGTATTTGCATGCTGCTTGTCATTCCTTAGATAGTATAAAGTCTTAGCCTCACAACCTTAATAAAAAATCCCTTTAACTAATAGTTATTAAACTTAGGAATATTTTCCTGTAGGGACTACCCCCCTTGGCTTTGTTGGGATTTGGCCTAAACAGAGGAGTTGGTAGACTGTGGTGACAGTGGTCCCCAGCTGTAACTTGCCTCCAAGGACACACAAAGCAGGTTATTGACTTCCCTGTGTTCTAAAGTGTGTATTAGGCGGCAACAGAGAGCATGTGAGAACCATAGAATCTCTAGTTTCAATAATCTGTAAAAACATCTCAACTTGACAAACCAACCTTAGTAGCACAAAATTTTGTAAAAAGCCAATGAACCATAAGTTGCATTATTGAAAAGTGAAATGAAAATGCCTAACTAATAAAAAACAGGTTTATTATTTATTCCTAAGTACAGAAAAGATATGCAGAAAAGGAATGCTTGCTTCAAGGAGCTTATTTTCCTACTCTAAGCATGACATAATCAAAATGTTAAGTAAAATGAAAAACCCAATGCAACCATCTTAACCTTTTATCAAAATTTAATTTTTTTCCCTTTTGTTTGGTTACCTGCGCGGATATTCAAGAGGGGCGGGCTGGATGGGAAATCATATGCATGTAGAACTTCAAAAAACGGGTTCCCAAATTGGCGTGTGCTTCTGTAGGATTCCTCTATCCAAGCTTGGATAGGGCTAATGTACATATATGTATGATGAAGTAGATCACAAACTCCATCATATATATCAAAAAGGCTTGTCGGATGATAACTTTATGCGTAAGCCCCAGGATGCTTCAAATCGTAAGGAACCTTTGAATGTGAAGATGTAGGATCAGACTAACTTTCCATCGACTGCATCAGACTAACTTTCCATCGACTGCATCAAATTTGAATTTTCAATGCATTGCTTTTCCAGGTCTTCATTGCTAACACTTGTGTGTGATTCTAAATGATCATATGAAAACTCTACATGACCCTCTTCTTTACCTAGATTTCCATAGGTCTCCAAATCAACACTCCCTTCTCTTGATACATCAAAAGTGGGCTTCTCAATGTTTGTCCAATAATCATCATCCATAACTTTGTCAAATATGGGGGAGTCGTCATCCATAGCATCACATTCCTGGCTATATTCATCCTCAAGTTCACAATAATCTTCTTCAGAAAGTTCAGATTCAAAGATGCTACAAGGTAAAGATCTTTCCAAACCCTTATCACCATGCGGAGAACATGGAGGAGTGTCATCATACACCATATAGAATTCATCATAATTTTCTTTATAAGTTTCTATGATGGTTTCCTCTTGAGGCAAATTTGGAATACACATGTGATCATCCTCTCTGAAACAATCCCGAGGATACTTCAAGTCTTCAATAGTTTCTGTCATGGCACCATGAAGAGGACCTTCAATAATATCGTCAATCAAGGGACCCTAATGAATATCTTTAATGGGGTCACTTGGGATATGTTGCTGAATGGGTTCCTCTAGTTTTTCCAAGTCTTCATTATTTTCTGTTAATGTGACATGAGAATGCTTTTCAACAATGTCTTCAAATGAGGGTTCTTCGTGAACTTCTTCAATTAGATTGTCATTGATTTGCTTATCTTAGAATCTTGTTGTGTATTGAGAGAGGCCTCATATTCTTTAATAAACATTTTAATCTCTTCCTTTCTAAAATAACTTAGAGGGACTTCCACGCATTCGACGTTGTTTATGACAGCATGAGGAAGTTCTTCAATGGGAGTATCATGGACTTCTTCTTCTCTTAAATATTCTAGAAGTAATTCCAAGTCTCTAACACTTTTTATCATGGCAAAAGGTTCGTCATATGTTTCTGTATGATACTTTGTTCCAGATAGGTAGAAGGTAAAGATTTTTCAAGGAATTTTTTCAAACCATTTATACTACCCCTACCATCATGCCATTGCTCTGAAGACAACCAAAGGAAGCTTGGAAAGGATGTTATACACTTATTAGGAAGGCCTTGATAGAACCAACAACATGCCTCTCACTGAAAAGTATTAGCAAACATTTCCATCATATTGTCCTTATAAAGAACATTGGAGTCAACCATCAATTGAAGGAAAGACTTGACATGCCAGATGGTTCAATCATCATAATCTCCATGAAAGACTGAAAACCATTTATATACATCCCCCATACCATGACCAAAGTAAGGAAAACCTAAGATGTTTGAGAAGTCGATGGGATGAAAAAATCCGGTTATCTGAGCACCACATTGCTCCCTTAATTCATCCATATTAGAAATCAACGATGTACATTTGATATAACCTTGGAACTTTGTATTGAACAGGTGGAGCTTGTCAAATGATGAGCTTTAAAGGTTTTACTATGTCGCGTGGGCCCATCTACACACAACAAATCCTCACAAGTGTTTTAGATGATAGGGTTTTATCCCTTTAATGGAGTTGCCATGTGAGAAGAAAAAATATACATTTAAAAATTTCTCAGAAAAAATATTTTTGCTTTTCTTTGTAAAATAAAAAATGAAAAAGGTTAGTGGAGTCTTGAGATGAAAAATAAATATCTACTCTAAACATTCATCAAACAAAGCAAAAACAAAAAAGTGGAAAACAAAGTCGTATTCCAGGAATAGAAAGATTTATCCCCGGCAACAACACCAAAATGTTGTCGCCTAATCCACACCACGGGTCGTGTGGCATAAATCTTTAAGCCACTGTGTGCGACCTAGGGGGCAAGCTCGAGCCAAGCACTGTCACCTGATACTCGGTTGCTCTATCTAGGGCAATTCCTAGCGAAGCCAAGGGGGGTGGTTCCTATGAAAATAATCTAAGGTTGTTTTAATCTATGAAAGTAAAAACAACTATTTTAGTAGTTAAGATGAAATGAATTAAAATATTGCCCACCAATCACTGCAAATAAATTACTTTAGTAACTTGGATAATATACAAACCATTCAAGACACTTTGCAAGATTGATTTATGCTTAAAAATAAAGTAGAACAGTGCCAATGAAAAGAGTGCTTGTGTAGAAGGGTTGCTAGTGTGGTCTCAGTGAAAGTATTGCAGTGTCTTGGTTGGAAATTTTTAGATTATTAGATGAGTGATTAAGGGAGTGGGTCAATTTTTGGGTTTGGCCCAATAAGACAAGCTCTCTTGAAATGAACGCTAAAGTGGCTTTACCAATTGTCCAATGGGGAGAGGCATAACCTGCTGAGAGTAGCCCCCTAACTCTGTGGTAGTTCTTGCCGCCTAAAACACACTTGACCGTGGAAAAGTCTTCCAACCACTAGGTGTGTTGCTGAGGGAAACTATGAGTTTAGAACCCAATGTCACCTCAGTTCCTAACTCCTCCGTTTAGACCCAAATCCTAAAAGGTCTAGGGGGGTAGTCCCTATTTACTAAGTTTCAAAGGTTGTGTTTTAGGAGTTAAAAGATGAATAACTTAATTTGAACTTTATGGCAATCAATCATGCAGAAATGCAATAATTTCAATTGCTAGGCAAATCTTTCTTTAGTCGTAAACCAAATATAATTGCAAGAGAACTATAGTATTACTAAACCAGTGCCTGCCTGAATTGGGCTATGGAGTTGCAATTAAAGATTACAATGAAATTACCAAAATGCACAAATTGCTCTAAATCATTTGCTCACCACAATAATCAAAAGCCCACATTCATCAAATGTAAAATACTTTAAGCAAATGAACTAAAGTGTACTAGACGAGCTTCAAGTAGAACTAAACCAAATAAACGATGACTGCAATAGTATATAAAATAAAAGATTGTGAAGTTGTGCAAGTGGTCCAATAGATTTTAATTTATTTTAAGGTCTTCCTTCAACTTAGGGGAATTAATGTGTTTGCATGAGAAAATAAACCAACCAACTAATGTGTCTACCTCCAGCCCTTATCCCTCAACTAAGAGAAACTGTTCGGTGCTCAACAAGAGAGCACAAGGATCCCTCCTATCTCCATAAGTCAGTTCTAAGAACTAGCCGGGTGCTCAACAGAAGGACACATAGTGCCACGAGGCCCCCAACGTCCTCTACCCCTTTAGCTCGACACACTAATCCTCTTTTTCTCAATCTTGCAATAATGGATTGAAATGCCTATATTCTAGCCAACTCAAATCTTCTCTCTTTCTTGTCACCCAAAGTCGGACCAACCGACAAGGGGAGTGAATACAGGGCAAAGATTGGGGCAATGTTTTTTTAAACGAAATGAAGAATTTAACAATCATTAACAATGAAAGCCAACACGATATTGCAAGGATGGCATAGCCAAATCACTTGCAAGGTGTGGGCAGATAAAAATAAAAGAAAGAAAGATACAAGCCAGCACGATTTCACAAGGATGGCAAAGCCGAATCACTTGCAAGGTGTGGGAAAATGAAAATAACAAAAAAAAACACTAGCCGACACAATTTTGTAAGGATGGCATAGCCAAATCACTTGCAAGGTGTGGGCAAAAATAAAGCAGGAAATAAAAACAAAATGAAACTCTAACTAATCTAAACCCACGCCAATCAACAATTGCTTATGCAAAGGTGGGCAGGCCCAACTTCTTTTGATAGCAATGGATGACAAATAAATGAGACTTGATTTAACTGAAAATGCAAAGCAAGAAATCAAGTCCAAGAGACTCTCTTGGACTTGTTTCAAAAGCTAAAATTTCAGCGTAAAGAAAGAGGTCCTCTTGGACTTGTTTCAAAAGCTAAAATTTCAGTGTAAAGAAAGAGGTAAAGAGAGTGAGAAAAACCGTGTTTTCCCCTTCCTTGAGATGACCTTGAAGCTCTTCCTTTGGGGTGGCCTTAAAACTCTTCTATGGCTGAAATTAGGTAGAGTTTTGCCATATTTTGTCACCAACTTGCTAAACACCAGCGAACATAAAATGATGTAATACGCCCCAAATCACTCTAGGGAGGTTAGTATGTTAGTACAATATAGGCACAAAATTTATACAAAGTTGCCAAGATAATAATGTTGAGATAATTTGAGTAAAATTCAGACTTGAAGAACTAAACCAACTAAGACTAAAATGCAGAAATTTGTGTAAAGAAAGAGGAAATTCTGTCCTTGGCTCTTCAAGAAATCAAGCAATGGGGCATCCAAGCTTGGAATCCCACTCCTCAATCTGTATACCTGCAACTAATAAGATTTTTACTACCAAACTACAAAGAGGTGAGAACCAAATGATGAGCAAAGAAATCATAAATTTCAAACTAGTAAAGATATGAACTTCTTTAGCTACAAGAAAGAGAACTCACAAAATTTGTGGAATACAAATACCATAAATTTTACCAAAGCAAATTAGTATGCTTCTGTGGCCTCCCTAGCTTATGTAGTTACTTGAGCATAGAAGCAAACTATCAATGAGCACAAAGGACACCGGATTCCTCCAAAGATTTTTGATTAACAAAGCCAAATGGCTGAAAATTACAAGGGCCAAAGCAAGAGCTATGGAATGAGAGCAAGAGAAAAAATGAGAGCACAAGCAAGTGAGTGGGTGTGTGTGTAACCCAAGCGAGGAGGAGAAGCCTCCTTAAATAGGAATTGAGTGAGGAGAGAGCCCAAGTACATGCAAGCCACTTGTCAAAATGAGAGAGTTGGAGCTCAAAGAGAGGAACCACTTCTCTTGGGGGCACCTCCTAAGGTGAGAAATCAAATAGAAATGGGGGGGAAACCCTACTCTAATATTTTTAATCTTCGTTGTGGGCCCAAAGCGGAGGACCACCAAAGTGGGACCCCTTACTTTGGCTTATTTTTAATTATCTCAATTTCCATGGTAGAGAGCCCCCCCCCCCCTTTGGCGACATTTTCATTCTTGTGAAACACTTGCATGGGGGGGCCCTTTTTTCTTCTAAAGTCACCTTAGGAACATAACATAACACCTAGAAACTTAATTTTCCCCTTCGAAGTGACTTTAGGCACTTTTCCAAAATTTGGTTTGCTAATTAATTGCCAATTTTCTTGATTTCCTTGTTTGACTTTGGAAAATGTGACCAAAGCCTTAGCAATACTTGTCTGAATGACTTCAAACTTTGCCTAAGGGTGTAGGGGGACTCATGCCATTGATTTTGAGTACTCATGCCCCAATCCATGGGCATTAGATGCCATTTCACCCTCTTTTTATTACAACATTTTTATGCCGAGGGACATTTTTTAATCACCAAAAATTAAAAAATCCTAGGTAAAACCTAACAAAATTCTGCAAGACTCTCGATAGTGACTAGCATGGTTACATAGAACATTCCTAAGCCTTAGTTTCCCCGTGGAATCGATCTTTAGAACACCTTTCACCACTTTGGAGGTATTTTTGAGTGAAAAACTCAGATAATTAAAATCACTCAAAAGAATTTTAATTATCCAAGGAAAAACCAATGAAAGGAATTCCCTAA
Organism: Pseudotsuga menziesii; assembly: GCA_001517045.1. NCBI lineage: Eukaryota > Viridiplantae > Streptophyta > Pinopsida > Pinales > Pinaceae > Pseudotsuga > Pseudotsuga menziesii. Next base: position 240,656 of record LPNX010794966.1, on the reverse strand, counting down.
TGAAAAAGTCCTAGGCAACTAAATTATACAAAACTCGATCTTCATGCTGACATATCATTACAATATCCCCCGTAGGGATGCGACAATTTGATGGAGAAAAGATAAGAAGAAGAGCTGCCTCACTTGAAAAAACTTTGTCAAGTACTTTTTTCTCCTCTTCAAGGCACATGGTACATGATTGGCCACCTAGTTGGTTAGGTGGTCAACAATAGTCACCCTTTGCGACCTCCCGATTTCTCAAGAACAGGCTTATGTGGATTTTCCTATTACTCTAGTCACTCGTATCCCTTTCTGGGACAACCAATTGATCAGACAAGCTGTAGCGGTGTAGAGCATACGTGGAAGGAGTCTTTGTCAATTTTATTAAAGCTAATATGTGATGTTTATTAATTGACTACTCACGACTGAGAATATCTATCCCCATTTCAGGATACTTGGGAGAGCACAGTCGGGTTAATTTTATAAGCCTAAAGAAATGACAAACGCAAAATGTTTTTTAATTAGTCCTACCACGAATCTCTTTCCTCCTTGCAGGAGATTCGAGAAAGTGTGGGGTAAGTATTTCTTTTCCTTGAAGAAGTAAAGCAAATTAAACAACTAAACAAGAAATGAAAACTAAACTAACTAAAATAAATCAAATCATGAAAAAAGACACTGACGCAGATCCCCCTAGTGGCATGAGGAGTGGGCTCTTACGAGCCTACTCAAAACTTTATTGAACCCTTTAACAATTTTTTGAGAACTGTGCTTTGGTCCTTATAAATCGGATCCAAAGGCTTACAAAATACTAAATTTTTTTATTTTCTTGAAGAGGGGAGCTCCCTTGGGCTTCTAATGGCTTGATTTATTGAAATTTCACCAGAGTTTCCTTCTCCTTTTTGTTAAACCTGCAAAAATCAGCGAGCTATCAAATGCAAAAGATGCTCAAAGACACTTTAAGAGTGTCTTTGAACAACCTCCAAAAAATCCTTAAAAATTCTAAGTTTAAACTAAGAATAAAAAATGCAAAACTTAACTAAGTGAGACAAGCTAGAGAGCTTGTCTTCTTAGGATCTTTGCTTGCCTCTTTAAGAGAATGGCAAGCAAACAAGAAAGCAGTAAATGCTAAATAAATGATTTAATGCTCAAAGAATTTTCTTGATCAAGTACTTTTAATTTAAACTTTAAACTTGCATGAAGAGTGCTAGATCTAGATCTTAGATTTGAAATTTAAAGAACACTATAAATCTAGACTTTAGGAACTTAGATCTACTCTTGATACGGTTTTAAAATATAGATCTAAGAACAAAAGAGAACTTGGAACCGAAATAATTTTTTAAAAGATTTGTGGATAAAAAATTAGAGGAACCAAGGTTGCCAAGGTTGAGCAAGAAAGTAAAAGGAGAGAAAATGCCTTCTAAGTGAGATCAGAGGGATAATGCTTCTCTTATTTTAAAAGTTACAGAAGAAAAGCTAGAGCCCATTCGCTCATCAATACTCTAGCTTAGATTTCCTGCAAAGAACTTTCAACACTTGAAAAGGGGATTAAAAATACCTGTGTAATTCGATAAGAGACAACCTAACAAACATAGATTCAAACTAGATATCACATATTATCAAGTAGTCTCTTACAACCTACAATAAGAAAACAACCTACAAAGAATTACTTCTTATTCTTACCGAATATAAATTCCCTATGAAGACAAGATGATCCCAAACATGTGCAAGCATACAAGAAAAACAATGCATATTACCTCAATATTTAAGAGCAAACTCCATCCAAACATCCATAGACCCCACGCAGAAATTGCCTCCAAAGCCTCTTATTAACATTACTCAGAAAACATATTACAATGAGTGCAAGCAGAGGTTCCACCTTTTGATGCTGAACAATGGAGAAGTGACTTGCTTAAATAGAAACCCAGGCAGGGGGGGGCGCACTCCATACTTGGAGTAGAGCTCGAGTTCATGAGATAATTGTGGAATGATCATGAGTTAACGTGAAGTGGGACTCAAGAGGCTGGTAACACCTCTCAAGAGATGCACCTACCTCACCAACCTTCCACCAATCCGAATCTTTACATGCCATATCACTAAGGCGTCAAACATCATGGAGGTGGCGCACTCTTAGATTGATGAAGTCACCACCACTTCAATCAACTTTCAATCATTCACTTATTTCATGGAAAGAGGTCGCCTTCACTTTAATGATCTTCCAACGTGCCCATCCACGGCAAGAGCTATCCATTGAGCTGCAGAGCATTTAATGCGGCTACAGCAGCGTTGCTGACCCTTGGATCTGGAGCATCTCCAGATCCAAGGGTCAGCAACGCTGCTGTAGCCGCATTAAATGCTCTGCAACTCAATGGATAGCTCTTGCCCCCATCCACCACACCAAAACATTGGTCAATTGCCAATTCAACCAAGTGGTGAGTTTTATAGAGGGGCGCACTTCATTTGGTTGAGTGATTCGCTAGCTTCCAATCCTTCATGAAATATGACGCCTTTGAACTTGAATGAAGTTGCCCATTATGGGGGACAAGAATTCCAACTCATCCCAACATGTTCTAACATGTCTACTTTGACTTTTTCAATTTTCTCTCTTGCCAATTTGTCGCATCATTAGCATTAAACTGACATTTTGATGCCCCATTAGCGAGAAATGGCTATAAGTGATATATTAATCACCCGAAGCATATGAAAAGTGAGTCTTGGGGTTAATAAGACGCTCTGAGTGTGAAAACAAGCATCCACATGCCAAGTTCCGCCTCTAGATCAAGCTTTTATGCCCTTTACAAAATTTTTAATTAAACCATTAAAAAATGGCCTAATTTTGTGGGAAAAATTATTTTCTCAGAAATTTAAAAAAAACCTTAGGGGGACCTAGCACATGTTCCTATGATTCAATAACAATGTCTAGAACGTTCATATATGTTGACACATGAACTTTAATAACCTACCACGGTTTGACCACAAGACAACAATTCCTACTTTGGAGGAGTAGGTGAAAAAATCGAAAATTATACATCGCTTTTTCAGCATTGCATAATTAACAAGAGAAAAAACACCTTGGAATAATCGGCTTCATACCCAAGTCCTAGGAAGCCAAATTCTTTACAAAAAAAAAATCCATGCTAGCACATTTTTTACAATCGACCCAGAGGGTATGAACATGTGGTAAAAAGGTGAAAAAGGGCCTTGGAAGGCCTGAATGGACTTCTAAACTCTGAATTTGAATAAGTACTTGTTCATTTTTGGCGTCTCACTTAAAAGTCCAACCGAGTGCAACTCAAGTGGTAAAAAGAGGAATGAAGAAGAATGGAGGAGAAATATGTTGTTGCTTCTTAGAAGAACTTCCAACTCTCTTCCTTTCCTGAGACCTCACTAAATAGCTTGGCCTAGGGGTTCTCATGCACATTCCACTGATTGACCTGACGTGCGATGAGGGAGCACCTCTCTAGATAAAGCTGAAGAGGAGAGAATGCGCCCCCCTTCATGTAGTTCATCTACTGCATGGAGAGGATGCATCCCCTTTTGGTGGAGTTCACTTGTTGCATGAGGAAGTGCGCCCCCTTCTATTGGAGTCCATCTGCATCTGCTGCGAGAGTTAAGAGCCTAGTTGAACTGAATTTGTCCTCGTGCACTTCACCCTTCACGTTGACCTTGTTTACTTCACCTTGTTGCATGGCTGAGTTACATGGAAGAGCTTTGGGTTAAGTGGAGCAAGTCTCATGCATGCTTCTTGTTCAAGTTTAGTTCACCCCAGTCTCCTCTATGCTCTCTAATTCCACCACTTGTCACAATGGGAGACCAACACATGGTGCATGGATGTCACATGTTGCACATGCATTGATGCCATATGTAACGCATGCATGGTTCACAACTAAAAAATAGGAGATAGTTTTCATGTCCATGCATGTGGCATGCAAAAACATGCATGTCTATGCATGTGCCATGCAACTCAAACCCTAATTGCTAAAAATAGAAGTATTTCGCATGTCATATGGAAAAAGCTCACTAGGATTGTTAGCTTTCAAGAATGCCTACAATATGATTATTTTAGCTGTGCGGACCTTTGAACTTTTTCTCCTAAAAAATAGGAAAACTGCCAAAAATAGACATCTCCAATACCGATGAAAAAATCTGTGCAATGTCTCTGATTTTGAACCTGGATCATATCATTGAATCAATCTGCATCTGAACCTTGTGGGAACCAACCTCTGACCTATGAAACTTGTCCATTGGAACAAGTTTGAATACCAAGTAGATCAAATAAGCTGGCTCTTAACCCTCCAAATTTGCATATGGGAAAATTTGGTGGTTAACACCCCATCACCATAAACTCATTACTATTGTTGTTCAAAGTCTTAATTTGTTACATCTTTACATCCTAATTAGAACATGGTTTATCCTATTTTATCATTGGTATTTCACAAAACTTAATTGCCAACATGAGGACCATTTCAACAAGAGTATGGGTTTCAAACTGCAGGCAAGCTATCATATTGACAGTAGGTCCAATGTAACTCTCTTACAAGGGTTGAATTTCATTTTTTATATCTGCAGTATCTTTACATTTCTTAAGAAATAATAAGGAGTCCTGATTTTTAACGAGCATACATTTTGCCAGTCAGGAGAAACATTCTGCTTGTCCTCCTAATTTTCTTGGTATACCTTTTGCATTTCTTGATTGCCACTTATGCTCCATATGCAGAGTATAAATTCAACTTCAGAAGCATTCCCATTACATCAATATAGCACCTCCAATGACGTAAAGTCTCAAACATGAAGGAGCTAGTCTTGTGCAACTTAAAGAAGGCTATCCACTGTCACCTCGGTAGCTCTTCCTCTCTCTTTTCAGGTTGGCTCTCCTC